>JALJVW010000139.1:29475746-30009641 GCA_024865655.1 Emberiza elegans
GGGCAGGGGCTGCAGAATCCCTGAGGGAGCTGGGAAGGGGCTGCAGAATCCCTGAGGGAGCTGGGAAGGGGCTGCAGAATCCCTGAGGAGCTGGGAAGGGGCTGGAGAATCCCTGAGGAGCTGGGCAGGGGCTGCAGAATCCCTGAGGAGCTGGGAAGGGGCTGCAGAATCCCTGAGGAGCTGGGCAGGGCTCACCTGGAGCAAAGGAGGCTCAGGGGCCCTTGTGGCTCTGCACAGCTCCTGCCAGGAGGGCACAGCCAGGGGGGTCGGGCTCTGCTCCAGGGAACAGGGACAGGACAAGGGGAAATGGCCTCAAGTTGTACCAGGGGAGGTTTAGATGGGATTTTGGGGAAAATTTCTTCACTGAAAGGGTGGTCAGGCATTGGCACACTGCTCAGGGCAAGGGCGAGGTCCTCTTCTCTGGAGGGATTTAAAAGCTGTGTGGATGTGGCACTCAGGGACAGGGGTCAGTGGTGGCCTTGGCAGTGCTGGGGCAATGGTTGGACTCAATCTTAGAGGGTTTCTCCAACCTAAACAATTCTATAATTTGGGTGTATATATCACACCTTCCTTGTGCTCCTTTATGGAAAATGAAAACTCCATCAGACACTAATTGCTTCCCCTCCCAGGGCAGATGCTGCGGCAGACGAGGTCCCAGGGCTGATTTTAAAGCCTGTCCCTGCTGTGACATTCACTGCCCTGGGTCCCCTGTGTCACTCCCTCCTGGCTGGATGTTCTGGCAGCACCTCCACGCCCTGTGAGCCCAGCAGGGACCTGTCCCAACACACACACACACACACACACACACTTTGCCTCTGGCCATGTGGCTGTACAGCCACCACCACCATGGAGCTTTTACCTGAGGAACCTCTCTTGGGAGGCTGGAACTTGCAGCCATTGTAAGAGCCCCTCATCTTCTGCCTGTTGCAAGGATAAAATGGAAACACTCCTCAAAATCCACCCTGCCAATCCCTGCTTTAACCCCTGCCTACCCACACAGCACCACAGGAGGAGCTGAAGAAGCTGCAAAAAAAGTCTGGGGAAACAACAGGTCAGGGCTACCTCTTGCCAGGTTTTTGGGGAGGGTTTGGGCTTGTTTTGGTTCATTTTCACTTGCTGGTCCAGTTCCCAGCCTGGCCAGGCAGAGAGCTGGATTAGTATAACCAGGGGAACAGCACAGGGTGCTGCAGCAGGGACAGCAGCAGTCCCAAAGCTGCTCTTGTGCCCAAATATTCTGTAGTTGTTGGCTCTAGGGTTCATCAGGTATTTAAAACTCTGTGAGCAGAATTTACTCATATTGATTCTCCTAACAAACTCTTCATCCACCACTCTGCTGTCTGCTGTGTCCTTCAGCTGCAGCTCTTCCTTCTGTTTGGCTGGGAAGGGTGAGAAAAGTGGAAGCTGAGCATCCTGCAAGAAGGGGTGGGTGGCTGGAAAATAAAAGGATTCCCCACCTGACACAGGAAGGGATGTTGGTGTCACAGCTCCACATGATTTCCTAAAAAGAAAAAAGCAGCCCAGGAGCAGAGCACGAGCAGTGGCTTTTTCTATCCTTGGATATCATACAGCTCTCTCCCATGGATAATCAGAGGAGTATCAGATCTACTCTGCTTAATTAAATAAATGTGAGAGATTAGAAGACCCCAGGGATCCCAGAGAACCCATCTTGGAGGAGAAAAAAGTTTTTTAAAAATTACTTCAGGTAACATGAGCACACAAAACTGGCAGCAAGGTAAGAGAGGACTTAAGAAGGGCAGCAACCTCATCCAGGTTCAGCACAGAAATTCATGCTCAAATTATCACTGGAAACGTTCCTTCTGTTAGAGCCTGGCAGGATGACTGAGAGACCTCCTGTGTTTTACACAGCAGTAAAATGAGGAAAGTTAATCCCAGTAAACAGAAGATGAAACCTCACCTCAAACACACCGTGCAGCAGGACTAAGAGAGGAGCAAGGATGGCCACTGCAGCCCTGAGCCAAAAACCTGGCTTGATCTGAAAGGCAGAGCAACTTCCAGGGCAGAAATGCTGTTCCTGGGACACAACAGTGGCACAAGAGTTTACGCTGGCCATGAGTAAGTGAAGGCTGGAAGTTGTAGAAATCTGATTTCGAAAGAGCCAACAGCAGAGAAATAAAAAAGAAACGAAACACAAACCCCAGCCTTTAAGTTGAAGCACGGTGCCCTTAGAAAAGGGCTCTGATGTGCCAGCAGGAGCTCCCTGGTGCCATCACTCAGCACAGTGCAGCCTTTGCTTTCGGCTACAGCATCCTGAGGGAGCCTGGGGCAGGCTCAGCACCCCAGTGCTGCATTCCAGAGAGCGGGAGCAGCCCTTCCTCAGCCGCACTCGGAGATCCTTGCTGGCTCTCTTCGCATCCCTCACTGACAGGAACTCGCCTTTACTGTAAGAAGGAGCAGAAAGGGGAATTCCCAAGCTCTCCAGGCTCTTTTTTACTGTTTGTACTGGGGTACAGTCCTTAGTCAAGTGGCTGAGAAGAGGAAGAGTGATGTAAAAAGGTAAATTTTCAAGGAGTATTTACCCTGCATTGGAGTCCTGAGTTGTTGATGAGAACATATCCCAGCCAGTTCCTTTCCTCACACCCTCACCCAGCAAGCAGAGACACCCAGCTGGGGCAGGGATGTGAACCTGGGGTTCCTCCCCACACCTGCACTTGCTGCTGGGACCCTGAGATGGGGAAGGGATCTCCCTGTCCTCTTCCTTTCTCCTCACCTCGCTTCCTTAAGTTTCATTCCCACCTTTGAAAAACCTCACCCGATTAAAACATCGGCAGAACGGGGCTTTTCCTGACAAAATTCAAGCTCCTTCTGTCTGCTCATGGAAACAAACCTGGATTGGATTGGGTTGGGTTGGATTCCCACCCTGTCCGAGCTCAGCCTCGCTCGGCCGGGGAGGGAGGAAGGAGGGAACCCACGAGTTCCTACGCCAGGGCTGGAAAAGTTTCCATCAGAAGAGAGAAAGCAAAAGCGCTTTCTCTGCTCGCCCGAACGAGAGGCTTACGACAGAATGGAAACTTTACCTGCACAGTTTAATTTAAAAAAACCCTGAGATATTTGGGGAGGGAGGGGACAGCGAGACATGCAGGTGATAACGAGCTGGGTGACGCGGCGACAGGGCGACGACGCTTCACGAAAGCCATCAATCCATCAATCCCAGCTCCATCCCCGCAGCCCCGGGAGCGCTCCCTACCCGCGATGGTCTCCTGGTAGCCCTTGGTGAAGAACTGCATGGCCGTGGCCGCCCTCCAGGGCGTCTTGAGCAGCCCCTGTCGCTGCGGGTCCTCGCCCAGCGCCCGCAGGATGGAGGTGTAGGCGGCGGCCAGGCCGGGCAGGCTCAGCTCGTTGTCCTCCTCGCTGCGGGGCCGCTCTCCCCGCCACCCTTCCCCGCTGCCGCTGCCCGGGGCCCCGCGCGGCTTCTCCGCGGCCGCGGGCGGGGAGGGCGGCGGCTCCCGCCGCGCGTACCCGTTCCAGCCCCGCGCCGCCTCCATGGGCAGCGCTGCAGCGGGGCCGAGCCGTGCCCGAGCCGTGCCCGAGCCGCGCAGCCCCCGGGCCGGCCCTGCCCGTCCCGGCCCCGCCGCCGCCGCTTTTATCCCGCCCGCGCCGCCCCCATTGGCCGCCGCCGGTGTCGCCGCCGCCGCTGCCGTGAGGGCCGCGCTGGCCGGAGAGGAGGGGGTGCCCGGGGTGCGGGGACGGTACGGGGGGATCCCTCGGGATGGGGTGAGCGCCACGGTGGAGGGGGGTCCCGGGCTGGGGGGATCCCAGGGGATCCGAGGGGCTGAGGGCCGGGCTGGGGGTGCGGGGGCTCCCTGGGCCGAGGCGTGGGCCGGGGGTAGCGGGGATTTCGAGGGGATCCCCGGGGCTGGGAGTGCAGGGGGATCCGGGGGAATCTCAGGGCTGAGGGGTGCGCTGGGGGGCTCCTGGATCAGAGGGGATCCCTGGGCTGAGGGGGGTGTGGGGGGTACGGGGGATCCGAGGGGATCCCCGGGGCTGGGGATACCGGGTACTGCCGGGCTGGGAGTGCGAGGGGATGCAGGGGGATCCCTGGGCTCAGGGGTGAGCTGGGGGTACGGGGTGCCCCTGGATCACAGGGGATCCCTGGGCTGAGAGCCAGGCTGGGAGGGCAGGGGGATCTGGGGGGATCCCTGGGCTGAGGGGTGAGCTGGGGTTCGGGGGATGCCCCTGGATCACAGGGGATCCCTGGGCTGAGAGCCGGGCTGGGAGTTCGGGGGGTCCCCGGGCTGAGGGTACGGGCGGATCTCTATGCTGAGGCAAGGCCAGGGGCTGTGGGAGTGTCCCAAGAGATCTCCAAGATATGGGATCCTCCAGGATGAGGTGTTCGGGCAGCAATGGGGGAATGCCCTGGGCTGGGGCTATGGGAGCATCCAGAGGGATCCCCGGGCTGAGAGCTGGGCTGGGGGCCCAGAGGTTCCAGGAGGGAATCCCACGGACTGAGGTGTGCTGGGGGTATGGAGGCATCAGTGGAGATGGGGATGTGGGGCACCCCCGAGGCTGAGGCATGTGGTGGGGGTACAGGGGGACCCCCCAGGCTGGGAATACAATGGGAATCCCTGGGATGAAGCATGGGAGGAGGGTGCAGGGGACCCCCAGGCTGGGGGTACTGGGGTTCTGCAGGCTGAGGTGTGGGCAGGGGTTATGGGGGGGATTCAGAGCTGAAGGGGAGCTGGGGATTCAGCCCCAAGCTGCTGTAGGGTGCCTCCTGCCATCCCCCACCGTGGGGAGCCCAGGGTGAGCAGCAAAGGAATGGGGATGGATGGGGCAGGTCCTGCTGGCATGCAGGTTTGTGCCCTTCACAGCAGCTCCCAGCATCATTCTCCATGTTCTCCCCAACCCCTCAAACTCCGAGAGCTGGTCCCTTTCCCACCAGGGTGGCATTGGCACATCCTGCCCAGTCACTCCCTGGCACTGCTGGAATGCCACCACCGCCATTCTGAGGCCTCTGGGGTTGGGATGCAGTCACCAGAATGATCCCAGGCATGGACTGACCCACCTTGGTGACCATTCCCACCCCCTGATCCCAGCTGGGCTCCCATCCCTCCAAACCCCTGGTCTCTGCAGACACCTTCCTGCTGCAGGGCTGGCATGTTCCAATGTTTCCATACTCCCACCCAGGATTCTGGAAATGTGCTAACTCTCATGGCCAAGAGCAAATATTTTGAAGTTTCCTTGGGGAATTTATTGATGTGCCACCCCAAAAAGTGGTTTGAGCATCCTGCATCCTCCTGGGCACTTCTGGGGCAAACCCAGCAGACAGAGCACAGCTTGGGTTCAAAAGCTGGTGAACAAATAAATGCTGGGGCAGAGTTTTGGAACACAGGTCCCCTCCAGCTGGAGCTATTCTGGGATTTTATGAGCTGGAAACTGAGTCTAAAGGCTCAGCTGAGCATAGGGTGAATGCTCCATCACCCAGGCACGAGCAGGGGGACTCATATTTTCTGGATTGCAATCAAATAAATGGCCAGGATCTAAAGGAGCCACAAACCCTTCTCTTCACTCCACCGGTCCTTAAGGCAGCAGGGACAAATTGTCCCCCTCTTGTGCCTAGGAAATGGTAAATTGCTGGGAAGATAAGGAGGGGAAGGAGCTGTCACAGGGTGGGGTGTGACTCACTGGCTTTCCTCCTCCTTCTGACACAAGAGCTGCATTTAACTAAGACATGCAAGAGAAAAAGAAAAAAAAATACCCCAGCAGCTGTAACATGCTCCACATTTCCACATTTATCATTTGGTTTCTGATCACAGGTTTCAGCAGAAGAGCCAGGATGACTCAGGTGAAATCCAGGGCCCTGCAGCCAGCCAGGCTTTACTCGGCTTTATGGCCCTGGGCTCTGCTCAGGAGCAGGAACTGCTGCACCACAAGGGTTTGGAGCCCTGAACTGCATCCCTGCTCCTCCCCAGACTCCCTGCTCATTTCCCAGCCCTCTGAGGACGTTCAAAATCCTCTCTTTGAACCAGACAAGTTCCCTCAACTAAAAACATCCCTGGGCCTTGGCAGAGGGATGGCGCTTCCCTTCGATCCCGGGGGAGCAGACTCGGTTCAGAGGGCTGGGAAATGCTCCTGAGGAGCTTCAAACCACTGAGACCTAACCAGCCTTAGAGAAAAGGGGTTAGCAAAGGCCATCTAAGCATCTTGGCCCTCCCTAGTCTCTGCTCTCTTTGTTTCCTTGGAAAAGAAGATAAGCTCCCTCTGGAGCCAACCCCGACTCTGTAACAGACTGAGCTGAGCTGCTGTGGGAGCTGGTTGGAATTCTTCTCCTATTTATGGGGCAAAAGGGCCGTTTCCAGCTTATTCACCAGCGTGATCACTGCCTGGCTGTGCAGAAAATCACTTTTTCTGAGGGTGTTTGAGCAGGGGTTGCACACACAGGAGCTGATGCCGGCAGTTCTGTTAATGGCCTTTGCCAACATGGAATTAGTAGGTTCAGGTAATTGGGATTTGTGCCAGGATGTGGAAGGACACAGCCCAATTTCCAGCGACAGTGGAGTGCTCCCTCTTTGAAACACAACCCCACATCAGCTGGGTAAAATGAAGCATTAAGATTTTTGGGTTTTTGAAGTATGTTATGATGAGATTGTATTGATAGCTCCCTGTTACTTACACCCCATGTTCTCCTTAAGCCCTCTCAAATAAGTTTTTCTTTGCTATTTCTGAATACATACCAAAAAAAGTGAAACACAGACTATAAACCAGAGGAATCAATGAATATTAAAGGTTGGAAATGACCTCTAAGACCATCAAGTCCAACCATTAACTCAGCACTGGCAAGGCCACCACTAACCCATGTCCCCAAGTGCCACATCCACATGGTTTTAGACAATTCAAGGGATGGTGACTCCACCACTTCCATTGGAAGCCTATTCCAATGCCTGACCACCCTTTCAGTGAAGAAATTTTCCCCAAAATCCCATCTAAACCTGCCCTGGCCCAACCTGAGGCCATTTCCCCTTGTCCTGTCCCTGTTCCCTGGAGCAGAGCCTGACCTGGCTGTGCCCTCCTGGCAGGAGCTGTGCAGAGCCACAAGGGCCCCTGAGCCTCCTTTGCTCCAGGTGAGCCCTGCCCAGCTCCTCAGGGATTCTGCAGCCCCTGCCCAGCTCCTCAGGGATTCTGCAGCCCCTTCCCAGCTCCTCAGGGATTCTGCAGCCCCTGCCCAGCTCCTCAGGGATTCTGCAGCCCCTGCCCAGCTCCCTCAGGGATTCTCCAGCCCCTGCCCAGCTCCTCAGGGATTCTGCAGCCCCTGCCCAGCTCCTCAGGGATTCTGCAGCCCCTTCCCAGCTCCTCAGGGATTCTCCAGCCCCTGCCCAGCTCCCTCAGGGATTCTGCAGCCCCTTCCCAGCTCCTCAGGGATTCTCCAGCCCCTTCCCAGCTCCCTCAGCCTCTCCTGGTGCTCCAGACCCTTCCCAGCTCCCTCAGCTGCTCCTCACAGGGTTTGTGCTCCAGACCCTCCCCTAGAGGGAATGTGCCCTGGTTTTCTGTCCTCTGCTTGCTTAGAACTTCAAGGGTATTTTCACAGTTTAAAGAGAAGAAATCCTTAAAGATCAACGAGACAAGGAGTGCAAAAACTCCTGAGACTGCAACGTGGTTTATTGTCAAATGTAGAATATGGTTTAGAGGAGGTGAAAGCCCTGTGCAGCCACCAAAGGGTGCTGGGGGTCCCTGAGAGAGCCAGGGGATGCTGCTGAGAGCCAAGGTCCATGGGAAGGCCCTTCAGAGGCCTCTCTTGTCTTTGAACGTGGGGAAAATGTCCAAAGGGACAGGATGGAGCAGGTCTGTGTTCAGGCTCCACTCCTTGGCCTGCTTTAGTCTGTTGAGCTTCCTCATGGCTTTGGTGAGACCCAGCTGGGAAGGGCTGGAGCATCATTCCCTGTGTGTGCAATGTGCTTCTCAGGGCTGGAAGAGTGGAGTGCCCAAAAGAAACCTCTCCATGCCAAGGCTAAGGATGAAACACCCTGGGCAGTCCTCACTGGGACAGGTGAATCCATCACAAAGGTGTTTCAAAGGGAATCTCTGCACCAACAGCTGCTAAAAAGCTGTCAGGATAAACAGGAATCATGCACAGAAGACACCTGCTTTTCCTCTGTTGGCTGCAAAATGGGATCATTCAGGACTGGGCTCAGAGCTTAAAGTTAGAGACGATGAATTCCACTCTCTGAATCCATCTGTGCCAACCCAGCACCTCAGCAGCAGCTCAAGCAGCAAAGGAGCAAAGCAGGTCAATGCTGCTGTTAACAGCAAGCCAGGACGTGGCCCCAGCGTGATCCTGGAGTAATAGCTGAGCCCACAGAGGCCATGGATGGCAACATCCCAGCCTGCAGACATCCTTCCTCTGCTCTGGAAACAGCCTGAGATTTATCAGCCCCTGGAATCACAGTGGTTCAGTTGAAAGAGTGAATCACGAGCAGTTTAATTCTATTACCCAGACTAACGAGCAAAATTGATTACGGGCTCCTAAAATACTCATTTGTTACAGGAGGATTTGTTGCTCCATGAGGACAGAGGATGGCCAGGGCCTGAGGGGTTTTCTGCAGGTGGGATCTGCACTTTAGCTTCCCTGGTGGGGGTCTCACATTTTGGGGATGAGGCTGGAGATGGAGGCAGCAGTTTTGCCCTGCCCCAGGTTTCCTTTCCTGCCCTCACAGAGCAAGGACACAGGGTCTCTTGCCAATGGGTGTTTCCTCCCCTGAATTTGGAAAACTTCAGAAGGATTGGGCTGGGTAGGCTGTAGCAGGTGAATTCATATTTGTGAATGTGAAACCAGACATATGACACAAGTCTCACGGCTCTCATGGAGCTATTCCCAACAGAAGGTACCTGACATCAGCCAGGATGAGCTTTAGGTCCCTCCATTCCATCCCATTCCATCAGCAAGGGTGGATTTGGAGTCAGAGCCCAGCAAATGGGAACAGCAGCCGTGTCCCTGCATGGCTCCCCTCAATTGCTCCTCACTGTTATTACCCCAAGATATTGATAATGTGATTTGGAGGCCAGACTGTTCCCTGGCAACACATGGCTTGAAACTATTCCTGCAAATTTTCCCTGCCATTTGTGTCCAATTGAGTCAGGATCAAGTGGCTCTTTTCACAGCCTGGGTTGGTATTTGTGTTTTGCCTGCCTTTAAGTAAATTATTTACTATTAAATTTGTTTGGCAGCATTCAGCTGAGCACGTTCAGTGCAACAAGCAGGCAGAGGGAGAAGCCAGATCTGCTGTTCTCTGTCCAAGAGCTCCTTGAGGCACCCAATTTCCTCACAGGCAGCTCTCACAGCCCATCTCCTCCCTGGATTATCCAGCCAGGACCACCACATCACTCCATGACCAGCACAGTTCTGTATTTTGGTAGGAAGCTGAGGTGCATCCCCATAGCCAGAGGACCTCTGAGAGGGGAAATCTCAACCCAATACAGGTTCTCCCTTGCCCAGCTCCACCATGAGAATCCAAAAGTGATGGCTCCATCCTGACTCTCCCATGCCACAGAATCATTTGGCTTGGAAAAGACCTCTAAGATCACCAAGTCCAAACATCAAACCCAATCACTGGGATTCCCAGCACAGCCAAAGGAAAAAACACATCAGGCAGATTCCTTGGCACAGCTTCCAAGCTCCTGGTTTTCCAGCAGAAAGGTGGCAAATTCAGGACAAACATTTCTGAAGACTTCAGTGAAATTCTATAGAATTATATAGCAATGTTGCTTAAAAAAAAATTAAAAGAATCAATCAAGCAATTAAAAAATGAAAACCAGGTAGTAGAGATTTACCTGTTTTCACTTGAAAATCCATTCCACATTTTCTGTTTCTTGGTCTGGCATTTCATTTCCACTCAAATTAGGATTTATACTTCTGCCTGTGCTGCTGTTGCTGGATGAGTGCACCCCGTCCCTGGCCAGCTCAGCCCAGCTCCCTGGAAGGCTCCAGGTGATGGAGGAAGTATTTGTAGCTCTGCCTGGAGCTGTGTAATAGAGCAAAGCCCATCTTTGATGATAGAAATGTAACAGCAGCCTCATGGGAGATGATCAGCTGGAATATTCACTGCCATGGTCCCAGGAACCCATTTGGGGTTTGGTTTAGGGCCATGGACCTAAAATCACCAGGGAACAAGTCCTGGGAGGAGCAGCTGAGGGAGCTGGGGGGGCTCAGCCTGGAGCAAAGGGGGCTCAGGGGGGGCACTGTGGCTCTGCACAGCTCCTGCCAGGAGGGGACAGTGGGGGAGTCGGGCTCTGCTCCCAGGGGAAAAGGGACACAATGAGAGGAAATGGCCTTCAGCTGTACCAAGGGGTTTAGATTGAATATTAGAAAAAAATTATTGATGGAAAGGGTTCTCAAACACTGGAACAGCTGCTCAGGGCACGGGTGGAGTCCCCATCCCTGGAGGGATTGAAAAACCACGTGGATGTGGCACTTGGGGACATGGGTCAGTGGTGGCCTTGGCAGTGCTGAGGGAATGGTTGGACTCAATGACCTTGGAGGTCTTTTCCCACCTTAAAAATTCCGACTCTAGAATTCAGATTCTACCCACAGTCATGCAGCTCTGATGCAAATTTTCAAATCTGGTGTTAGAAACAGCTCTGCCACCTCTAACCTGCCCTGAGAGCCAGACTGTGACCCCAAGGCTGGGGACATTGGGTCTGATGAAACCCACAAATGTTACACTGCAAAAGCTGTAATGGAGAGAGAAAAATCACATGGAAATCAGGGCCCTGCAGCATGGTGCCCAATATCCCCAGGGATTTCCATGAAACCACCCCTAAATCCAGGAGCCTCCTTCTAAACTGACCTTTGGTGTGTTTGTTCAGAAGAACTGTGGGATTGCAAACATCCAGCTCCCAGAAAACTCCCCTGGAAGTTTATTTTGGCTGTTTTCCCCCCTCCACTGGGAGCCAAAAGGACTTTGGATGCTCTGTAGGATCAGTTGTTGGCAGCAGTGGATGCCTCCCCAGATCCCTTGGTAGTTTTCCCTGCCCACTTCCAACATCAGGTCTGTCAGAGGGCTCTGGACAGGCAGCCCAAACATGGATTTTGGATGTGGATGACAAGAATTACCTGGAAAACCTCCCAGGACCACACTCAAGATGCTTCAGTCACCCTCAGAACAACCTTGTCTAGGAGAAAGAAAACATTTCAGTTCACCAAGCCCAGTGATTCTTCATCAGGATATTTTCCTTACCAATGCAACCTCATTTTTCCCACAATACACCAAACAGGCTTTACTGGCTAAAAATAAATCCCAGTCTCTGATACAGTGATTTCTTCCCAAAGAATGTAGAAAAATCAGAATGCTTCCTGCATTAAGTCAGTGCAAAAAATTATTTATGTTAAATATTACTTGCAGTCTACTATCAGTTTAAACAAATGTGAAATGATAGATAAGAACTGTGGATGACAGAAGTATTCAAGTTGTCAGGTCTTGAGGATTTTCTGTTTGTATTTCCCATCCCTGGTTGACATCACAACTCTCTTCTTTTTGTTTTCTCCAAAATTACCTACATCCATTGCTAAAATAGTATAAAAACCACTTCTTATGGAAAAAATTAATGGTTTTTAGTGAAATCTCACTCAATTTTCAATCCTCAGATTTCAAAGTTTAAAGTGTGTTTTGAATTGAAAGTCTTTTATAGAACAAAGAATTGTTAGGATTGTAAAATATCTTTAAGATCATCAAGTCCAATTGATGTATTTTCAGTAATCTGATGTATTTTCAGTAATAATCACAGTGGTTTGGGTGGGAAAGAACCTTAAAGCTCATCCATTTCCCACTTCCTGCCATGGGCAGGGACACCTTCCACTGTCCCAGGCTGCTCCAAGCCCTGTCCAACCTGGCCTTGGGCACTTCCAGGGATCCAGGGGCAGCCACAGCTGCTCTGGGCACCCTGTGCCAGTATGAAGAGGAATGGAAAAAGAAAACAATGAAAGGCTGTGCAAAAAATTAATTTGAGAAGTCTTGAGTCTCAGCTGTTGTGCTAAAAATTTACATTATTTTAACTGATCTTAGAAAACATTTCAAATTTTGAGTTTGCTACAAATACATTTATTAGACATAGTGCTCTGTCTCCAGAGCAGGGTAAAACCAACTGACTGCCTTAGGGCTGGTTGCTAGAAATCTGTTTACTTTAATTACAACTGCAAAGACTCTACCACCTTAAACAAAGAAACAGCCATGTTTTATTTAAAGAGACAAACATTACAGACACAAATATTAGAAACGTTACAAGTTCTGAGCAGTTTTCTGGATCCTGCTGAGGCAGGGATTGGGAAAGCACCTTTGCACAGTCTGGAATGGTTTGGCTTTGCACACCTGACCTTCCTAACTCAGTTTCTGCTCTGGTTTTCTACCCCTGCCCATATCAGGCTCTGCCAATGCCACAGGTGTTGAAGATGCAGCTGAACATGTTGCTGGTGTTCAGCTTCCTCCCCCTCACACCCATTTCCTGGAGTGTCTTACTCTCAAGGCAGTAGGGATGGTAGGGAAGCCATTGTTTTGGCTCTCTAAAACCACAGGGCAGATTTTGGACACAGTTTACCCTCCCCAGAAGGATTAATCTGATTTAGCACCCAGTATGACTGGTATGAAGGCACACAGGGTGCACCACAGCCACACAGCTCTGCTCAGGGTGTGCTGCCAGGGAACAGGCCCATGAGCAGGAACTTGTCAAAGACTGTGGGAGGGGATTCAACATTCCTCTCAAAAATTGATAATAAACCACTTTCTAACAGACTATTTGGAGCCAGGCACTCTTTTTGCCAGTGCTCTTCAAGCATGGCAGCCAACTCCTCAACACAGAGGAATTTCTTCCATGAATTCTTTCAGAACACAGACACTGAGAAGGCACCACTTCATCTAGCTCTGCTTGAAGGCAAAAGCTGTCAATCTGTTGTTTGTGGATGGATCTAAAGGCTTGGATTTTTTGGATACATTTGTGTCCTCAGATTTCTGCTCCTGGCTCTTCTTCACTTCATCCTCCTCAGCAGGGGAACGCTTCCTCTTTTTGTCTTCTGCTGAGTCATTGACTTTTCCTCCTCTTGCTTTCTCAGTCCACAACTTTGAAGGAGAACAAAAAATTACAAATTAGGTCACAAAACTCATCACTTTGTTTTATACACATTATTACTCTGATTTTAAGGTACTGAAATAATTCCTGTGAAGAACTAATAGGAATTAAGTAAGGAACTATTTCTTCACTTTCCTTTTTTCTAACAACATTCTCCTTCAAAACTGGACTTTTTTTGAGACTGTATATGAAATTGAAGCTCTTAATTGTCTTTCTGGAGAAACGAGAAACCCAAAAGGCCCAACAAGTTAAATGAGAACAAATTTAATCCCCAGTGAATTAAGCCTGCTATGTGACTTTGAACTGTTATTTTTTCATTGATTACCTTCCTCTCACAAGCTTCACTTTGGAAAAGCTGCTTTCTGATATTGCTTATAATTCAGTTTATATTTTCATAAATTGTATGTCATAGATCATGGCACAATTCAAAATTGAAATCCATAAAGAGGAATTTCCAGAAAAAAAATCCTGACAATAACCCAGGGATTCACTGGAGAGAAAAAAATTATCAAACCCACAGAATTAGAGAATGTTTTCTTACCATCCTTTCCTCTGAAGTCAGCATTCTAAATCGACTCATTCCTTCTTTTATTACTTCTGCTTCATTCAGATCAGGATTATCTGTCAAAATGTTTGCTCTGTTCTCTTCCAGCCACATCTGGAAACCTGTCTTTGGTCTAAAGCAAGCACATAAAAACTGTCTGGTTAAGAAGATTATAGGAAAACCACATCCTCCCAAAACAACATTTCTGAGCAGCACCTAAGTGGGTATTTTTGCTCTCAGAAGACCTCTCAGGGCAGCAGCCTCCTCTCTCCCACTGCAGGATGCTCTGAGAACATGCTGACAAGGCAAGACAAAGTCAAGCATTTTTATTAAAGCTGTGATAAATATATGGAGATTAACATTTTTAGAATGACAAAGCATAATGGTTCTCTTCCTTTCTGACAGGGTCCCATCAAGCTAAAAATAGAGCACATTCATTAGCTCAGCTCATCCTTCTCACAGCTCTCCTTGCCACTTGTTGTAGAACATCATCTGTAAAGGTTAACTGAAAGAATGCCAGTCCAAATGAGTAATAATTACCTTCATCTTCCTCAGCTAAATGAAGCCTAAATGAAACATGACTGTAATAATGCAGGTTTTATGAGGACTGGGGTTGTTAGGAAATACATCTGCTTCCCAGGAACAAGACAGATTAGAGCCATAGGAAGAGATGAGCTCCTCAGGTGACTGAAGATTTTGTTGATTTTCTCTTTAAAAAACCCCACCAAAATAAAGCTTTTACTCTTTCACATGAGACCCTTAGCTTTGAGACTTTGTGATTTTCTAGAGCTGTTGACATTTCCAGTATTTTCTATGCTTGGGACTGTCACAGCAGCATGGTTTCATTTATCAAAGGTCATTACAAACAGTATCAAGGCAAAAATTGTTGCTTAGAGCCCCAAAATTATATTTTGAACTGCTAATTTATTATTCCCTCCCACATTTTTCAAGTGGGTTCATGAATGTGACAACTTGTGAGCTAAAATTTAATCTTCATGTTATATTTCTTTGGCAAGTCCAACATCTTCAGAAATAAAACAGATTTTGGACTTGCATTTCTATCAAAACTGGAATATGGCACTGAGATGCAAGTGTCTCTCACCTTCTGTTTTCAGTGTTTTCCTGTGCAGTGACTTTGGCTTCTTGGGACTCATTTCCTGCTTTTTCTTCTCTTTCTTCCACTGTTTTTTCACCAGGATTAGTTGCAGGTGTGCGAGGCTGGAAGAAGGAGGCTGCTGAAGCCTACAGAAATGGAGAATAAGAAAGAAAAAAGTAAAATCACCTCACTCTCAGATAACATGTACCATGTAGCCTAACAAACCCCAAGCCTTTCCTAAAGACATAATAATCACTTGCATTAATAGAGTATCCAGTCCATCCAATTTCAGCCCAGATGTTTACATTATGTAAAATAAAAGCACAAGACTCAGTACAGAAACTAATTTCTAAAATTGATTTTTTCCCTGCTGTTTTATGTGCTGTCATAGTCTTTGCACTATGCTTAAATGAATTCTGCCATCTAAGCTGCTTTACTCACAGGGTTTCATACTTGATAAAAGCTGGTGAAATTCAATTTTTTGCTCTTTCCTCACTGAAATGATGCAAGAAAAGACTACAAACATTACCTGCTTGGTCTTGGGTTTGGGGGTCAGAGGCTTTATAACTGGAGGGTTCTGCTTGTCTGCAGCTCGACTGCCAGATGAAGATGTTTTCTTTGAGTATTTGGTCATATTGTCTAAAACATTTCCTGAGGGAACCACTGGCTCCTTTTTGCTGGATGACACCTAGCAAAACAAAGAAATAGGTGTTTTATTTATTTTCTGTCATGTTCTCCTCCAAGGCATCTATTATATTGGAAACTCCAGACAGAATCTGTTGTGGTTTTCAGAGCATCAGAATCGAAGCTGCAAAATTCTCACCTTAAATGGATTCACTCGTCCTCTGCTGCTGGATGCAACCAGAGCTGTTTCAGAGGAGAGAAAAAAGAATGTAAAAATGTGTGCACTCACACATATATCCAAATCTTTGAGGCAATGTGCACATTTTAGAGGAGTAGAAAGACACTTTAATAACCCGGTGAAGGTTATGCTGTACGTGCTCAGCTATTCTTAGTTATCAGAAATGCCACACAGGACCAACAGCTTAAAATACAAACCCAGAGGAAGACCCAGCACTTCCTCCACTCCCAAATCCGTTTCCACTCCTATTATTCTTGCTCAAGGGTTGGCAGGTTGCAGGAGGTCACATTCTGCCCCTGCCTGCCCACACTCACAGCTTGAGCTCAGGATTTCTCACTCTGCCTTGCAAGTAATAAATGTGCCTGTGAGTAGTGAAACAAATCCATTGATCACTGTTCTCATTTGTCCCTTGTCCCAAAGAAAGCCTTCATGGCACTGATTCAGCATTTGGCACAGCTGAGGCAATCAGAACAATGTTGTGAACACCATTAGGTAGTGAGGACAGGAATAGGGAACCTCTTAAAAACAATTTGTGTGAGCAGGCCAGGCTGGACAGGGCTTGGAGCAGCCTGGGATAGTGGAAGGTGTCCGTGTCCATGGGAGGGGGCTGGAATGAGGTGAGCTTTAAGGTCCCTTCCAATCTAAGCCATCCCATGATTCTGTGAATTTACCGTTTGACAATACTGTTATGCACTAAATTTAAGTAGTAATAAGAGAACAAAGGATAAAAAACAGGAGCAGATTTGTGAAGAATGACCAAAGTGTCATCCTTTTATCCTGAATGAATTATTTACTCACCAGGCTTTGGAGTATTCACCTCTGCTGAAGTGACACCTTTGGAGAAACCATTTGGCTCTTCTGAAAAAGGAAAGGAGAACATATTTAAACACAATAAAATAATGTAGCATAAATTCTTTGAAAAAATCAAACCAAACAGACAAGTAAGGAAGGATGGGGCTTCAGCAACCTGGTCTAGAGGAAGGTGTCCCTGCCCTTGGCAGCAGGGCTGCAAATGGATGATCTTTAAGGTCCCTTCAAACCCATTCTGTGATTCCATGATTACAGTAAAATTATCCGACAGTACAAACACTTTTACAAAACCATCTGTCACCTCTGCCTTGATTTAGAGCTGTAAATTTATTTCTTAAACCTTAAGCTTATTCCTTAAAGTGTGCTCAAACTACTCATCTATCAATCCTACCTCCCCAAGACTGGAGCTGAAATCAAAGTAACTGATTAGAAGGTGAGCCAGTCCTTTAGGAATAAAATCAGGCAACAGGAAAAAATCCCCCAGGGCCCCTCTAATGGATACTGAGCACAAAGCACACACAGCTGTGACACAGCAGATGACACACAGTGAACCTGTTTCTCTGCAGTGACTGCAGGCACAGGCTGGAATATGGAGCCACTTAATTCCTTATTAAGTCTGCAAAAGCTATCTGGATAACTGCCAGTCTATTCAGAGAATATATTTTTCTTACTCTCTTTATGCACTTCTGGGGTTTCTTCTGCTTCCTCACAGGCATCAGATTCTTCATCATCTTCCACTTCTTGGTCCTGCTGGACATTCCTGCCTGGCAGCTGCCCCCACTTGGTGGCAGAGCTGCTGGAACTAAAGGAAGGAATTCAGCAGAAAGGAAAATGGTCACCAAGTCAGAAGGAAAACTGAAACATCAGATAGCAAGCTCATTTACCTAATTTAGGCAATAAGAACAATAACATTTGGCATTTATGTGCATTTTACTTTGATTAAACTGTGATGATTAAAGATTCATTAACCACTCTATAACTTCACTGCCAGAACACTTTGCAACAAATATAAATGCAAATTTTAAAGATCTTCTCCAATCTTCATGTAAACACATATACTTCCAGTATCATCAGGTTACTTTTTCTGCATCCATGAATATACACACAGTATATTCATATATGCTGTATATATGTATTTTTATATACACACATATATATGTATATATATATGTATATTGTATGTACATATAGATGTATGTGTATACATATGTGTATATATATATATAAAACATGGATATATAATTTCATACTGAAGGCATCAAGTTAGAATATTTAATCTGATTATTCTCTAAATTCCCAATATAGTAGGATGTACAATTATTGAATTTTCCTCCTAAAATTTGCCAGTTACCAAAATCTGTATAATATACATAAACAAAAGGCCCATTTCTTTCAACCAAAACAATATTACATTACTCTGGCACTAAGAGCAACATAATGTTTGTAATAGATTTTAGCCCTCAGAGTGGTTGGAGTTGCAGACATGGGATTAAAGGCTTCTATACAGGATCCAGAAGAACAAGCCAGAACATTTAGAAATTAGTTTTGACTGTGCAGTTTAACACAGAAGAATAAGGGAAAGGCCACAGATAAGTTCAGGGACTTATCACTTCCTTTTGCTTAAATTAGTCCCAAACTTCATATATAAAATTGCTATAGGGAGACATTGCTTTCAACAATATGACATAAATGAATATAAATATATGTTATTATTATTATAAATTTAAATATGTTAAAAAGCAACCCCATAACAATTTTAAAAAACCTATCAAAACACAAACACACACCTTTTGCCTCATCATGCTATACAAAGCAGATGCAGGTAGGAGAGGAAAGATTGATAGCACAAAGAGAAAAAGAATGCAAAGCCAACCTGCAATATGTTCCATAGCTTTGAAGAGCTGGGATTAGTTAGGAGGGAATAAGACTAAATAAAATAAACTGAGATGGGATATTGAAAAAAAGGGATAGGGTGGAGAAAGATAGGATTTTAAGACAGGTGTGGAATGAATTGAGATTGAGAGATTGAGACAAAGAGGAAAAAAAAATAGGTGGGAGTCAACCAAAGGTAGGGAAATGTGGGAAGAGAAAATTCCAGTCAGAGCAACTTAGCACTGAGCCTGCTTTGGCTCTGAAGCTGCTGGACACAGGCACACAGGAAGTGAGGAGTGCAGATATTCCCCTCTGTGCTGGTATCCTGGGACTAATGAACCCTCACAGGACACCAGCAAGGACGTGTCATTCCACAAGTATCATTTCCAAGCAGAGCAACTCGAGCTGTCACTTCACCCACAAATACCCTGCAAACTGTGGGCCACAGAAATGCATCAAAACCTTAACAGAGCAGCAAAACCCATCCCAGTTTTTAGCCACGGAAATTTGCCTTACCCAGCGCTCGAGCGCTTTCGGAAATCCTCTTCCTCTTCCTCCTCATCCTCCTGCACTGCTGCCAGCTCTGAGGCTTTTTCCACAGCCACCTCACTGAGGAGCTGGGCCAGGTTGAGCCTGCGGGAGCGGGAGGCGTATTTGATGGCCAAATTCAGCACGCTGTGGGTCATGAGCTCAGCCAGCTCCACGCAGCGGGACTCGCGCTCCAGCTTACAGGAGAGCTGCAAGAGAGGGAGCCTGGGGAGTCACACACCTCAACTCCACAATCCCTCAAGACTCCAGGAGCAGAATATTATGGTCTTGGTGGAGTGAATGAATAAAGATAAGACACCAATAATCATGAGCTAGAGATCAAAGAAGAGTTTTGTTATTTCTTTCTTCCCCCCACCCTTCACACTGCCGCCCACCTTTTATCAGAGTCGGAGCCAGCTGGATTGCCAATCACCAGCCAGAGCCCTAAGAAGAGGAATCACATCAACATTTACATCAGATGCCATCTACAAATAAATTATAGAACCATAAAATGGTTTGGGTTGGAAGGGACCTTAAAGCTCATCTCATTCCACCCTCCTTCCATGGGCAGGGACATCTTCCACTATCCTAGGGTGCTCCAAGCCCTGTCCATCCTGGTCCTTAGCACCTCCAGTCTCAGGGATAAATCTTAGGGATTCTTCCTATTATGTATTTGTACTTACAGCAAACAGTTTCATCAGGAGTTCCTGCTGTTCTTTCACTGCCTGATTTTTAGCATTTTCATCAAATTCATATCCATTTTTTGACAAGTAATCCATGTAGCCGTGAAATAAAACAGAACGCCAGTACTGCTCCTGAAAAAAGGGAGAAGGATGAGTGTTGGAATTCAGAGGGGAAAAACAGTCCATAACATAATGCCTAATAATTTACAATGGATTTTATTCACTTATTACTTAATATTCCTTTTCTCTGATAATGAAAGAGAGGGGCAGACAATTCTCCTTCAAGTCAATGCTACCAAGGAAAAGATGGAGAACGACCACACTTACACAAACTGATCCAAACAGTTGCTATATATTTTGATATGATGAATTCCATTTATATTACAGGGCTTGCAGCAGGATGAAACCTACATGTTCACCAACATACTATCAGGATAGACAATTCTAGAACAAGTTATTTTATCAGCTGTCCACAGCAAGCTGGAAGTGCTCCAGAATAACTCAGTAAACTTAGGAGTTTATATGAGAGACACATAAACAGAAAATATAATGCAAGTATGGTTATTAGACCAGGCTACCATTGTTCAAAATGATAATAAACTTATTCAAAACCAGTATGCTTTTATCAGATGTATTAGAATAACTTTTCTTTACCTACACATATTCCCTCAAGCCAAATCAACAGTTCCTGGCATTCTCATCCCATTATTTTGGGTAGAGGGAGGAATGGCAAACTATCAGATAAAAAACAAAACACTTAACCAAATGAAGGAGAATTCATAAAAATGTCATTGAAACTTTTTATCTACACTTCCATCAAAGAGAATAAATTTCAAATAGCATTCTACTGTTCAAAGGCTGAGGTTAGACTTTTATGTTCATTTCTCTTTTGTGCATTACAGCTGAGCATCACAAGTTTGAAATACTTAAACCAATAAAAACTGAAGAATAAAGACAATTATTTGTCTAGAAGTTGTCCACAGGCACATCTTGCTCCAACCAGCCTCTAAATAAGCCAAGCCAGAAGACCTGTGTTTTCAGTGATTATGAATTTGGATACTTAGTACATATTTCAGAAATTTTGTTATGCCTAAAATAGTAAAACCCAGACATAATCAAGGGCATTTTGACTGGGATCCCCAAATCTGGTATCACAACCCACTAAAAAAACAAGAGTGAAAAAGACTTCAGTGGTCAGAAACAGATCATGTATAAATACAGCTTTGCCTCAGCTCTGCCAGTTTTGTTTTGTGCTCTTCTAGGAACAGTTGTGAACCAAACCAGAGAAGCTCCACAAAACACTGACCCCAAAGAACCCCCTTGGCCACGTGTTTTACTCAGGGTTTGCACTGTTCCCCTTGTATAATCCCCACTCCAGGGACACCTGAGCCTCCCAGCTGTGGACTCCACAGCACTCCATACCTCCATCTGTCCCTTCTCTGTTTCCACTTGACAATAAGGAAGTTTAAAAGGCAGGATTGCTACAGCAGGTCGTGGCAGGGTGGGAGGGAAGCGGGCTCCTTTACAGGGGATACACCTGGGCACAGGAACAAAACACAGCCACACTCACCACGTGTTCCACATCCAAACCAGGTCTCCTAAGCAGCAAGATACTTTGAGAGGATTTGTCCTTTGGAAAGTAGCAATTAAATGACTGGCTTAAATACAGCAATGTGTAAGATTGCATGAAAAAGGGTTATCTTTACATGGCAAGCAAGAAAAGTGTTCAAAACCAGCCAGGCACACGCTGCTCTTGTTCACACTTTGAACTCCAAATGTGGCATATAACACACTCTGATCTTGATCTCACAGAATGTTTGATTTAACAGCTGTTACAAAGAGTAAATGCAATACATTAAAATCAGAAACCACTGAATAACTGAAGGGACAGACTTATTGCTCCATTATATTTAAAGGAGTAATTTCTGGTAACAATCACTTAAGCAAACCATTGACTGGGCAAGAGCTGTGTTTCCTGCAGCACCAATGTAGCATTGACAAAAACATCTGGGTTTCTAAGCTGCTGTTCCAGAGACTTGAAAAAAAAGAACAGGAAGCATCAGTGTTCTGGCTATCTCTTAATTAAGGCATGTGGTGTTTCTACAACAACCCTCCCCCCCCTTATCTTCATTATGCTGCTGGCTTTGAGTAAAATGTTCTTAACAATTCAGAGAGCAGCACTCTCCTTCTTGGAATAGAAGGAAAAACTCAGGATGAGAGGACTCAAAGTTGACCATCTTAACAATGTGACATGACCTGCACATTTTTGGTGAATTTTCTGGAGGCCAACATAATGATTTGGAAGGAGAAACAGGCAGGGAAGTGACATTTTAACAGAGGTATCAAATTATTTCCCCTATTCCAAAAAAGCAGAGTATTATGAAGAATGACACATAAGTTTAAATAAAATTCAGTCTCCCACCAAATTCCACAATTGCCTGTAATTAGTAAAGTAAGAGAGTCTAAATGTCAGTAAAATATGTGAGCTGTTGGATTCTGCCCGGGTAGGAAAAGGACACAGACCACTGAATAAAAACTGCTACAAATAAAGCTTAGCAACAAAATGTCCAGCATACATGTCACACTAAAGAGAAACAGTTATTTAGACACACCAGTATAACATTTTATAAATAAATGGCTAGCTTTCAGCTAAATATTTGAGCAATTTTACATCCAAAATGGTTCTTCAAGGCCACAGTTTAAATATTAATGCAACAACACACAGCTCTAATTTATCTGTGTCTGATGATGTAGATGAGTTATGGGATTGGATTATTTTCAAAGTCAAAAAAGGGGAAAACATTTGGGGGAAAAAGATACCAAGAACCCTAAAAACTTGGAAAAAAAAAAAAAAACAACCAAAGCCATCAAAAGCAGAAGTAGATTTCTAACAGCCACCATAACTTTAGAAAGTTTCTCTAGCAAAATGTAGTTTTATGAATGTGTCAATAAAGTGCACACACACCTCTGAGCCAATTAATCAGTCACAAATTAGAAAGCTCTAATGAGTTACTCGAAGCCAGTTTAATAAAGAATCCTCCATGCAGAATTGCATTTGGGGAGTTACCATTTGCTGTGAATATTTACCAGGCACCTGTTTCAGCACCAGCTGAAGTTTGCAGTTTTGTAAATAGGGGTTGAAAAGGATTCTCTAGGAATTGAAAACCAAGACAAACAAAGCATTGAATTATCTAACCTGAGCTGCTGGGGATTTTCATGGATGCCAACGACCCAATAATGATCATATTTCCCTTTGCAATGCTCTCTGGTGTTGCACACTGGAATCCAGGTGTTGCCGAGCCCTCGGTTCAGCATCCGCACGGTTCCCTCGGAATCCACGTAACAAGGGGTGCCTGTTTGGGACAAATGAGAGAATTTCCTCTGACAGGCAGCAAATTACAGCCCAGCCAGCTGGGAGGGGTGGCTACAGCTGGGAAATGATGGTTTACATATTTCAGATAGACATCCTCTCTCCCAAACGCAGCAGAAATCAGTTTGGCAAAGGCAGTTTCCTTGGAGCGATGCGCCACCTTCTGTCAGCCAGCACCACTGCTGGTCAACTGGCAGGCTCCAAATTAAAACATTTTATGGAGAAATCGAATTTATTTATACTGCTTGGGCAGATTCCCAAAGGAAATCAGCTATTATACAATTACTTTTTATGTTTATTATAAAAGGTCCTCCCAAGCTATCAACTTTAGGGGGTTGGGGTGCTCTTATGGTATATTAACAGACTTTATTTCTTTTGGCTAAGCAGGAAAAGCAATCAGGAGAACAAGTTCTGATAGCATTTGAATGGGAAAATATTAAGGATTTCTGACAAATATATTGAAAGAATAGAAAAATAGAATTTTGCTGTTGAGGAGATTGGAAGAAAAAGTCCAGTTCCTAAAATCTACATTATTGAAAGGGCATTAATTAGCCAAATTGTCCATAAAATAAAAGGATGGTTTGGGTTGGAAGGGATGTTAAAAACCATCTTGTTCCACCCCCTGCCATGGGCAGGGACACCTTCCACTATCCCAGGGTGCTCTGTCCAGCCCTGTCCAGCCTGGTCTTGGGCACTTCCAGGGATCCAGGGGCAGCCACAGCTGCTCTGGGCACCCTGTGCCAGGGCCTGCCCACCCTCACAGGGAAGAATTCCTTCCCAAAATCCCTTTGGCAATTTGAAGCCATTCCCCCTTGTCTTGTCCAAAGTCCCTCCCCAGCTTCCCTGTAATCCCCACAGCTGTGTCAGTGTCTCTCTCATGCAGGTGTTTCATACCTTCTGCAGAGAATCCAACCCACACCAAATAGGATTTCCTTGTCAGAGAAAGAGGATCTCCATGCAAAATTTGTCTTTTCTTCATTCCTAGCTCCATCAGCTGTACCCCAAGGCACTGGTCCCCATCAAACCCAGTACCTAGGAAGAAGTTGTTCAATGATTGTGTTAGAAACAGAAGAATTGGGTAACTTAGTTTTGAATCAAAAATTAATTCTGATGCAGTGTTACCCATGGTTACCACTGTCAGACACAAAACTATTTGATATTTTGGACACATTATGGAGATATGCATAACAACAACTTCCTTAATTTCCTGTAGTAATTCCTTCTGGCACATCTGAACCCCAAATTTAATTTATTAATTTCACTGTTGCAAAATTCTCCCCTTCCCCACAGTTTAATCTCAGCATCCCAATATCAAACACAGGCTCTGCTGTCAGAAGTCACAGGTCTGTGGGTTGTGATGGATGTGCTTGTAAAAGCACCTGCCAGAGGAGGAAAAGGACAAACATCACAAAGAAAAGAAGAAGAAAACACTCTCTGGTGATTACAAACAAATGAACCAGTGTGTGAAGCCAGTGAGAGATGAGGATTGAAAACAATCCCAGTTCAAAAGAAGACAAAAGGGAGAAATTACCTCTGTGATAAACAAGCATCAGCTGCTCTCCATGTCCTGCCATAGACACCACTGGGCCTGGGAGACTGAAGATCTCCTTCTGAACTCCTCCAACTGTGAACACACGGACCAGCAGGGCACTGGTGGCACAGGCAGCCCAGCCCTGACCCAGACAGATGGCCTCAATCTCTTCATCCTTTGGCATATCCACAGTCCACTCCTTGTTGGCATCCCAGGAGCCAAAATGGATGCAGTGGAGCTTGCTGAGGCAGAGACAAAGAACCAAGAAACATCTCAACATGAAGTAAATACAATATCTGAAAATACAACAGTATAATAATTTTTTATCAGAGATCTTCAATGGAACTACAAATGGCACTACAAAATTCAAGTGGTCATTTGCAAAGGTGTTGATCTTATTACTCAAAAACTGAAGAGCCAGCTTGACCTCCAGCACTGTAGATTTAAAGTCTCTAAAGCCTGAAGCAGAGAGATTTGAAAGGTCTGAGAGGAGATTTTTACATGGAAGCAGCTAAATGTCCTCCTTGGCACCCTGAATATCAGCCCTCATAGAAGTCAGTCATGTTATGCTATCTTTCAAAGGGGAAAAGATATTAGAAACTTCAGTTCTTAATAATGGAAAACTGCCTAAGACCAATCCACAGACATCATGCCTTTTGAGAGGTTACCCATTTCCACTGAGGAAAACACTTTTAAAATCAGACAACCAATATATAACAAATAATACTTTTAAAGGTGCTTTTCAACTTACCACAAGGCTGTATGTTTGAAAATAAGAAGAAAGAGCTTTCTTCAAGATATTTCCACAGAAACCAACAACAAAATACTACTGTAATTGTTCTTAAATGCAAGAACAGGGTTTAACTGGCCCAGCTGCTTAAATCTTTTTGTGGTTTTCATAAACTTGTCTTCTTCACACTTGAAATTCTTATGGGTATCTCCAAACATCTCCTTAGCAACAGTGTGAAAAGAAATAGCTGAACCCTTATGATTGATCTTTGGTCTGAGCAGACTGAAAAATTGTTGTTCATTTCCTTTGAGCCTGCATTGTGTGAAGTTCCCAGTATACATACATTTGAAAAAGGAATTAAGAAGAAATTCTTAAGAAACAAATTACATTTTGCAATACTCTTGAAGGCTTCAAGAAGGTGGAAGCTAAAATTCCATTGAGAGTGGTCCCATTGTCTCAGCTTTAGCTGGGTGTGTATTTAATTCCCATCTGTCAGAGCTGGGGCAGTTATCCTCTGTCCATGGGGCAGTTTTTTCTTTATCTCTGCCACAGCCAACCCTCCCTCCAGGAGATCTCTGCTGTCCATGGCCCCTGAGTGTCCCTGCAGGGCTGATCCAATCCCAGCATCCCATGGGGAGATGCTCCGCCCAGGGGAGGAGCCAAGCATTCCTGCCTGGATCCAATCTGAGCCTGGCCCAGCACAGCAGCCTTTGCCCCCTGCATTGCCAGAGGAGCAGCTTTCTGCTGCCCTGCATTGCCAGAGGGAGCCCAGGCCCATCTGCAGCAGCCCTGGAGCTGCAGAGGAAAACTCCCCCCTTGTGCAGGAACCCTGCTGCAGCAGAGCCACAGCTGGCACTGCAGGAGGGCTGGGCCCCCATGGCATGGGGCTGTGCCACCCCCTGACACACAGGGGACAGGGACTGCTCTGACTCTGTCAGTGTATTTTTGGTTTGTTTTGGGTTTTTTTTGTTTGTTTGTACTATTGCATTTGTATTTTTAGTTATCCTAGTAAAGAACTGTTATTCCTATTCCCATATCTTGCCTAATTTCAAAATTTTAACAATTCAGAGGGAGGGGGTTTGCATTTTCCATTTCAAGGAGGGCTCCTGCCTTCCTTAGCAGACACCTGGCTTTTCAAACCAAGACACCCATAAATAAAAAGCATGATCAAAACCCAAAAAGCTCAGAATCGACAGAAGCCGACAACAAAAGCCGAAATATTTGAAACAAGTTAAAAGCAGCTCCCTCTTATGGGTTTTGCAGAGCAAGGCCATGACTTACCTTGCAAGCTCCTCTGTACTCTCACAGGCCAGCAGGATGGCTTCAGTGGAGAGGTCAGCCATGGTGTGGCCCAGGGAGTTGGGGAGGTGAGTGGCATGGTGCACAGAGGTGTCGTGGAACTCGATGTCTATGGCGTTGTCCTGCTCGTCGTTGTAGCAGCGAATGATTCCGACCGAATTCCACACCTGGCAGAAAGAACCACACACACCCCAAAAAAAATCATCAAATCAAATGTCCTAAATCCACCAGATATACTGCCCTAAACCAGCCTGTTGTAATTATTTTATCTGGAACCAGAGTGGGTGGCAGGCTGGAGAAAGATTGGAGAGCTGTGTAATCAGGACTTGTGGTTCCTAAAATGGCTGAATTAGGCAGAAAGTAGTTTCACTCTCACTGCTCAGCCATCTTTCTCCCTACCAAATTAAGTGTAAAGAAATTGCAGATAGAAAGAAATAGTGAATGATTAACATACAAGTCTTAACAGCACAAAAATATCCATAGTTCTGACTTAAAAGGAATTTTTAAATGGATTTGCTAGAATTGAGTAGCACAGGTACAAACTGCATAGCTTGATTTTGTCTCAAAGCAAAGTATTTATTTCTAAAGCAAACTAAATGTAAACCAGAACATTATGGAGTCCTTGCATGAAAACAAAGCTACTTTCCATTATTTAGCTCCACACTGTAAAGTATTAAAAATATTGGACTAGATTAAAACATGACACAAAATGGACACTATTAAATACAAAATTAATATTTTAAATCCAAATAACCAGCATCTATATCTAAATAACCACACAGATTTACCATGAATCGATGCATGAGGTGCACAGGAGTGGAGCCAGACTGGAAGGGCTTTTGCCTGGGGGTTGGCATTGGCCCATCATAGAAAGGCTGCTGTGTAGATGGTGGTGGCAAAGCTGAAAAGCCACCAGTCTGATCTTCACCATCATCTTCCTTCTCAAGAAGACTGGAACTAGCTTTTATCAACCCAATATCTAGAAGTAAAAAAAAAAAAATCTCACACACAGTATTATGGCAGAATATAGGCTAAAAATTTTTTAAAAGTCAAGATTTTTCTGGAAAAACAAAACAGAATATATCTGAGTAGAGGATGTGAAAAGATCATCCCAGTAAAAGAGCTCTGGAAAATCAGTTCATTGTGTACCTAGTGAGTTATCATCATCATCATCAATTACTGCCCGTCTCACATGGCCTGGGGCTTGCATAATGTCATCAGCATCATCCTCATGATCTCCAGTTTTTGGGGAAGAAGGTGGCTCAATCTCATCCCCATTTAAATAATCATCATCATCTCCATCAAACAGATCGTTGTAGTCTTTGGCCACTGCACTGGCAACCTACAACCAGATTAGCCATCAGCACAGAACCTCCTTTGGACATACAACTCAAGAAATAAATTAACACACAAGAGGGAACTTGCAAAGCACAAAACAGAGTTTTTCCACATAACCCAAATAATGAAATTCATTCAAGAAGTCATTGGCACTGAGCACCTTGTCATTTGGCTTCTCAACATCACCAATATTTTCCAACAGCCCCAGATTTCCTTCGCTGTCTGTGTAAGCAATTTGCTTATATTTAGGGTGCCATGCCAGTCCACAAATAGAATATTTTTTCTCATGCTTCATCCTAAAAAGAATATGAAAAGAATGGATTTTAGTAAGCTCCTCAGGGCAGAACCTTCCACTCCAAGAGTTATTGCAAAAAGAGGTAATTTTTATTTAGTACAAGAAAGTGATATTACACATAATAAGATAATTAATAGGCCACTTTCAGACTAAACAGCTGCTACAAAAATAGAGCAAGTCTTCCTTTTCCATGAATAAAATAATTTAAGGTTTAAAAATCAATCAGAATCATATTCTTAAAACAACAGCTTCCTGATACACATTTAGAAGACAAAGGAACTCCTCAGCACTCATTTATTCCAGGACCATCCAGTTATAGAAAGAACATTATTTGTTTCTCTTGAATAAACTGATAAATTAATCCTCTATCTTTTCCACCCTTTATGCTTACAAAAATCATCCCATTAATTATTTACATAATCTGTCAATAATTCTTAACATAGGGGTTGCAGTTACAATCATGTTTTTTACACAGAATATTCAGATAATTCTCTTCTTCTCTACCTCATTTAATAATACCTTTGATTTTAATTGGGGGGATGCTTAGGGTTCTTTAAGAGCTTTAATTAACCAAATTGCATTTGCCAGTCTGTTCTTTTTGGCCTACAGGTGAGGATGGCTGACTGACTGAGCTGCGTCTCCCTTTCCATCTAGAAAACTTTTTACTGAGGGTCCTGGGATGAGAGGAAAATTTGTTTCCATCAAAGCTATCCTTTAATCAATCATCAGTTTCAAAAATAATAACAGATATACACAAAAAGAAAGATTCTGGGATTTGAACAAAATCTTCATTCAAGTCCATTCCCTAAGGTGCCTGACAGGTTAAAGCAGAAAACCCTGAAAATCTCAGAGTTTTTCAAGAGGCAGAGTTCTACATTTGCACAAAAAAAGTTTTAGAGAAAAGACCATAAAATTCTATTTTAAGAAAAAGAGATGAATTTGGGGATTTATGGAACAACACTGGATACCTCTCTATGCACTGCTGGGTTTCCACATTCCACACCACTAAATTCCCATCCACACTTCCAGCTGCCAGGAACTGCCCACAAGGAGACCAGACCACAACATTCAAGGGCTAAGGAAAAAAATGAAACAAATGATAATAAAAAGTAACCAATGCATGCAGAGCATTCCTATTCTGGATCTTAAAACAGACAGATATTCTCGAATAAAAGGATTAATAATCATCTTTAGCAGGCCATATTCAACCTCCTGTATATGGGATGGGGTTAAGTAACTCTTTTTCTTTAAAAACTATTTTAAAAGAGTTGCTTAAAAAAACCATTCTTTAAGATAGCACACATATTTTTGTTTCAGAATATGCATCTTCTGTCATTAAACAGTGCCATGAGGCCAAACAAAACCCAATTCTAGCATGCAGAAAGAAGCAGAGTGTATTTTGCAAACTCAGCACTAAACATTGCTTTATTTATTTTGAACTTTATGCAGTCCCACAAATTAAAATCCAAGACTGTGTGTTCTGCATTTTAATAACACTAGGGAGGTGATGCTCTCCTCAACCCAAAAATTCCCAAGTGAGCCTAAAAGAAAGAAGGTGGCACAGTCAGGTCTACCAAATTTCAGCTCAATAAAATAGAAAATGAACAACTGACATCGCTGCTCCACACAGAAATAATACTCCTGACATTTTCTCTAAAAAGCTCTGTATTTAGAGCAATTTGTGGAAACAGATGTTCTTCAGCTGCAGTGGGTGAGTCACCAGGAGACTTTAGAGACCTGGTGGGTTACTAAAAATGAAGGAGGGGAATCACATGGAGGTGTTTGACACCACTCAGCATCTCTGCCCTGTTTTCCAACAGAAAGCAACAGGATGAGAAATTAAACAGAAAATGTGAACAATAATTACCAAGAGAAGGGGGCCAGGGAGAGGTACTGTGCAGAAGACAATTTTTAGCAGAATAACATTTAAATTGCAGAGTATTTAACAAGCCCCTGGTTTCTGCACCTACCTGTGTGATGGAGGCATCTGACAGATTAAATTGACTGTCCCAGGTCTCTCTTCTGAACAGTTCAACAACTTTATCTGCAGGAACTGCCAGCAGCTGCTCAAAGGAAAAATATTACACCATTTAGAACAAGTTACCTGTCAAACAGAACACTCAAGCAGCACATTTCCCTCATTCAGAAGCCTCACAGATGTGACTGCCTCAGGATTTAACAGCTCTCTAACATCCCAACCATGCCAACTGAGAGAGCAAGCTGAAGTAATTTAAATTACAAGGTTCTTTAATGCTTTCCACAGGCAACAGAGCAAAACTTGCCTGTTTTTACTGTAATCTTCATTTCCTTCTGGCAGAAAACTGCACCATAAGGTTATAGGTTCTTATTTATCAAAACATCACACACACACACGTAGTTTTCAATGCCCTGAGCACAAGGCTTAGGTGATTCTTTACTCTCCCTCCCCAAACTCCTTTTGATCAGGTTACAATTTCTCAATAAATCTGATTTGAATAGCTGATTCCTAAACCAGCTCATTTCATTTTCCATAAAACTACATTGGTTTTAGTGGCTGGTTATTTCTTTAGGATCTGTTTTTGTTAGGATTCCAACAATTTGCTTTGTAAGAGAAGCAAGACAACTGCTTACATTTTGAATACATGTGTGTGTGAAGAATTAAAAAATGGAAAGTATTTGGTTTTATGCAATATGGATATTGAAACAATTTGTACTGAGGGTGATATTCACTCTTGCATGGAAAATTGATACATAACACTGCCATAGCGGCCAGGGATTTTGAAGAATCATGGAATCTTTTCCATGATATTGAAGAATCATGGAATCTTTTCCATTATTTTGAAGAATCATGGAATCTTTTCCACTTAGTTTGGAAAAGCCCTCTAAGGTCATCAAGTCCAACCATTAATGTGACAGTGTCATCTTCACCACTAACCCATGTCCCCAGGTGCCACATCCACACAGCTTTCAAACCCCTCCAGGGATGGGGACTCCACCACTGCCCTGGGAAGCTATGCCAGGTCTGACAACCCTTTTGGTGAAGAAATTTTCCCTCATATCCAACCTAAACCTGCCCTGATGCATTTCCTCTTGTCCTGATGTTTGTGACCTGGGAGAAGACACCAACCCCACCTGGCTGCAACTTTCATCTTCAGGTGAAAAGAAAAGGAGCAACTTACTAAGGAAATATTTACTGACTAGAGCAAAATTGACTCAAAGCATGCAAGGACAAGACTCCTTTGATGCTCTGTTGTGCACAATTTGATTACTTCCCTCGTGTACAATGTTCCTTCCTATTCAAGCACACCAAGACTGTTTAATGCTGGTTAGGGCTGACAGCTGGACTCCTGCCAAACTCAGTCTGGAGCTTAAACAAGGAGCCATTTCCAGCTTTTTATGTTTCCTAAAAGGGAACTTCACCCCAAATATTTTCCTTACCCTCAGGAGGTGCAACTTGGGCTTGCCCAGATTGAATTCTGACATTGGACCCAGAGGCAAAAGAAGGATTAAGATGTGATAAAAGAATGTCACTTACCTTGCCAGTGCCAGGTTGCCAGGCAAGCCTGCAGATTGATTTAGCATTTATCACATCATTACATTTCTGCAGCAGCAGCCAGCTTGTCGTGCATGTCTGAAAACAAAATTTTAAAAAATAAGCTTTTTAGCTCAGCAAAAATCTGCTGTTTAGGACAAATTCTTAAAGGATTTGGGTGGGGAAAAAAAAACAAAGGGAAGAAATATATAATCTCTTTCATAAAAATACAGTAGTACATACTGCCTTAAAAATAATTTGTCAATGTAGCCCTGAAACTATTTTAATGACAATAAAACTACTTGTAACAGAAATAAGATCACAGAACATGTATTTTTAACCAAGTACAGAACAAATGAGCCCATCTATTCTTAGGTTATAGAGAAATGTGGCCAAAAAGCATTTGTCAAACCCAGATCAACTGCAGCAAGGTGACACAGCACAGCCTGAATATGGTCCCAGCTGTAGAAAGAATGAATGGCTGTAATCTCAAATCCCAGCACAGATTCATGCATCAAACTGCCCCAACCCTGGAACATTCTCAATGTAATTTCCCCAGAAGGCAGCCACTGTCAGTGTGGAACATGGGATTTCACACAACTATGCTTGTGTCATAAAAAAGTAGCAAGCCACAAGTGTGGGGGGATATTTTCAACTGCATTTACAGGAATGATTCCACAGGGATTCTTATTCCAGTCAGTGACATTTAGCAAGACTAATTCCATATTCATATGCAGAACTGCCTTACAAAAGCCTTCACCTAAAATTATCAAGTTCCTTAGAGTTCTAAGTGGAGAGGCTAAATGTGTTTACTACAGTTAATAAATTGTTTATTATAATCAAAACTCCTCAGTGCTGAAATTCTGAAATGAGGACTCTGATGTCAGTTGCTATCCTCATTTTGTCCTTGGCACTTACAGTGTTGGCCAATTAGGAGAGATGAACAGAAGGAATCAGGGATTTCACAGGCAGGAAGAACAAAACACAGCTACCCAGGCAACATTTCATATTCAGGTTTTGGAATTTCTCCCAGAAGCAGATAGAAGTATTCTGTGAAGTGTAGCTAGATTTCATCCCCAAAAGGAAAATCCTACTCCAGGAGGGTTATTTCAGTCCAGCTCTTCTTGCTGTCTGTGAAATCCTGGATTGCTTAGGAAAGATTTCACATGGAAAGAGGCAGCCTTTACCTGATCTGCAATGTTCCAGACTCTGACAGAACCGTCACAGCTCGCCGAGGCCTCGGTGAGAGAATGGAGTAAACAAATTAATAATTAAAGACATGGAGAAATTAATGCTACAGAATTGAAAAATCTCTATAAACAATGCCACACACACAGGATACACAGGCAGTTTTAAGAAGACAACCTCCCTGTTTAAACCACTATAAGATTTAAAACTTTCCAATGCTGTCATCCTGGAGCTGTACTTAGCTTCTGTAATTGCAAACCCTCATACTTCAAGTGAGCTATTTATTTGCAAAAGAGGCTCAAAATTAATCTTACATATCTTTAGTGAGGCACCTTCTCTCCTCTAAATTAGATTCCAGAAGAACACAGACAGTAACTGATTAGTAAAGCAAAGACTGAGTTCTCCTGGGAGGCAACAAGTTGTGACAGACTCCATCACCAGCAAGGTCAGATGGAATGAAATTGTCTCATCTGCCCAGCCACTGGTTGTTTTTTTTGGTAAAAAATAACATCTAATTTTTCCCCCCCACCAAGGAAAATGAGATTCAAAGCAGAAAGCAAATAAGAAAAGTTTATTTTTACCAGGTAAACATTCTTGGGGTCAAAAGAAAGGCTTAAAACAGGAGCATCGTGTCCTCGGAATGTTTTCTGCTTGCTGCTATCAGTCACCTCCACAACTTTGATCATAAAGTCACTGCAGATGACAATGACATAAAATTGTTAACATTGCTATTAACAATGACAAACTATGGTTTTATGGCAATAAAATTAGGCATTAAATATATTTTGGGGAAGTTATAGCTCTCAACACTATATGATGTAATGGAAAATGAGAATCTTGAGAATTGTTACAATACAAGTCAGGCCAGACTGGTTTTAGCTGAAAATTATTTTTGTTCATGTCAAAATTAATAAAATATGGTTGTTTTTTGAAAAAGATATTATGCTCACAAAGACCATATCTCTCTTCAAAATAATATTCTACATGATCTAATAAAAATCTCTGCTCAGATACTAGAGAGCTGATGATTTAACAAGAACTATCTACTGAGTGGGACCAATATTCATTAATATAATTATTTGGCCAAGTGGCTTCTAAAAATAAGATGGTACAAGTAGTTTATTTTGTGTGACTTTAACAAGATTTTTAAGACTATTTAGTGTATCAGATACAATAAGAGAATTTTAACAATTTCATTCCTTCTTCCAAAATTGCAGCCAATGCTGCAGTTTAACTCAAAATATCAATCCTAACTCCTAAGACAAAGAGCTCCTGTGATAAACTTACAGTACCACTCCCTCTGAAACCTCATTGCAATACCCTCAGAAATTTCATTTTAGGATCTAATTCTATAGGGTTAATCATTACTTTCAACCTTTTTCACGTAGTTCATGAGAACCTTGGCAGCCAGTTGGATGTTAAATTTATATTCAACTGAAGTTTGAAGATCTCATGTAAAAATGGAGAAATCTGGGACAAATAAAAGCAATTCTTCTCAGCTGCACTCCTTCACTTCATGGCTTTCACCATTCTCCTTTAGTATGACACAAAGACCTCACTGAGGGGTGGCCTGACAGTCTTGTGAGCTCTTTTTCCTAAAAATGTGGGAGCCCCAGCCAGGCTGCAGGAGTTCTGGGGGGTTATAAAAGTTTTAGAAACAGCAAAGAGTTTGCTGTCTGCCTAATCTCTCTAATCAAAGCTGGGCCCTGGGGCAGAGCTGTTCTCTCAGAAACAAGCACTGGCACAGGGCCCAAAGCCATGATCCCTGTCAGATTTGGAGATTACAGTGGTTACTGCCCAGCCTCCCAGTTTGGATGGGGCTGCTGCCAGAGTTCACAGCCCAGCACGTTCATCCAAAATGCTTTTCTGGTTCAATTCACACTTAGAGGAGTCAGGAAGCAGATCTCTGCCATCTCCCCTGTGGAGCAAAATTCCAGAAGGGAGGCAAGCAGGCAGTTTGAATTAGCTATGACTGCCCAAAGAGTTCACCAAATCCAATTAAGAATCACCTGAGCCTTAAATACATGAAAAAAAAACCCACAAAAAACCCATTGCCTGTTGGCTATTTTGCTTCCTCTGTTAAAGGACTAGAGTATATTCTGTAAAGGCACACATGCTGCCCTAAGAAAAGAACTAAACTACATATTAAATTCCCCTCAGGCAAGTCTTGAAAGTGTCATCTGTTATCATTTGGCAGATCAGTGATGCTTATGCCAGAGAATGACTCAAAGCTCTCACACAAATCAGACCCAATCTAACTTTTAGATGTGCACATTCATCTGCAGCTCCACGATCCCCGAGCAGCTGGGACATCATCCTCAGCTCCCAGTGACAAAACCCTCCCTGAGAGGAGACATCCACAAGGGTGAACACTTGTGCTGAAAACACTCAAGGCTCCTAAAGAAAATAAATTCTTTCACAACACCAGACTTCTACATAAAACTACTTGGTGGATCAAGTATCTCCCAGAGCATTGTTTCCTAAAATCCTCTTCATTCCTTTCTTCCCCTCCACCCCCTTGAAGGCATTTTCCAGCCCTCAGAGGTTTGTGGGTTTGGTAACAACCAGGCTGGGAGGAAGTTTCCAGATTCCAAAGGGCAGCAGTGCTTTTCCTCACACATTACCTGGAGCCAGCAGCAACTTTGGTGCCATCAGGACTAAAGGTGACGTGGTTGACAGGCATGGTGAAACGTGTGAGGATCCCATCTGGAGCTCCCTCAGGAAATGTGTGGATCTGGACAGTGTTGTTGGAGACTGCTGTGATCAGCCTTCCATTCTGACAACAGATCAGCCACAAAATCTGTCACTTAAAACACATTTATGCCACAGAGACAAAAATCCCGCTCTGATGTCCCAAATATTTTGTCCAATTATTCATTTATTTATTAATTTCATTCATTTATTCATTTATTCATTCTTCATTCATTTCAAAAATGTCTGACAGTAAGAGTAATACAAGAAATACTCTTTAACTTATATTTTTTCCACCCAAAGATATAGACAAGCATAGTAACTTTAATAACTTATCACTTTAACCAAACTAACTTGCATGCTATTTAGATCTGCTGCAGCATCAGGAGAGGGCACCCTTGGACTGGAATTCTCAGTTAAATTCCACCAGGGAAAGATGAAAAGTTCATGAACTATAGCTCAGTTCTTTGCAGAAAACAGAAGGCAGATGCTTACTAAAAATCAATCCAGATTTTTTAAAGTGCAAAATAAAATAATTATCCCATACTTGGAAAATAATACCTTTTTGAGTGGCAATACTATTCCTCAGTTGTACACAGCAGTAAAACTTAAAAACAAATATAAAGAAATGCCTTATTTTCTTTTTTATTGTGTGTATTTTGGGGGGGGGGGACGGACAGTATTGTGGTTGAGGTTTTTGTTAAGGTGTATAAAATTATACTAAAAATCCTGAAGGTAAAGGAAGTAGCAGTCAGTACTGAATAACCTAAAAAATAAGAGACTAGATTTATTACCTAGATTACATCAACATCTCAGAACAGTCCCTCATTGCATTTTATTAATGAAGGGTTAATTTCTGAAAAATGATTTCCTGACATTTAAGTCTCCCACTGCTTAATAATAAAACGTCCCTTAAAACCAGGAGCTCCTTTTTCAATTTTTCCCAGGATTTTTCCTCATCTATGCTTTAACAGATTTAGCAATTTCTGGCTCTGCCACTGATTTGCTAAGAGAATCCATTCAAGAAATGTGGTTGGTTTGTGGAACAATAATTAATGTGAGGGAAATCTACAGCAAAATACCCTAAAAATCAATAATGAAAATTGATTTTACTGATATTGAGGAATAGATATATGGGGTATGTTAAACAGGACATCAGAAAGAGGATTCAATTAAGACAGTAATTCTGAATAAGACTTCAAATGATGATTCCTATAATGCAATACAAATATGTTAATACTCATTTATTTCCTCTTTTATACTCCTCTACAAAATCACAAGTAGTTGAAAAACTATCTTAAAATTTCTCTTTATCACTGCCAGGTTAAATACACAATATTTGTAGAACTGATGTAGGCTTCTGGAAGTCTTCTCTTCTAAAAGTGCCACAAAGACAATCTTTTAGACCCACTATGATTAATGTAATAAAAAAAAATTGGACATGAAGGAAATAATGTGACAATTCTCAAGCTAAATACATAGTAAAAATAATTATTTTCTATTATATAAATCCTCCTCTCACTTCAGGGACACTGGGTCAGAGGCATCTTTGGGCCAAACAACAATTTTGAGAGCAAAACATCAACCAATTATTAAAAAAAAAGTGTTACCAAACCATTACTCACTTTGTGAAAGCAAGTTTTGATTAATACAGATTATAATTCCTTGGACTTTAACACAGGCCCACATAAAACAACCTCTTGGCTTTCTTCCTAATACTTGCTGATCACATCCTATGCTGGGAAAATTCTTGCAACTCACATGGTGAGAAAACACTGAAACAGCCTTAAAAGTTCACTGCATAATTAGCTTAACCTGCTGGGTTTGTTTCTCAGAAAGGAGATCAAAGTCAGAAATTAATATAACTGAATGTGAAGGAAGAGGAGGGGGAAAAAAAGCATCAGAGAAGTTTAATGTAAGTTATAATTCCTTTACAGCTGTGTATGGGGTAGAATGAATTGTCAGAGGTAATTCCTGTTTATGGTTACCCACAGGGGCAGCATCCCTGAGCTGGCAGATGCCCAGTCTGGAGGAAGATCCACAGCTGTGAGGAGTTGTGTTAACAGCCCTACCTTTAGAGCACATGAGTAGGCCTTTTCTCCCACATTAATGGACTTTGGATCATCATCATCCAGGTTTTCCCAAATCCTAACATCTCCATCACTGCCACAAGTCACAATGCAGCTGTGGAAAGACACAGGATTTGTTAACATCCAGGAATTTGCATCCTTTTTGAAACATTTGGTTGGAAGGCCAAATGAGGCTTTCTGTGGTTTCAAGGGATTGTTACCAGACCATTTCTTATGATCAGTCTTTGCAATGGTAATGAACTTTAGAAAGAAATAAAATAATATGAACTTTAACCATAACCAGTATATAAGGTGGATCCTCTGAGTTTGTTTTGAGAGGGCTTGGGGGTTTTTTTAGTTTACTTTTTAGTCTATAAAAAGGTAGTACTAAATATATAGTTTATATTTATACATTCAAGAACTAGCACAAGGAAGAGATGAAAATATAGCAATCCAAATATTGCATTCCTTCAACTATACTTTTAATTTCTTAGTGCATACATAAACGTATTTACTCCCACACTACACTGATTTCTGCTAAAATCTATTAAGTCACTCTCATAAAATGTGCATACAGAGTTTTTAAATATATAATACTTACTATATATATATATACACATGGGGATATATATATATGCTTATATTTAAATTATAAATCAATCACTTCTAAAATCAGAGCACCTAAATATGTCACACAGCCAGTTGTCAGCACAGGCAAAACCCAAAGGATTTCTTGAACCATGCCAGGCCATCAATCCATCCCAGTATCTCACACAGCAGTGGCTGAGAGAGAAATTTATAGAATCATTCAGATTGAAAATTCCTCCATGATCATCCAGTCCAACCATTCCCCCAGCACTGCCAAGGTCACCATCAATCCGTGTCCCCAAGTGCCACATCCACACAGCTTTTAAATCCCCCCAGGGATGGGGACTCCACCACTGCCCTGGGCAGCTGTGCCAGTGCCTGACCACTCTTTTAGAGAGGAAATTTTTCCTAACATCAAACTGCTGGGAAAGCATCAGACAGGAACAAGCCCAGCCCTCTCTTGGCTCTGGAATGGGGCTGTTACCTGCCAGTGTCATCGAAGCAGACATCGGTGTGTCCCTCGGTGTGGCCGTACCGCATTGGCTTCTGCTTTGATGGCATCTTTGTTCCCACCTGTCTGCTCGTGGACAGGAAAAAAAAGAGGAGAAATAACATCAATTAAAGGGAAACACTTCGGGAAGAGCATGCGACAGGGGGACAAGGTGAGAGCTGCTGGGACACCCACCTGCAGGGATGGGGACATTGGCTGGGAACACCAAGGGCATGGGGACACTGGATGGGAGATGAGGACACTGTGGGGATGAGGACATTGCTGGGAGGGGAGCAGGGGACACTGCAGGGATGGTGACATCACATGGATGGGGGCATGGGGATGGGAGATGAGGACGCACTGATGAGGTCATGGGGACAGGAGATGGGGACACTGTAGGGATGATAGGGATGTAGGATGATAGGGACACTGACATCACATTGATGGGGACACGGGGTTAGGGGGAGACACAGGAATGGGGGTATCGGGAAATAGACCTGGGGATAGGAGATGGGAACATTGGATATTGTGGGGATGAGGGACACGCTGATGAGGTCACGGGGTGGGAAATGGGGACACTGTAGGGAGGGTGACATTTCAGGGATGGGGATATCGTGGGGATGGGAGATGGGAAAACGGGGATAGGGGGTGTGAGCATGGGGACACCGCGGGGATGGGGACACAGGGATAGGGGGTGTGAGCATGGGGACACCGCGGGGATGCGGGCCCGGGTTACCGAGGCCCGGAGGGGCCTGGCACGCCGGGGCCTCTCCTTCGGCCGTCCCAGGGCAGGCCGGACAAGCCGCCCGCCGGACCCCGGCAGGGATCCCCGTTCCCCGCGGCTGCCCCCGCTCCGGAAAGGTCCCGCAAGGTCTCGGTGGGGGCCGCACCCACCATCCCTCCCTCTCCCAGTCCCTGTCCCCCCCGCCGCTCACCGCGGGCCCCGCCGCCCGTTCGAGCCTTCCCGCGCCCGCCGCCGCCGCTCCGCCCTCGCTGGGCCGGGCCCGAGCCGTCAGCGCCGGGGCGGGGCCGGGGCGGGCGCGGGGCGGCCCCGGCAGCGGGGATGGCGGCGGCGGCGGCCGGGTGAGGGGCCGCGGCTGGCAGCGCCGAGCCCGCCGAGCGCCGGCACCCGGCTGGGGACAGAGAGAGAGCGCCGGCCCCGCGGGCAGCGCCCGCCGCAGCACCGTGAGTTGGGGCCGGGCCGGCGGGGACGGGGCTGAGGGGCGGCAGGCGGGGGTGAGCCGGGGAAATCGGGGTCTCCTGTCGCCGGCGGGGCTCGGGGCTGTGCCCTGTCAGTCCCCGGGGGCTCGGACCGGGTCTCCTGTCACCTGTGGGGGGTGCCCGGGGTTCCGCCCTCTGTCACCGCGGTGCTCGGAGCGGGGTCAGCGCTGTCCCCGGGGGTCTCGGTCCAGGCTCTGCTGTCACCGGGGTAACTGGACAAGGAGCTGAGCCTTGTCACCGGGGGAGACTCGGTCCGGGCTCTGCTGTCACCGGGGTAACTGGACAAGGAGCTGAGCCTTGTCACCGGGGGAGACTCGGTCCGGGCTCTGCTGTCCCCGCGGTGTGAGCCGCTGTCAGTGCCCGGGGGCTCGGGGTCTCCTGGCACCGGGGCCGTTCAGCCCGGGGTCTCCGGTCACCGCGGGGGGCATCCGGTCCGGGATCTTCGCTCTGTCCCCGGGAGGTTCGGTCTGTGTGCTTCCCCTCTGAAAAACCCCGTGCCCGACGTATGTACCCGAACACAAACAGGGCACAGAAATTCCCTTTATGTTTATCCTTCTGTATGTGGATTTAATGGCAGCTCCTCCAGAGGACCAGGGGAGAAGCCTCTGCCCTCCGCCCCCCTTGGGCAGCACCCCCATAACATCGAGGGGCTGCGCTCACCCAGCCGCAGGACCTGTCCCTCTGGAGATCCTTATGGTCATTATGGAATTACTCTGGAATTCCAGCCATCCTGATGCCTGTGCGAGGTGGAGTTGACAGCAGTGGTAGTCAGGCAGGTAGTGATTGCACTGCAAAAATCATTCAGCTTTTTTTTTTTTTTTTTTTTTTAGCTGAAAAATAGGAAGAAAGCATCCTGGCTGATCTCTTGAAGGATTAAAAAAAAAAAAAAGCTAGAATTGAACATACCTGAAATAAAGAAAGGAAAACAGTGTTATCTGTTTTCCCTTTATGTAGCCTTAATGATCTGGCCCAGTTTATTCCTGTTTCTAAGAAAAAATTGCTTCCAGGAAAAGCCCTTTTATCTTCAGTTTTGCTCTGCAGCAGGGTTATTGGTTGTTGGGGTGAGCAGAGTGATTTATTTATATTGGAAATGTGTTTCTCTCTAACACTCGCATTGCTGGTAGTTTCATGAATGAATAAGTGACAGGATTACAAAGCAGGCACATTCTTTTAAAAAATTATAGAAATATGGCCAGATTTCATTATTAAACCTCGTGGAAGCTGTGTAGAGACATGTTTTCCATGGGTGTATCCTGCATATTTCAGTAAATCGTGATTTCTGGCGAGGATAATGTGTTCTAGAGAAATGATTCGGAGCTGAACTGCTTATCAGATGAGTGGGAAGACCAAGCTATTCCTGCTGCAAGCCGCTGCCTGGGATGGAGACAAATGCCTGTCAAATGTGTTTATTTTTCTTAATCACTTTAATTTCCACAGTCTCCGATAGAAACTGCACTTCAAGTGTTTTGCAGTACAAAAGCCATTTTACATTCGCTTCTGTGTAACAACGAATTTCCTTGTCTGGAGGTGCTGCCTGCTGGGATCACTCTTTGAGGAAAAATGGGGGAGGATTTTCAGGGGGAGCTTTTTCAGGGGTGGTCACTTGTCCAAGGGCCTGCAGGCACTGTGGCTTTGTCCGGAGTGACACGGCACCAAATGCAAAGTTAAGAGTTTAAATCCGGTCGGGAACTCGGGCTGCTGCTGCTGCCTTGATTATTAGGTGTGAGTGGCTGCGAGCCGGGAATCGCTGCTCTCCCCTCGGTTTCTGGGTGGAGCACGGAGTGTTGGTCATGGACCATAAAGCTCTCACTGATTTAGTGCTGGAGAGGCTGCTGAGCTTTGCCGAGCGCTGCCTGAATCTCTCCTGCCACACTTAATGAGCAGAGCTTCATTAAGGCAGGAGATAGGAGCAGCCCTCACCTCTGGCACCTGCTGCCAGCTCAGTTCCACCTCCTGGGGGTGAATAAAATATCCCCGTGTTGGGGTTAGCTGGGCATGGCCCCCCCTCCTCCTACAGTTCTGGGGATAAATCAAAGGTATTTCCAAGGAAGAAATATTTAGGTTGGAAATGGTACCTTTAGAAAGTCTTTTTCTTTTGTGTGTATGTGTGATAATTGCTTTAATTTGCTGTAAAGGCCTCTGGAGTCAAGCTTAGGTATTTTTAGATGGTATCATAAATCAAAGTAAAGCCAGAACTGAAGGAAAATAATTTAAGACAAAGGAATTGAGATTTATTGTTATCCTTAGTAGGTTGGGAAGGTCAGGTTTTAAAATGTGGTCTTGTGGCCAAAATCTAATTGGGTGAAATTAATGAAAGCAGCTTGTGACCAGTGAGATTTTGTTTTAAAATAACTTTTATGTAAGTTATGAAAGAAAAAGTACTCCAGTTTATTGCAGCTTTCTCTTCTCTCTCAAGATTTTATCAGCTCTACAAAGTCAACTTCCATAACAATTCCAAAATCGATTCATTGTTCTTTGTGAGCCTTCTTTTGTTGTTTAATTAGAAGAACAATACAGCAACAATACAGCTTCGTGTGCTTGGGCAGAAAACTTTCCAAGTACTTCCTGCACTAGGAGGGGTGTGCAGCGCGGGAGCACCAGAGAGGTGGTGGGGCCTCCATCCTGGGAGCTTTTCAGGGCATGGCCAGGCTCCCCTGAGCCCACACTGGCAGCAATCCCACTCCAAGTGCAGACCCCCCACCATCTGCTCCTTCTTTACACAGAAAGGGAAGCAGCCTGATGAAGAGGGCTGTTGGGCTAGAGGCAAGGATCCAGCAGCTCAGGACAGAAGTATTTGGTTAAAGCAGTTCAGTGTTCAAGTATTTATTGAATAAATGAAAAAAAAGAGGCTGTCTACGTGTATGGTATTGGGTTATTGATTAGACATATGGCGAGGCTGTCGCGTCTTGTCACAGTTGTGGGTTGCAGCCTTCCCCTGGCTAGGGGGGAATGTTGTTATCCCTCCAAACAGCAACTGGATATTGGTTTTAGTCTGGGCTTGAAGTCTCAGGGTAGAAGCATCAGCTCCTGAAAGAAAAAGCACTTTGTCTGCAGACAAGAGAGAGGAACTTCTGAAGGAGGGAGCACAAAAGCAACAGCAAAAGCCACCCAGTTCTCTGCCTGTGACAGTGTTGGGTAACCTTGGACTACCAGCCGGGTCCTGTGGCCCGAAGTGAACTCTGCTCATCCCCCCATGTGTTTTTATCTTTGCTGTTTCCTTAGGGGAAAGGGTTGCCAGCATAAGGGTTTTGTCAAATCTGCCATCATCAGAGATGCCTGAGGTGTCCCCGTGCAGGACGAGGCATTTGCAGGCAGGGCGCTCATTATTTCTCCCAAAAAAGAGTTCAGACCTGATGTGTGTGAGCTGCACAGTGCTGGACTCCTCCATTTAACCTTCCCCTCTAGGGAAAAGTACACTCTGTGTTCCTTCTCTTTTATCCTTGCCCTCCTGTCCTGCTCTTCCAGCAGCTCTCTGGCCGTTAATGGAGGTACGTGGCATTTCCCTTGGATGCTGCAGTGAATGAAGAGCTGCTTTAGATGGATGGCCCCAAGTGATAATAGAGCACTGAATGCCTTCCCTGCCCTTTATGCCTTTCTCTTCCTGACACTTTAATTATTTTTGCTCCCCATTTTATTGGTGGGGCTGTGAATCACTGATCCAGAAGGGTGTGAAGGTGTGATCCCTCGCTGTAATGCCAACCAGTGGGATTTGGGAGGCAGCTCTCCCACAGCACACAGCTTATAACACACGGCCAGGTTCAAACCTGGCTTTAGTAGGATGGCATCCCTTTTTTCTTCATTTGTTCCCTGCTCTTTTCACAGCTCTGGTGCTCTGTCTGATTAGCAATTCCTGCTCTGACGTGGCAGAAGCGGCGCCTGGGCTCCAGCAGCCCTTCAAACCCCAGGGAAGCAGCTCTGGCTAATGGTGCGTGGCTTTGCAGCATCACGTGCTGCTCCCCCAGCTTCTCTTTCAGGGTTCAGGGACCACTAATGATTCATGACAGGAGAAAGGTACAAAGGGGAAGGTGGCTTTACAGCTCAATACAAGAGCAGCCCAGAAATTCCATAAAACCCAAGCTTCTTTCAGTTGGAAGGCTGAAGTTAGGAGATAACAGGCACTTCTGGGCTTTGTATGTTTTGCAGTTTTTAATTAAAAGCCCAAAATCTGCATGTTCTTATTCCTTATATGGGCTGGATGAGCAGAATGAGATAATTGAAGGTTTCAAAAGCAATTACAAACTGTCATATCCTAATTTTTAAGTACTTGACTTTGCAACCTCAGTGATATCTCTCTGTCCAATTAAAAATCCCATATATAGACAATTAATGTGTTTTACTACAGGATGAATCTAAAAACTTTTTGTCTTCAGTGACTTCAGGCTATCACCAGGGTAAATGAGATTGCTTTTTTTTCCTCTTTTTTTTTGAATTGTGCAGAAAATTCTGTGCTTCGCTCTAGGTATTGCTGGATGAAAAATATCAAGGCTCCAAAAGCAATCAATGAATCAATCCTGGTCTAAAGAAAGATGTTTTGAGTCTCATATGCACATGTTTCCTTTCTCCTGTCTTCATTGTGTCTCGCCATGCTTTCACTGAAAAGCAATTTGCAAAACCCCAAGAGAAGAAAAATAAATCTCCAGTTTAATCTTTGATTCGTAATTGCTGAAATATGGACCCTTCCCTGTGATTCCTCTTGGTACCAGTGAGGTGATATTCATCTGCATTGCTCTGATGCCATTTTTCTTCCCAGCATATTCCCAATATTGAACCTATCTTACCTTCCTTCTACATTTCTGCATCTCCTCCCTTCCGCTGCCTTTTTCCTTTCCCCCACAGCTCTCAGGTCTGCGGGTTTTAAATAAGGAATGCAATGTGAAAAATTCCTGGGTGAAAGTTCCATCTGGGATGCATTTGGCCCACAGATTGCATGTGAGCCTTTTGGCAAGGCTGTCTTGTTCTTTTACTGAAAGCAGAGGCTCGAACTCAGCCTGCGCAGAGCAGCCCCGGGGGACTGCAGAGAGGTTGTGTCATGCTGGCTAATCCTGATGATGAGAATGGATTGAATGGAGAGAGGAAGTGGATGCCCTTTTCTTTTCCTGCTTAGTATTTACCATGTCAATTAGTTGTAAAAAAAAAAGTCCAAAACCCCCAAAAACACAGAAAAACCCACTGCTGAAAAAAAAAGCCCCAGTGCAACAGAGGAGCTGTGCATGGTTCTGGTGCAGAAGCATCACAGAATCATAGAACATCCTGATTATGATAAGTGATGGGAAATATTTTTATATCCTGTCATGCCTCAGGGGGTACAGCATCCATACCATATTGCTATCTATGTATCTTGAAAAAATCCTGCTCCACTTTCAACTGAGTAATCAAAAGAGGATTTTTTTCATCTTTTTTTTCAAAGTGCAGCAGTCAAAAGGAAACCTCTTATCTATTTGAGAATTCAATATAACTTTGGAAACAAAAGAAAATGAAATCAGCAACCGTAGGTCTCAAAGCAACACTGATTTTAATAATGTAAACTTCCTTCTCTAATGAGTAATAAGCAGTTCCATCTTTCACGGCCTTTTAAAATTGCTTTTAGTAAGGAGCTGGATTGTTTTAATCCTTTTCAGTATGTAAAGCTCCAGATATTTCAATCCCTTAGGGCCTCAGTATTTCCTAGCTCCCTTCCTTTGAAAAGGCAGAGGAAAACAGCTTTCAGAAAACTGACAGAATCTGTGACTGATAAAATTTAGGTTGGTTTTTTTTTTTTATCCCAAAAGTGACCCAAAAGTGTCAGTTAAGAAAAAGATCTCTGGCATCCCATCCTGTGGATTAGTAGCAAACAGGCATATCATCTAGGTACAGTAGCTCTTTGTACTCTGACCTACTTGTTTCTGTTCTGGTTTGTTCCTTCTTGAAAGGTTATTTGGAAGAGATGCAGGATTTGCTCCATAAACAGCTAAAGCAGTATCACCTGCCCCCAGTGCCCCAGGAAGGGTTTCCTTCTGAAACGGGCCCTGGCACAATGGGGCTTGCCAACGCCTAAAACGTTCTGCTCTGCTGCACAATCAGAATGAAAACTCCACAAATAGGTTAAGGTAGTTTTTTTCTGAAGGATGCTTTTCCCAAGGAAGGGTTAACGGAGCTTTTTCTGGGATCAGGCTGGTATTTGTGGGGTGTGCTACTGAATTCACCTCAATCACATGATTTTTACGTGGTCAGCAATTAATTGTCACTGTTGTCCTGTATCCACCAGCACTGCTGTTGCATTGTGTGTGTGCATAGCAGTTAACTGAGCTGTGTTTTCTTTTTCCTTAGATATTTCCAGAAAGTGCCTCGAGGAAGCTTCCTTATGTAGAAAAACTCCACAAGAAACACAAGTGTGTGCTTCCTGGCAACTTGTGAAGCAAAGCTGTCACAATGGCAGAGAACAAGGACAGCAGTGTGAAAAACGCAGATGTGAGGCCCAAAAGCAGCCGGAGCAGGAGTGCAGACAGAAAGGATGGATATGTCTGGAGTGGCAAGAAGCTCTCCTGGTCCAAGAAAAGTGAGCATTGTCCTGATGCTGAAACAGCAAGCGCTGCTGGAAGGTCGGGGACTAATTTAAGGAGCCAAGAGAGGAAGTACAGCTGCTCGTCCATCGAGCTGGATCTAGACAGGTCCTGTGGCCACAGGTTTTTGGGGCGCTCTCTCAAGCAGAAGCTGCAGGATGCTGTGGGGCAGTGCTTTCCCATAAAGAACTGCAGCAGCCGGCACGCCTCCGGACTGCCATCCAAAAGGAAGATCCATATCAGTGAGCTGATGCTGGATAAGTGTCCTTTCCCTCCTCGCTCAGAGCTGGCTTTCCGCTGGCACTTGATCAAAAGGCACACGGCCCCTATAAGTCCGAAGGCAGAAGAATGGATAATTGCTGATTTATCCCAGCACGAGGAAAGGGAGGATCAGCTGCGAGACGAGGAGATTGCCAATGGGGGGATGGACTCTCCCTCCCAGTCCTGTGACTTCACTGACAGCAGTTCCTCTCGGGGTGACCCAAGGCCCGAGCTGGTGACAGGTAAGGTGGCAAGGAGCAGTAGAGATGAGAGTGACATGGACTCTGATGATGAAGTCATAACTCTGTGCACAAGCTCTCGCAAACGAAACAAGCCCAAGTGGGAAACGGATGACGAGCTGCTCCGGATGGAAACACCCCCGAAATACCACACCCAGATTGATTATGTCCACTGCCTAGTGCCAGACCTCCTCCAGATCAATAACAACCCCTGCTACTGGGGAGTCATGGATAAATACGCAGCTGAGGCGCTGCTGGAAGGGAAGCCAGAGGGAACGTTCCTGTTGCGAGACTCTGCCCAGGAGGACTATTTGTTCTCCGTGAGCTTCCGCCGCTACAGTCGCTCCCTCCACGCCCGGATAGAGCAGTGGAATCACAACTTCAGCTTTGATGCCCATGATCCCTGTGTCTTCCATTCTCCTGACATCACGGGACTCCTAGAACACTACAAAGATCCAAGCTCCTGTATGTTCTTTGAACCACTTTTATCCACTCCCCTGAACAGGACCTTTCCCTTCTCTCTCCAGCATATATGTAGAACGGTCATTTGCAACTGTACAACTTATGATGGTATCGATGCACTTCCCATTCCTCCCTCGGTGAAGCTGTATCTGAAGGAATATCATTATAAGTCAAAAGTTAGAGTGCTCAGGATTGATGTACCAGAGCAACAAAGCTAGAAAATATTTTTGTGGAAGAATTTTCTCCAAACAGACAATAGTATGTTCAATCTCTTTTCCTTCTAGGTTTTTTTTTAGTAGCGACTTGGTTATTTTTTTCTTTTTCTGAATATTATTTATCACCCAAACTAGTCTCTGTTTAAATGTACTTTTGGGTCTGCACAGCTCTCTTTTTTAGAAATTATATTCATTGTGGGCTTTTGGTACTGTCCCTAGGCTAGAGTTTTATGGAATTCCGGGTAGGCTTTCTGGTATTTCTATAGATGGATAGACGTTAGATCTAAAACCCCCTGAAAATCAGTTTTGAACTTGATCTGTCTTTTCTATTGTAGTTGACACGTGTTGCTGACATGATTGAAATAATGCACTGTTAACTAAAGATTGACTCATCTGTATTTTCTGCATTTCTTTTAAAATGAGTGCTCTAGCCTCTGTGTGTGTGTGTGTCTGTCCGTCCCTATCCACTGCAGTAAATTCGTCCGTCTATTTCTAACATTACTATTCCAAGCAAAATGAAGTTTGAAAGAGGATATGATCTTTCTATAAATATATCAGGGGACTAAATACCAGGGAGAGGAAAAACAATTCAAGTTAAGGACAACACTGAGTGCAGGAACAAACATGTATAAACTGGTCCTGGAAAGGTTTTGGTTGGAGAGGAGGAAGACTCATCGTCGTCAGAGCAGCAGGGTTCTGGAAGAGCTTTTCATTTTGTGTAATAGCAGTAAAAAGCAAACTGCTCATAAACTGGGATTTGATCAGTGTCTGGAAGAGATAATCATGTAGTTACTTATGATAGATGGGGCTTGGACTTGGGAACTCTGTTTCTGTGTTACTGTTGCATTATATGAATTACCCAGTTTTTGCTGTAGGAGCTGCCGCTGCTTAAATGATAAAGCACAAGGGTGGGAGGGTGGGAAGGAAGATATTTCCTTTAAAATCTGCATATTTAACCATCTGATTCTGCATGGTTGAGCCTGAGGTGATGGTGAATAACTTTCCTACTTTGTTAGTAGGGGGGTTATTTTTTTTTAATAAGTATAATTTAGAAAGAAAACAACTCTGCTGATTTTCTTGCAATGTGAAGCATTCGGCCGAATGGCTTCCTGCCAAATTCCATGTACGGGAAAACCCTGCATGGATAATGCTCCTAAAAGCATTACTTACATTACACGGACAGGCAGATCTGCTGCTGAGTTGTTGGTGGAATCCCACGAGGCTCAGTGGATGTGGGTCCAGGCAGGGAGCTCCAGGCTGGCCTCGGGGTGCAGCTGCAGGAGGGGCAGCAGTGGCCTGCAGGTCTGATCCCTGCTCCTGCTTTATCTCCTCTCCCAAACCGGGCCCGGAACTCCTCTGCCAAAAGAATGTGAGATGGTGTAATTGTAACTCCAACAACCACATTGTTTCCTCTCCTTTGACTACAGGGAGCCTTTGTATCCTCTCAAAATGCTTTGAAACTGAGCCCCAAGCCTGCTGAATTACAAATGCGTTGAATTTCATGCATCTGAAGGATCCTATCAAAAAATCAACAGTGACCTGTGGGTGAGGTTATCACTGAATGGCTGGGGTTGGAAGGGAGCTCTGGAGAGGATCTCCTTCAAGCCCCCTGCTCAAGCATAGGATCACATCCAGGTGGGTTTTGGACATCTCCAGAGTAGGAGACTCCACAACCTCTCTGCACAGCCTGTTCTAGGCCTCCATCACCTGCACAGTAAAGAGGTTTTTCCTCATAATCAGATGTAACTTCCTGTGTTTCAGTTTGTGCCTGTTGCTCCTTGTCCTGTCTCAGGGCACCACTGGAAGGACTCTGTTCCCATCCTCCTGACACCTGCCCTTAAGGTATTTGTGTGGATTGACTAATTCCCCTCTCAGCTGTCAGTTCTCCAGAGCTGATCCCCCCCAGCTCCCTCAGCCTTTCCTCACAGGAGAGATGCTCCAGTCCCCTCAGCACCTTCACAGCCCCTCCCCACTCCAGTAATTCCTTGTATTCCTTGTACTGAGCAGCCCAGAACTGGACAGAGCCCTCACCAGGGCTGAGGAGAGGGGCAGGGTCACCTGCTGGCCACACTGTCCCTCATGCAGCCCAGGATTCCATTGGCCTTCTTGGCCACAGGGACACAGCACACAACTCTGCTTTCCAGCAGCTCAGCCCCAGCCTGGAGTGGAGCATGGGGTCATTTTTCCCCAGGATAGGGGCACCCTGCTTGAACTTCCTTGGGTTCCTCCCTGCCCATCTCTCCAGCCTGTTCCTGGTCTGGCTGAGTGTCAGCACAGCCTGTTGGTGTGGCAGCCACTCCTCCCAGTTCTGTATCACCAGCAAACCTGCTGAGGGAACACTCTGTGCCTTCATCCAGGGTGGTGAATAAGCTGAACAAGACTGGACCCATCACTGATCCCTTGGGAATCTGTGTGCAGGCAAGGAGCAGTAGAGCACAGTGCTGTAGAGCCTGGATCCAAGATTGTAGACTCAGACCAAGCAATATTTCTATTTGGATCTTTTTATTTCACCTTGTATGGATTCCTATAGATTTGTGGATATCAAATCCATGCTGCAAGGTGGCAGCTCAGAAATTACCAAGGGAGCTTTGCCATGCAACTCCACCAGGACCTGCCACCCTGCCCTTACCCCCAACCTGAGCAGATAAAACCCTTTCCACTGAGCTGCTGCCACTGTGATGATGTAAACAGATTTCCAGGGACATCTGCCTAGAGACCAGCCCGTTTGTTTTCCCTGGGTTTTAAATAGGTTTGGAACCAAAGTCTCCAGGGAGAAAATGCTAACACATCAATCCGTGGCATCGCGCACGGGTGAGCGCGCTCCAGGACGAATTCTCAGCTGCTATAAATCAGTGTGGCTTTATTGATACACTTCCAGTGGCTCATCCCAGCTGAGATCCTCCCTCCTCCATATCCAAATGGAATTGTGGGACTCATGGCAGAAAAATCACCCTGGTTTTTTTCTGTAGTTTTTATCTTGAATGCTTCTTCCATTCATTGCATTTTGCATAAACTGTATTTTATCAAGGGCAGTTTTGTATTGCTATTTTACCCTGTCAGTGCCATTTTCCAGGTTCATCATTGCTCTGCTCTTGCCCACTGTGCCCATCATGGTGGGATGGTGGGCTGGGATTTGGGGGGCTGCAGTAGGAAGGAAGAGCTTCTGGTTCAAGATCTGAAATTATATCAGAGATATTTGCAGTGTGCTTGATTAAAATTCTCTTTCAGAAACTCCTAATTAGGGAAAAAAACCTCATCATTTTAGATAGGGATTAGCATTATTTTTATGGCAGGAGCATAAAAATTAGATTTTGACCAAAAGTTGTGCTTCAGAAGTTAGTGAAGGCCACTGTCATTTTCAAAATCAGCAAAGATTGTGTCCCTTCAAAATGAAAGGCCAGGAGAGAACCTTTTTTGGGGTATCATTCCCCAACGCACTGTGTTTCAGTGTCATTCTGGATTCAGCCTACATTGTTTTGACATGAGTTGATGCATCACTTACCCCAAAAACATCTTGAGCACTCCAAATTTAGGAGACCTATATAATACAGCAGTTGGGGGAAGAAGGTGTGGCACATAAAAATAGTGCCTTTGGACTGGGGGGCAGTTAATTGCATTAGTTTAGAGAAATCATAAAATGATAAATGGGATTTTGAGAAAGTTCCCACTATTTTTTCCTGATTTTTGTCCACCTGTGTGGCATTTATCCCTAACAACACTGAGTTGTGTCACACATGCAGTCTGTGCAAGATCCATGCCATGAACTGTACCAGTTTTATGAAACAGAAGAACTCAAAAGGTCTATTTTGTTTCAATCCATTTACCTTGTTTTCTCTTCTTTCCCTCTCTGTTTTAAATAAACCTGGCAGGACTGGTTTTACAATGTGCCCAGAATTGTCACCCTAAAGTTTTCCTCCCACTGCTGTCATTATCAGTCCTACCAGTGCTGCTCATTCCAGTTCCACCTCAGAACACCTTGGCCCAAAGACAAGCAAGTCTTGAGTTCAGTTTTGAATCCCTCTTAAAAATTAGCCTCAAAACCAGGGTAAGAACTTCTATTTTCTAAAATCACAGCATCCCAGCATGGTTTGGGTTGGAAGGGACCTCACAGATCAGGCAGTTCCACCCCCTGCCATGGGCAGGGACACCTTCCACCAAACCAGGTTGCTCCAAGCTCCATCCAACCTGGCCTGGAACACTTCCCAGGATGAGGAGTCCACAGCCTCTCTTCTCAGCCCAAATCCTGCCAAGACACAAATCCCCCATTGTTCAGGATGAAGATTTAAAGTGGAACAAGGGAAGGTGCAGAGATGTGCCCAAACCCATGTGTTCAAGATTATGCAGCAGGCCAATGGATGAGCAAGGTCATAAATCCAGAGGTGACTCTGGTCACAGCTCCCCTGTTTTGGGCCACCCAACCAGCTTTGCATCAGGAATTGTGTCTGCAAGATGTGCTTTGAATTGTTTTGGAGGTTGTCCCACAGCAGCACAGTGGAAACAGAGTGTATTGAATTGGTGTGAGCAGTTTCTTGTTAAAAAAAGGATCTGTTTTTCCTAAATTATTTTGATATAAGAGAGAGGGAAATGGTCAGGTTCTTGATGCACACTGGGCAAACTACATATACAAGTTATTTTTATGGGATGGTTTAGAAAAAGATTAAACACCCTTTCCATTGATTGTGTCCTCTGGAGTTTGCTGTTGCCTGGAATGACTTTTTGCAGGTCTGTCCCAATGTCACTCGTTGGCCCGGGGCCATCGATACAGAGCAACTTCAGCTGCAGCAGAGTCATTGATGGGCTTGGGGTACTTTGTGTGTCTGATAATTGGGAATACACATTTCTTCTCCATTTTCCTATTCTAGCATTTGTCTTGATGAAATCCACTGTATTTCATCAAGAAATTTGTGTATTTGGAGCAGGATATGTGTATCTATAGCAGCACATCCAACTTTAAAAAAAAAAAACAAACCAACAAATTATCATGATTTAAATGCTTTCCTTTTAAAGATGCTGGTGGGCTTCCAGCATAAAGAAGAAATCCTTGTATGATGCAGTCATACAGGGCCTTACTATAAAATTGACATGCTCTTAAATAATTAAAAACGGGGATACTTTAATTTTGAAAAAGGATGCTGGAGGAAGGAGGTTAAAGGAAGCTTTTAGTCAGATCCAAGGTTAGATTTATTGATCTAGTGATCAATCCTTTTCTCTTTCCTGAATTTAAAGCTAATGGGAGACTGTGGTCAGAGATGAGTGGCTTTTAGTTAAGGTTTTTGACTCTTATAAATAATACAACAAATGTCCTAGTAAGTAATAAGGAATAAGATACTCGCTCATTCTTTTTAAATAGAACAAACGTGGCAAACAAGACTGAGCTGTAATTTTTGAAGTCATTTATTAGACAAATTGCTCTTCTCTGCTTCTTTTACAAGAGAGACATAAACCATTATATTATTTATTCATGAATCATAGCCATTAAGATGATAAATCAAATTATCAGCTTCCTGTCTCTCTTCAATTTTAATCATTTTTTATAGTTCATGCACTATAAAGACAGCTTCCTTCCTATGAAACAAGAGACCTTCAGAGACCTTTTTATTGTAAACGTACATTTCCTTCCCATTTTTGAGTATATCCCAGTGATTTTCCCTGTCAATTTTATCTGCAATAAAAATCCAATAAGGAACTTGTTCATCGATTCAATATAGCAAAGTTAGCCATGAAGTAAGTGATTTTGGTTAACCTTTGAAACAGTGGAGCACTGGAAAATGCAGTTAGAGGACTTCTTTTTTTTTTCTGCCACCCCTAAATGTGCGTGGTGGATCCTATATTCACTAGAGAGAAATATTTGATAGAGAGAAATATTTAATTGATAGAAATCTTGACACAAGACCCTTCACAAAGGGTTTAACGGGATCTCTGCAGTAGTATCACTTTTAAAATGCATTCAAGCTGCTTTTTCCTGCTCTATTCCCACAGCCTGTGCCCGGGAGGCGGGAGAGCCGAGGCTGCTGTGTGAGCTGAGATGGTTTCACACATCCTCCCTCCCTTCCCTCGCTCTGTGCCCGCCTCTGTCTGGCCCCGCATGCCGGGGAGCCACGCACGATGCGGCGTGGGTGGAGAAGTGTCCATTGAGAAGGAAATGCACATTGATTTCCATTCCCGGCAGCAGCCAGCTGGTTTTAAACTTGATCATCCTCGGCAAAGGATGCTCCTTGCTCAGGAAGCACCGATGAGGTCAGAGGTAGCCAGGGTGAAAGAGGAGCCTCTGCATCGCTGCAAATACTCATCCGTGCTGCAGTGTAAAAATCGATACTTGTTTACTCAACTCTATGAATAATAGAGTTTTGAACGTAAATATATAATTTATGCATCTGAAATCTATAGCGTGGGGCTGGCAGGAGGTGCAATAACTTCCCTGTATCCCTTTTAAAAATCCCCTGGGTGTCTGGGGGATGTGTTATCTGGACAAAACACATCCTCAGCCCAGCCTCCCCACAGGCAGGTCATTGCTAACATCTTCCTGTGGGGATCCTTTAGGAATGGCTGCCCCCTGGATGGCCTTGTGTGGGCATCCCAGATATTTTATGGCTGTGGAGAATCCCTCGAACAGAGTGGGTTTGGGACCAGCCTGAGGGATGCCTGCAGCAAGCACAGCTCCTGTGGTTGCCATGAGGTGATCAGAGAGCTGGAGCAGCTCTCCTGTGAGGAAAGGCTGAGAGAATTGGAATTGTTCAGCTTGGAAAAGAGAAGGTTTCTGGGTGATCTAATTGTGGCCTTGCAGTACCTGAAGGGAGCCTACAAGAAATATGGAGAGGAACTTTTTACAAGAGCATGGAGTGACAGGGCAAGGGGGAGTGGATTCAAATTGACAGAGGGTAGGTTTGGATGAGATATGAGGATGAAATTCTTCCCTGTGAGGGGTTTGAGATCCTGGCACAGAGAAGCTGTGGCTGCCCCTGGATCCCTGGACGTGTCCAAGGCCAGGTTGGATGGAGCTTGGAGCAGCCTGGGATAGTGGAAGGTGTCCCTGCCCATGGCAGGGGTGGAATGTTATGTTCTTTAAGGTCCCTTCCAGCCCCAAGCATTCCATGATCCTGTGAGGAACAATCCCAGAACATAATTACCATCATTTCCCAGGAAGGATGTGTGGCCTGTGCAGAGGGCCAAAGCCAGAGTCCCTTTGCTAAAGCTGGGCCTTGGGAATATGAATCCCTCTTCTCCGTCCTCTTGTTATTCCTGTGGTTCTTGCACATCAAAATGATGCAGCAGGAAAAACACTGGGCCCCTGTTACGTCCTATAATCCAACATTGCTGGGAAGTGCCAACCCAAAGATTTAAATCCAGATGGAAGGCAGGAGATAATTTGGCTATCTAGAAGCTTTTCCATCTTATTTTCCTTAATTTTATTTTTAATTCTTTGCAGGCAAAAAAGTCTTAGTTTTTTCTTATGTCTGATGTTGAGCCAGTACCTCAGAGCATCTCTTGAATTTGTTTCAGATGAGCAGGTTCATTGCCAGACATTTTATTTTTAATGTGTGTCAATTGGACTAGACCACAGTCCATGGCTTGTGCTAATGTGGGATTTTTTTTTTTAAATTTTTTTTGTTGTTGTTCAGGAAAAGGCTGGGTTTGTCCTCCCTAGCAGTTACATGATTGTATTTCTAGGTCAGGTCTTTATGTGGAGCCAAATGAACTTCCAAATTGGACAAAACACCTAGTAAGGGTCTTGATGCTTGATGCTGTTATGATTAGAAAGTTGTCTGATCAAATTTTGTTTCCAATTAAAAAAAAATTGAATTAGCTTTCCGATTGAGACCTTCACTGTTATTTTTAGTCTACAACTAATGAACCCCTGAAAATAGAGTGTATAATGAAAATACAGTGATTGGTTCTGCTGGGATGGTTGAGAAAATACATTAGCAGATCAGAACGGGTAATAAATCTTCCGTCACAACCTTCCTCATTAAACTAGATAATTTGAAATTGCCTCTGGTGTATTAAACAGTTCATTATTTTGAGGGGAGCAACACACAAGACAAAAGAGTTGTGTTCTTTTAATTGATATCCAAAGCCCAAAAAAAGAAAAAAAAATTAAGCAAATTTAGTCAAGAATAATCAATCTGAGCACTGGCTGCGTTGTTTGGAGCCATCCAAAACTTCTCACCCTCTGACTCAGGGGAAGGAGGAAAGGTCTTTATGAACACTGGGGCAGTGAAAAGGGAGTAGTTCTATTAAATATGACATTTGCACTGTTGCACATTGAGGTAATTTCAGGGGTTTGGCTATTTTTTGGATGGTTTTAGCATATTAGAAATTAATCCACCCACACATCCCCAAACTTAATTTCTTTATCAGCATTGTAGTATTATTCCAGAAGCCTCTCATGCAACAAACACACCAAGGGTGCTGTCAGCCCGAGGGAAGGGTGTCTGCAGGAGCAGGAAGGATCACCAGACTGGGATAAAGAGGAGCAAGAGAGGGGAACTGGGTTAACAGCTGGAGCAAGGCAAAAAGCCAGTGCTGGCTATGGCCTCACAGCAGTGGAATGGGAACCCCCACCCTGGTGGTTTTTTGACATCTTTGTCAAAAAGCCTGGCAAAGCTGGAAGCTGAGGACAAGCTGAAGGCTGGTTCTGCCCCTCTCTTCCCAGCAGAACCTCTGGCATCAGACTGGGAGCTGCCTGAGGTGTCACTGCCACCAAAGGACCACAGGGCTGGCTACAGGGCCATCCTGTCATTTCTGCACTCCTGTCATTTTTATACTCTCTGAGACAAATTATATCCCAGTGTGATGCTGTTGGATCTGGTGTCCTCGTACACCAGGAGCCTGGGTGCTGTGCCCAAGGAGAGGGCACACAGGAAGGGGAAATTAGAGAATATTTTATTGGGGAAGATATGGCCGAGGGGGACACTGAGTGGGAGGGTGCGAGTTTGAGCACTCAGCAGATGAGGCACTTCATCATCTCACTAGGAACACACACATTTATTAAGGTAAGATTAAAAAAAGTTCCCTGCTTGAGCAAAAGCATCTTCCCAAGTTTTCCCCTTCTCCAAAGGAATTGAAAAAGAAAAAAAAAAAAAATCAGCTCTCCACCCCTTCCCAGCCAGCCTTCCTCACACATGAGCAATGCCTGCTTTCTGCTGGATATTCCCTCCTGACAGGATCTTCTGCTACCACAGGTATGATCGGTTGGTACAAATTACCTGAGTGGGTGGCAGATACTTGGCTAGACAAAAGGCCGGCCAAGGAATAAAAGGATCCTTTCTTTCACAAGGAGCTGGGAGGATGCACGGAATACTTTGATATTGTGCTTGGTATAATAGCAAAAGCATAAGGAAATAACCCCTTGCCTTATCTGATGTGCTCCTTTTATTGATTCCAGACAGGCAGGATTATTGAGAGGGAAAGGAAGGGGAGGAGGGAGGGAGAAAGAAGAGGCAGGGAAACTGAGGAACCGGAGTCACCTCTTTCCAAGGGCTTCCCAAGCCATGAGTTGTGTCCCTGCTCTGTAATCTTCTGTCCTCCTTCCCCCAGCCTGCTCTCCTAATTATTTCGATACCCACACACTGTCATCAAACACAACTCCCAAAAGCTCACTTTGGAACTTTGTTTGCCAAATGTTTGGCCACGTTCGGGTGGAAATTATTCCAGATAAATTCATTCGGCACTTTACGAGCTAAAAGTGGCACATTTGTTAGCACACAAATAACATATGGCATTAGCAAATGAAATTTAATATTGTAACAGCTGAAATCACAAGTGGGTCTTATTCACCTTAACCTGAAATGCTCAGTGGGAGGGAGAAAAGCAAAAAACCCATGTACACTTCCCTCCATCTCCTGCTGGCTGGAGGGCTGTCATGAGCATCCAAAATTCCTTCTTGTGCTCTAAGACAAGACTTGGTTTCCTCTGAAAGCAGAACACGTCCATGGCCACGCCAGGCTGGGCCAAAAGTCCATATGGATGAGTCCTGTGCATCCCACAGTGGCCACAAGTGAAGGCTCAAGGAAGAGGAGCTCAGGCAGTAGCCAGCCCAATTTCTCAATGTGTGCTTTGCTCATCTCAAAATAAAAATAGGCATTATTGTATGAAGTTGCTTCGAATGAAACACTGGATTCTTGCATTGGACAATGGTCTCAGGCACGTGTTGGGATTCTTGGGGCTGTCCTGTGCAGGGCCAGGACTTGGACTCAATGATTCTTTTGTATCACTCCCAGCTCAGGATATTGTGCAATTCCATGTGATTCTGCTAAATGTCATAAAGTGTCTGAATTTTTGTCAGTAGGGAGAGTCATTGCAAACAACTGACTGCAAATCAGTGAGTGAATGAGAGTGGATCTCCACAGAAAAGTGCACTTAATTAATTTGCTAATTACAGCTCGTTTTTGACTATGAAAATACATTTTAGCACATGTGTAATGTATACATTGCCTAAAAGAAAGGTAATTCCTAGCAGTAGCAGACCTAACCTTGGTGAAATCTTTGCTGAGGGAAAGAATCCTTTGATTTTTTTCTAGCACTTCAGCACAATGGTTTCGCTGGAGTCTCATCCTGCAATCCTTGCTCCTACCTACGTGTTCTTCAGAGACAATTGTGTGATTAGGAGCTATTCAGAGGTTTAAAGAGCACTGGTTGTTTTTACCACCTGTTCCTTCATTAAACCCGCGGTTCAAGCTCGGGGGAGCCTCCTGTTTGGGGAGTTGGTGCTCTCTGCTATTTTGGCAGCATGTCTCGTTGTTTTCCCAGAATGTGTTGAGCTGAAGTAGCGCCGAGGGAAGGGAGGAGGGTGCCCAGGTCCCGAACCAGACTGGTTTTCTCAGGTCACCAGCCGGCAATATCACCGAGGAGCTGTTATTCACTTTATTTGTGTTGCAACAGGCACTCGGAAACCAAACCCAGCCAAGGAGATGCTCCACGTCACGAAGAAATTCCGAGTGGTGTGAAAAATGCATATTTTATGACTGGCTTTTTGCAAATATTAAAGTGAATATTAGATGTGTTGTGTTAAAAGTAATGCTGTATTAATTCTCTTTAGTAGTGTGTTTATAAATATAGTTTTAGGTTATAAAAAATGTTAAAATAGAAACAATGCTATGTAGGATACGTTTTTTAAAGAAAGGACTTGCAGTGAGATAGCAGCCACAGGACACCTGAACCTTTCAGAAAAAAAGAGTTTATTGCTCCATTATCAGAAGAAACGAATTTCTTCTTGCCTCGAAGGCGCTGTTAGGATTCAGAGGAAGAAGTTGACACTGCCCAGACAGAATCCTGTGTTTGAATGGAATTTATGCATCATGTATGAGGTGTATGAATATGCAACAGGCTGTTGCTTTTAAGGGTTAATCCTCTGTTAATGTGGGGCCTTTTTCGGGCTCGTGCTGCCCAGAAAAGGTACCCGGACATCCACAACTCTTTGTCTCTATTGTCTCATATTGTCCTAATTCAAATTGTCCAAATTATTATCACTCTAAGTGTATTACTATTTTTATAACCACTTTATTACTATTAAACTTTTAAAAATTTTAAAAACAAGTGGCTGGCGTTTTTCACAGTGGGAAACAGGAGATGGCTCCAGGAGCGGGGCTCTGCAGCGTTAACCACGGCCGGGGCTGCAGGCACGGCATGGGGAACCAAAGCACGGGAATTTCCCAGAGGAGGAGGAGGAGGAGGAGGAGGAGAAGGAGGAAAACCAGCTCCTGCCAAGCGGAGCAAAGGCAAGGAGGGATCTGGGAAGGCAGGCAGCGGGGAGCGGAGTTTGCTGGAGGCACTTTTTAAGCGCCCGTTCTGCTAAAGTGCCTCGAGCACAGCCCTGGGGAGCACGGAAATAAGAAGGCAATTATGTCCTCGGGTCCCCGCGATGCTGTTAGAGCTCAGCCCGGGATGTTTTGCCGGGCACTTTATCACAACAGTCAGTCCCTTTGCTTCCTAAATGGCTGCAGAGAGCAGTATTCCCGCTAATTAATTAGGATGCCTTCGCCCCCGGCGGGGGGAAAGAGCTGACGGTGGGGATTTGGAATCTGTTTCTTCAGCCAATATTGCGAACACTCACAGGAGGAGGAGTGCCGGCCCCCAGGCAGGGGGAGCTGAGGTAAGGGATGATGCTCACTCCCAGCCTGGCTGCTGGGAAGGCTCGGGATGAGCCCTGGATGGAGGATTTCCATGCAAAAAAATCCAGTGCTGAGCTGACATTGTTTCGCCCTGCTTCAGCGAGAACTCCCCAGCGTAAGACAAACCTGCCACTCCAACTCAGCAGGGTTGAGACTTTCTCGTCTCAAACCTCATCCCAAAAAGCCCTGAAATCAGTGAGGAAGCTTGGAAATGAAGTTTGGATCAGGCTCATTCCCAACCTTCCGTTATCTCACTTGCAATTTATCACTGAAATGGCTGTAATTCTCCCCAGGGAGAATTTCTAGTATTTAAACAGCTACTACCCTGCATAATTTCTTCCTGTTTTCGTAAGAGAAAGAGGAACTGAGAACATTATGCTAAATGCCTCAAGAGTCCAAAGAATAGAGATTTTCATGGAATTTTCTGAATTTATTATCATTGTGAGAGATGTGGCTGGAAACAAGCCCAAGGTTAAAAAGTTCAAATTATTGTTTTTTTTTTTTTAATCACTCTGGAAACGATCTTGACTTCAGTTAATTCCAGCTCTATCTGCACTTAAAAGGATCTTTTTTCAGGCAGATATTAAAAATATATAAGTCTCATTTATTTATAGGACTCCTTCATAGTTGGGTGACTATTGACTTGACAAACCCATTTGACCTAAAATATGACTTGTATTTGTGGTTTGTTTATTAGTTGAGAAGTCTGTCTGGGGCTAATCTGTTTTCTGGCTGTACTCTTCCAGCAGGCTGATGGAAAAATAAGACCCAAAGAAGGAAGTTTCTTAACAGCGATCATTAACGATAAGACTCAGTTAATTCCAGCTCTATCTGCACTTAAAAGGATCTTTTTTCAGGCAGATATTAAAAATATATAAGTCTCATTTATTTATAGGACTCCTTCATAGTTGGGTGACTATTGACTTGACAAACCCATTTGACCTAAAATATGACTAAGAAGTGTATTTGTGGTTTGTTTATTAGTTGAGAAGTCTGTCTGGGGCTAATCTGTTTTCTGGCTGTACTCTTCCAGCAGGCTGATGGAAAAATAAGACCCAAAGAAGGAAGTGGATTCTTAACAGCGATCATGAAAACTGCTTTATTCTCAGGGCATTTTTGCATGGCATTAGCAACTAAAAGGCACCACTTCAGCCTGGCACTTAAGCTATTTGCTTAATCAGGGCCTGAAAGCCGAGGAGAAGGAGGAGGAATAGCATGGGTGTTATTCCCACAGAATTTCTTGGAGCATTAAATGGCTAACAGGGACAAGATTTAACTGTATGAAGTTGCAATGGGTGAAATTCGGGTTCTTTTGATGAGGTAGCCCAAAAACTGGCAAAGGAATTGCAGCCATCAAATCCGTCTTATTTTGTATCAAAATAAGATACAAAACTCAGTCCTGGAATGGAATAAACTCTCTTAGCTGCACCAGGTGCTTGGTAAATGCCCACCCCAGTTTAGCAGAGAAATGTTGGGGAAAAATTCTCCCACCCTGAAAGATTCCTAAAACTACTGAAATTACCAGAAGCACATCAGGAAAGCAGAGAATGCAGCTCAGCCCACGCTGCCACCCCCTCCCCCAGATCAGCTCTGGATGTAACACTGCTCAGAGTGTTTTTTACTCAATACTCTTGTCGATAACTCATCACATGCCCTTCAGCAGCACCTTTGTCACATCAATGACTTAGAGATCTTTCAGGAGCTCCAACGATCCTTCCGTGCCTCATTCCCTGCATTACTACAAGCCATTTGCTGTAAATGTGTTCTTTGGCACCCTCAGTGGATCGTTGACCTTGCCAGTAAGGCCACAGCATCAATACACATCTGAACCCAGAGAACAACTTGGTATCGACCATTTAATGTCATGTACAAAATCCTAGAATCGTTTAGGTTGGAAAAGACCTCTAAGATCATCGAGTCACCACTGCCATATTCACCACTAAACCATGTCCCTGGGGCTTGTGTCAGTGGCTGTGCTAAACCAGAGACCTCAGAGGTTTGCAGAGAAATTGCCCAAGCACAGAAGCCTCTCCCAGCAACGGATCCCAACACAGAAAGATAAAAACGAGACACAACGATACAGCTCGCAATTGGTGTCACGGGGAAGTGATTGAGATTTTAGCAATCCAGGCACATCCACGCTGCTGGGAGCTGCTCCCAGGACAGCAGGGATCACCAGCAGCCACCCCGTGGCACAAATGGCACTGTCCCACGGCTGCTGCTGCAGAGGTAACCCCAGAGTGCCAAGCGCCAGGGGCCTGGAGGTTTGGCAAGGGGAGCATCACTCCACATTCCTTGTCTTTCTCCTCTTCCTGAGGACCTGGTGGTGTTACCCACAGTCAGGAGGCCAGCTGGACCTCTGGGCTGTCCCACTGTGACTATTCTAAAATCTCTCCCCCAGGGATGTGTGAATGTGCCTGTGTGTTTATATCTGCCAGAGCATCTGGGCCACAGGGAAAATCAACTCTGCCCTCACTGTCAGGGCAAAGCCTCCACAGCCAGTTATTCCTTACCTCCTCCTCCTCCCTTTCCAAAAAAAAAAAAAGAGCTTTGTTTACAATTGCAACATCAGAGTGAAATAAAATGAGGTCCTTTTATCTTCTTTTCAAGGTTTTGGATAAAGAAATTTTCCAGCTTTTTCTCCACAGCACTGAGCACTTGAAAACATGATCCTTCAGAGAAAGAAGGGCCATAATTCTATATTATCATCTGCCTGTTGGAGCCGTGGCTGCCAGCCAGACAGCAAATGTCACACACTCATTGAGAGGCTGTGAGGATTGCAACACCATGCTGGGAGCCACACTCTGGGACTGGGCATGTGGAGCAAAGGGGAAGGGCAAGAAGGAGCAATCAGAAGGAATTTTGGATATCAGAAGGAATTCCTTCATGGAAAGAGTAGTTTAACACTGGAAAGGGCTGCCCAGGGAGGCGATGAAGTCACTGTCCCCCAAGGTGTTCAAAGAATGACTGGATGTGGCACTCAGTGCTCTGGTCTGGTTGTGACAGGGTGGTGACAGTCACAGGTTGGACTCAATGACCTTGGAGATCCTAAATGATTCTGTGGTTGCATGACAGAGTAGTGACAGAGGTTTGGATCACTCCAGGAAACTGTGGTTCTCAATTTGGGGGTGAGGAGAAGGCGAGCACCTCTCTGAGAGGACAGATGATGGGGTGGCTTCCATTGCTGTCACCCACAGAGGAGTTTCCTATTTCTTATTCACTGAAAAGGAATTAAAAAAAAGTGAAAAGAGCTCTGTTTTCTGCTGCCAGACAGAATCACTAACTCCAAAACCTGAAAACAAACTCATACAGTAACTTGACACATGATCAAGGCTTTACATATCCACCAATGTGGGAAGAAAATGTACCCAAAAAATTCACTCGCTGTCACAGAGAGCTCATGTGTTAGTACCAAAGTGACTGTCGGAGTGTCTTTAATGACAGTTCACCTGCTCAGAATTTCACAACAAGCAGACAGCTACGCTTCCTTTCCAGTTCAATCCAGTTTATCTCCTCTCCTCAATAGGGTGAATTTGCCATCCCCATGCACTTTGAACCAGTTTTATGATTTTATCTTCATGGCAGCAAGGCTCTGCTTTGAGGAAGAGCACTTATTAACTAGAGACAGCGTCATTTTCAAAGTGATTTATTTTATGAGAGTTTTGAAATAAATGATCAGTCAGTGATTGGCCATAGGGGAAAAGCATATAAAAGCTTACCACATGCACTGAACATACCATCTGGTATCCTTTAAAATCTAGCTTCAGGGTGGCTGAGCTAATTCTTCAGAGTGCTTGATGTTCACAGAGCACATGAAGCATGAATTGAAAAGCGAGTGACATCGCCCTGTAAGAATCAACACTGGAACTAAAGATTAATATCTTATATCTCACTGTTCCAGCCCATCAGCAAGAGACTGGCATTTTCTTAATGAAAGCTGACGTTACATTCCAGAATTTTCAACTTGATTTTAAAAAAAACCCTTTTTTTCTCGAGTTGGATGGCAAAGTGATGCCTGCACTGTGTGCTGTTCCTCCTGACTGGCTGATGTAAAAGGGAGGTACAACAAAGATATTGTTATTGTTCCTTTGAATTTACTGTTCACGGCATGAACAGCCCTCCGGGTGTGATAAAGTTCCCTGCCTCTGATGCCTGTCACAGCTCAAGATCTGTGCTATTGTCCCTGAAAAGTACCGAATCAGACAATTTAAGTATTGTCTGTTGGTCTTTTACCCCAAAACAAAGGCTGAGGCAGGCAATTATGCCCAATTTTGTCACTGAAAGACAAGAGAGATGCTGAAACCGGAGCGAGTTCAGCAGGGGCCACTGGCACAGTTGGGGGCCAGAGCATGAAGAAAGGCTGTGGAAATTGTATTTCTGAGCTGGGAGAGAGGCTAGGAAGGAGCTCACGGCAGCCTCCAGCCATCCAGGCGGGTGGTACTGAGTGGGCAGAGGTACGTGCCAGGAGAACAAGCCACAAGTCCAGCAAGGGAAAGTCTGACAGGATGCAGGGAATAATGGCAGCTCTCACAGGGGCTGTTTCCAGGGATGGAACATCCAGAGAGGTTGAGCAATCTCTGACTTTGGAGACACTCAGAACTCAGGCAGACAAGGTTCACAGCTATCCCTGTTCCGAGACAGAGGTTAGACCAGAGCTTCCTTCCAACCCAAATATTTACGTGAAACTGAGCTAAAAACAGAGTGGCCAACACTTGTAGCACACAGGCAGGGTGCAGGCCTGCAATGAAGAACTGCCCTCACATTATTACACCAAACAGCCCTTGTGAATAATTTAAATTCACCGTTTCATCCCAATGGTTCTTTCATTACATAATTTAGTGTACAAATTAACATCTTGCAATAGGATGTGGCCAGGGCTCGGTGTTAGCCCTTCCCAACAGCTATTCCTGGCACTGAGATGAATCAATTGAATGTAAATTCCACACTGGCACAGGCTGCCCAAAGAAGCTGCCTCAATCCTGGCAGTGTTCCAGGCCAGTTTGGATGGGTTTTGGAGCAACCTGGGATAGTGGAAGGTGTCCATGTCCATGGCATGGGGTTAGAACAAGATGAGCTTTAAGGTCCCTCCCAACCCAAACCATTCGGGGATTAATTTTACAGCCTTCAGCATATACACACACACAGCTGAAGAGCTGCATTTGTCCAAGGGAGGGGGAGAAGTTCAAAAATTCATCATTTTCTACTTCTACACATTGAGTGATCCTAATGTGAAGCTCAGCGAGGTTGACTAGTGAGATTATTGATTAAAAGTGCTTTTGCAGTCCCAGTCTGATATTTAAAGCGAGACGTCTCCACTGTTGTCAGCTGCATGTTTGCTCATTAATTAGGGTTTCTAAGTACCAGATTGCTCAGGAAGAAACGCCAGGCTCTGCGGGACTCCTGCTGTCACCACTGGCAGCCCAGGACAGCACCCACAGCGCTGCCCTTTGAGGCGTGGAAAAGCAAAGGTGCCCTGAACACAGCTGGGAGGAGGATTGATTCCATTCTTATTTGCTCATTTCTCCCAACAAGGCCACGCCAAAAGGGCTGCTCCTACAGGAACTCCCAGTGATCCCTGGACTCAGAAAGGCAATTGTGAAAGAGCTGTGAAGTCAGCCCAAAATTTCCGCGGCTTTTATTTAAATTCAGAGGGCAGGTGGTCATGTCCTTATGCGATGGGGTCTACAGCAAATGCCCATTTAGTTTTGGTAGTAATTATTTATGAAAATTAGTCAGTAAAAACATTGCAGTGTCATGCCTGTTACAGCCACCACAGAATTTCAGAATGGTTTGGGTTGGGAGGGACCTTAAAGCTGATCTTGTTCCACCCCCTGCCATGGGCAGGGACAACTTCGCCTATCCCAGGGTGCTCCAAGCCCTGTCCAACCTGGCCTGGGACACTTCCAGGGATCCAGGGGCAGCCACAGCTTCTCTGGGCATCCTGTGCCAGGGCCTCACCACTATCACAGACAAGAATTCTTCTCAATCTCCCATCCATCCCTGCGCTCGGGAAACCATTCCTGTGTCCTGTCCCTCCATCCCTTGTCCCCAGCCCCTCTCCAGCTCTCCTGGAGCCCCTTCAGGCCCTGCCAGGGGCTCTGAGCTCTCCCTGGAGCCTTCTCCTCTCCAGGGGAGCACCCCCAGCTCTCCCAGCCTGCCTCCAGCCCCTGCAGCATCTCCATCATTTCCTTGCTCCAGCAGCTCCACCTCCTGATTTTGGGGCTCCAGAGCTGGACACAAACTCCAGTGGGGTCTCAGGAAACTGGAGCAGAGGGGCAAATCCCCCCCTTTCCCTGCTGCTCACTCTCCTGGGAACACAGCCCAGGACAAGGGCGTTTCTGGGCTGCCAGAGCCCTGCTCTTGCTCCTACCACTGAATTATTCCTGTTACTTCAGAAACAGCCAAATAATGACCTTGAAAAAACAAACAGATGCTCCCTCCCAGGGAAGGGGCGCCAGCAGCATGTGCTGGGCACGCCCCGTGCCCGCGTTTCTGCTGAGTTTAACGGAATTCTGCGGGCATGGAAAGGCTCGGGATTAGTGCCATAGCTGGGAAGGGCAGGGCAGGCGTGAAAACGCCAATCACTTGTTTTTAATATTTGAAAAGTTTAATGGTAATAAAATGGTTATAAAAATAGCAATATAATTAGAGTAATAAAAATTTGGACAATTAGGATTTAGGACAATACAAGACAATAAGAACAAAGAGTTACAGACAGCCTGGGTACCTTTTTCTGGGCAAAATAAGCCCAAAAAAGAACACACTGTTAGCAGAGGATTAACCCTTAAAAGCAACAGCCTGCTGCATATTCATACACCTCATACATGATGCACAAATTCCATTCAAACACATTCTGTCTGGTCAGTGTCAACTTCTTCCTCTGAATCCTGAGGGCGTCTTCATGACTGAGTGAGGCAGGAAGAAGTTCATTTCTCCTGATAATGGAGCAATAAATTCTCTTTCTCTGAAAGATTTAGTGTCCTGTGGCTGCTATCTGGCGTGAGTACCTCATTCCTTTCTTAAAAAAATATCCCACATACATAGTTTCTATTTTAACTTTATGTTATATCCTAAACCTATATTTAACACACTACTTAAAAAAAGTAATACAGCATAACTTTCTGACATAACACATATAATATTCATTTTAATATCTGCAAAAAACAATCATAAAATATGCATTTTCACTGCAGGGAACCACACCCGTGTGTTTTTGTGAATAATTTAAATTCACCGTTTCATCCCAATGGTTCTTTCATTACATAATTTAGTGTACAAATTAACATCTTGCAATAGGATGTGGCCAGGGCTCGGCGTTAGCCCTTCCCAACAGCTATTCCTGGCACTGAGATGAATCAATTGAATGTAAATTCCACACTGGCACAGGCTGCCCAAAGAAGCTGCCTCAATCCTGGCAGTGTTCCAGGCCAGTTTGGATGGGGTTTGGAGCAACCTGGGATAGTGGAAGGTGTCCATGCCCATGGCATGGGGTTAGAACAAGATGAGCTTTAAGGTCCCTCCCAACCCAAACCATTCTGGGATTAATTTTACAGCCTTCAGCATATACACACACACAGCTGAAGAGCTGCATTTGTCCAAGGGAGGGGGAGAAGTTCAAAAATTCATCATTTTCTACTTCTACACATTGAGAGATCCTAATGTGAAGCTCAGCGAGGTTGACTGGTGAGATTATTGATTAAAAGTGCTTTTGCAGTCCCAGTCTGATATTTAAAGCGAGACGTCCCCACTGTTGTCAGCTGCATGTTTGCTCATTAATTAGGGTTTCTAAGTACCAGATTGCTCAGGAAGAAACGCCAGGCTCTGCGGGACTCCTGCTGTCACCACTGGCAGCCCAGGACAGCACCCACAGCGCTGCCCTTTGAGGCGTGGAAAAGCAAAGGTGCCCTGAACACAGCTGGGAGGAGGATTGATTCCATTCTTATTTGCTCATTTCTCCCAACAAGGCCACGCCAAAAGGGCTGCTCCTACAGGAACTCCCAGGGATCCCTGGACTCAGAAAGGCAATTGTGAAAGAGCTGTGAAGTCAGCCCAAAATTTCGGCGGCTTTTATTTAAATTCAGAGGGCAAGTGGTCATGTCCTTATGCGATGGGGTCTACAGCAAATGCCCATTTAGTTTTGGTAGTAATTATTTATGAAAATTAGTCAGTAAAAGCATTGCAGTGTCATGCCTGTTACAGCCACCACAGAATTTCAGAATGGTTTGGGTAGGAAGGGACCTTAAAGCTGATCTTGTTCCACCCCCTGCCATGGGCAGGGACAACTTCCACTATCCCAGGGTGCTCCAAGCCCTGTTCAGCCTGGCCTGGGACACTTCCAGGGATCCAGGGGCAGCCACAGCTTCTCTGGGCATCCTGTGCCAGGGCCTCACCACTATCACAGACAAGAATTCTTCTCAATCTCCCATCCATCCCTGCGCTCGGGAAACCATTCCTGTGTCCTGTCCCTCCATCCCTTGTCCCCAGTCCCTCTCCAGCTCTCCTGGAGCCCCTTCAGGCCCTGCCAGGGGCTCTGAGCTCTCCCTGGAGCCTTCTCCTCTCCAGGTGAGCACCCCCAGCTCTCCCAGACTGCCTCCAGCCCTTGCAGCATCTCCATCATTTCCTCTGCACTTGCTCCAGCAGCTCCACCTCCTGATTTTGGGGCTCCAGAGCTGGATACAACACTGCAATGGGGTCTCAGGAAACTGGAGCAGAGGGGCAGATCCCCCCCTTTCCCTGCTGCTCACTCTCCTGGGAACACAGCCCAGGACAAGGGCGTTTCTGGGCTGCCAGAGCCCTGCTCTTGCTCCTACCACTGAATTATTCCTGTTACTTCAGAAACAGCCAAATAATGACCTTGAAAAGCACAAACAGATGCTCCCTCCCAAGGGAAGGGCGCCAGCAGCATGTGCTGGGCATCGCCCGTGCCCGCGTTTCTGCTGAGTTTAACGGAATTCTGCGGGCATGGAAAGGCTCGGGATTAGTGCCATAGCTGGGAAGGGCAGGGCAGGCGTGAAAAACGCCAATCACTTGTTTTTAATATTTGAAAAGTTTAATGGTAATAAAATGGTTATAAAAATAGCAATATAATTAGAGTAATAAAAATTTGGACAATTAGGATTTAGGACAATACGAGACAATAAGAACAAAGAGTTACAGACAGGCCGGGTACCTTTTTCTGGGCAAAATAAGCCCAAAAAAGAACACACTGTTAACCCTTAAAAGCAATAGCCTGCTGCATATTCATACACCTCATACATGATGCATAAATTCCATTCAAACACGGGATTCTGTCTGGGCAGTGTCAACTTCTTCCTCTGAATCCTGAGGGCGTCTTCATGACTGAGCGAGGCAGGAAAAAGTTCATTTCTCCTGATAATGGAGCAATAAATTCTCTTTCTCTGAAAGATTTAGTGTCCTGTGGCTGCTATCTGGCGTGAGTACCTCATTCCTCTCTTAAAAAAATATCCCACATACATAGTTTCTATTTTAACTTTATGTTATATCCTAAACCTATATTTAACACACTACTTAAAAAAAGTAATACAGCATAACTTTCTGACATAACACATATAATATTCATTTTAATATCTGCAAAAAACAATCATAAAATATGCATTTTTCACTGCAGGGAACCACACCGTGTGTTTGGGGCCTGCCACAGGGGCTGCAGACAGAGAGACACATGGAGAGGGGAAAAGGGAAAAATGCAGGCTTCAGGTGCAGCTTTAGGTTTGAAAGGTGAAAATTGGATGATTTGGGATAACTTAAAGTGAAAATGTGGTGGTATTTTGTGCAAGGTGAGGGGAAATCCCAGCGAGTGGTCATGGCCACAAGGCTGACAGAGCTCTCAGGAGCGTGGTGGAATTGTTGGGGCTGTAGGGATTGCCTTTAGCCATTCCTGTTGGGTGAGAAGAAAATCAGAATTGGATTTTCAGCAGTCATATAGGTCCATTAGAAACTGCTGTTTATATGATTATTAATTACGCTGTTTAATGATTGTTAATTACAATGTTAAACATGGCAGGAGTTGCGCAGCTTCTGCTGAAGTGTTTGTGCTGGCGGCTGCAGGTCTAAACAAATCAATGCTTTTGGAGCTTTTACTGGAACCATCAACGGCAATTTACCTTGTACACAGAAATAACATTTTAATTTCTTAGTAGTTAAACTGCTATTTTTTTTTCACACTAAGAATATTTCGACTTTTTTTCCCGGTTGAAGGGACAGAAAGTAAGCGCTTTGCTTCGTCGGTTTCTTCTGCAGGTCTTGAACTGCACGGCGCAGATTTTGATTCACGGACGAGGGGGACGACAAATCAAGATACAATTTTAATATTTTTCTTTTAATGAAAGCGGTGAAAATGGTAGTGAAATGGTGATGAAATGGTGGCGGACCGCGGTTTAAGAGCAGCTCGCGGGATCGCCAGGCCGGGTCCCCTCAGGGCCCGCGCCCGCCCCTCAGCCGAGGCGTCACGTGACCCCATCCAGCCCGCGCGGCGCTTATGGGCGGAGAGGGGCGTGGTCTCGTGATTAATAGGCATGGCTTGTTATGCATATTAGTGGGCGTGGTCATTATGTGGGTGTGGCCTGTGACGCGCGCTGCGGGCGGGAAAGGGGCGTGGCCATACGGGGGGCGGGCGGCGCCGGTGACACAGCGGCCGTAGAGGGGCGTGGCCGAGCGCGCGCCCCTCCGGTGTGGCGGGGGGTGGGCGTGGCCGCCGTGACGCAGTTCCGGTTCCGGTGCCCGTCGCGGTGGCGGTGGAGCTGCGGCCGCCGCGTCGCTCCGGGCCTGCACCGGCTCCCCCCGCTCAGGTACCGGCACCGGCCCCGCCGCCGGCAGGGGAGCGCGGGAGGGCGGGGGGGCTGCGGCCGCCGAGCCGCCGGGCCGCGCCTCAGCCATCCCGGAGGTGCCGCCCCGCCTGCGGGGGGCGGGCGGTGCTGGTCCCTGCCGAGCACCGGGGGTCGCTCGTGGCGGGGCCTGCAGCGGCGGTGGCGGCGCTGGCTTGGCTGGGTTCAATATTTGTTCGGCTTTTTCTAATTTTTATTTTTGTATTTTGCGGCCGTAGTTTATTAACGAGCAAATCAATGAGCGTGGATTGCATTGAAGTGAGTTTGGGTTAAAGCTTCCTCTCTAAAGAAGGGCTCGGTTTTGCAGAGTTGGTGAGAAGTTGGTTTATCAGATTTTAACGGGTTTAAGGCAGCTGATGTGCAGGGCATGGCCGGCACTGTGTGGGATCAGGTTTTATTTCTGATGAAAAACTTGTTTCCAGAATTCCGTGGAAAACGATGCCGATCTGATGCTCCTCATGGTGTGAGAACAAAAGTAGCTGCTTTGTCTTTTTGAAACCAAAATGACACGCCCTGAGAGTGCCCTTCCCGGGAGCTGTGGAGATCTGGGCTGAAGGAAAAATTCATGATGAATATCATGAATATCAGGCCAGCCCTGGGAAGCATTTTGGGTATTCTTGAAGCTTGAGTTCATTCAGGTGCATTTTAACAGTGCCAGTTGAAGAAAGGTGGCGGGTGTAAATGGTGAGAAGTGATTTTTCTGGAGCAGAAATGTGTCTGGGTGTGTGTGTCAGAGGTGGGGGTACAGCTGCAGTGGGACACGTGGGTTTGGTGGTTTTTCAGGGGGTGGCACACCAAAACCCTGTTTGATGGTCACTGCTCAGAGTCAGAGTGTTCATTCCGTCCAAAACAATGACAATAATGGAGGTGATCATGCTGGAGAGGAGAACTGAGGCTGCCCAGGAGAGCTGGGGCTGCCCTGGATCCCTGGAAGTGTTCCTGGACAGGCTTGGAGCAGCCTGGGATGGTGGAAGGTGTCCCTGAAGGGCAGGGGTGGGATGGCATGGGATGAGCTTTATGTCCCCTCCACCCCAAGCCACTCTGAGATTCTGTGATGTGAGGCTCTGTAGCTCTCAGGATAATTTAGAGGCAGCTCTGGAATCATTCCAAGCTGCTGGAATCGCAGATCTGCTCCAGGATTCCCAGGGCTGGGTGCTGTGGGCAGGAGGGATCTTGGGCAGGGGATCTCTGTCGTGCCCTGTGTCACAGCTGGCACAAACAGGGCACCTCCCGTGCTCTGTGCCCCCATCTGCTGGGCCTGGGGACCAGCCCTGGGCTGGCTGGGAGGCAGCTGTGGAGCTGAGTGGCCTGGTGAGGGTGAGGAGCTGGCACAGATCACAGATCCTTGTGCCTTTGTGTTTTACAGCTCTGGGAAACTGCCAGCTCCTCCTCTGTTTTGGGGAATTAATTCTCTTTTTGGTATTGACAGTTTATAGCAAATGCCACCATTTGGTTGTTGGTCTTAATGTCTTAATCTGTCCTGAAAATCTCAAATTTGACTTTTGTCATTTTTTCATTTATAACAGACAAGGAAAGGGGCACAAATATCCCCAAACCTCTCATGGCCACTGATGGTGTAGCTGTTGGGTTAGTTTGTCAATTAACTTTATTCTCCCAATGGATGAACACCCAGAATACACCAAATTATTTTATGATAGATGAGCACTGGGGAGGCTTTAGGGATGGGGAAGGGGCCAGAGGAGATGATCAGAGGGCTGCAGCAGCTCTGCCTGCTGTGAGGAAAGGCTGGGAGGGTTGGGAAGGTTCATCCTGGAGAAGAGAAGGCTTTGGGGTGATCCAATTGTGGCCTTGCAGTACCTGAAGAGAGTCTGCAAGAAAGATGGAGAGGGGCTGTTTAAAGTGACAGGACACAGGGAATGGCTTCCCAGTGCCAGAGGGCAGGGATGGATGGGATTTTGGGAAGGAATTGTTCCCTGAGAGGGTGGGGAGGCCCCTGGATCCCAGGAGAGTGAGCAGCAGGGAAAGGGAGGTGGGATCTGCCCCTCTGCTCCAGTTTACTGAGACCTCGCTGGAGTTTGTGTCCAGCTCAGGAGCCCCCAAAATCAGGAGGTGGAGCTGCTGGAGCAAGTGCAGAGGAAATGATGGAGATGCTGCAGGGGCTGGAGGCAGGCTGGGAGAGATGGGAATGCTCACCTGGAGAGGAGAAGGCTCCAGGGAGAGCAGGGAGGGGCTGGGGACAAGGGATGGAGGGACAGGAGCCAGGGAATGGCTTCCAGAGGACAAGGCTGCATGGGATATTGGGAATTCATTATCATGAGAGCGGTGAGGCCCTGGCACAGGGTGCCCAGAGAAGCTGCGGCTGCCCCTGGATCCCTGGATGTGGATGGGCCTTGGAGCAACCTGGGCTGGAGGAGGAAGGTGTCCCTGCCATGGCATGGGGGGAACAAGATGATCTTAAAGGTCCCTTCCAACCCAAACCCTTCTGGGATTCTCTAAAGGCCGACTCTGAAGTGTTGATAGTTAACGCCTGAAGCTGCAGAAATTTGCATATTTTAGAAAACATTTAGAAGCCGTCAAAGACTTGGTGTCTCTTCCATTTTCTCCGGGTGCTATGTTGGGTAGTTCCACTTATGTGGGCAGAGATGCTGTTGTGGATGAGGTGGTGCTGGCAGGAATTAGTCATGGTGGAGTGACAAAGGAACCTCTCTGCCGAGGCTGCCGTGCCACCCAGTGGAAATGCAGCACAGCCTGTTGCATATCCAGAAAACCTTTTTTTCTGTGTTTGAAAGATGATCTTGGAGACAGGAACTAAATCTGGCACGTCAAGTGTTGGAATAATGTCATACAACTCAAAAAAAAAAAAAAAGGAAAGCAGTTGATGCTTAGTTTTGGGTAAGAAAAAGTGCTTTGGATGGCTCTTCCTAATGAGGGTCTGTAAGGACTGGTGGTGGATAAAAGCCAGGAAAGGCAAAAACATGGGAAAAATTGCTACTACACCATAGTTTCAGTGAGATGGATGCAATCCAAGAAGGTTTGGAGCTGAAGAAACCATCGTGGAGCTGGTTTGTTGTGGAAGCTGTGCAGTAGGACGGATTTAGCACAGCACACGTAGCACCAGGCTGCCAGAACCAGGCACAGACCTCCCTGAGAGTCACCCCTGCTTGTGAAGGCTCTTGGAAGAACTCTCCTGCCAGAGCTGCGTTGGAATTGAGCTTCCCAGCCTTTCTCTCTTCCCAGTTCAGCGTGAGCCCAGCAGCCTGGCTCATCTCACCTCCCTGCTGGTTATTTCTGGGAGCAGCTCACCGAGAGGATATCCAGGAGCCTGTGGCCTGAAGGGTTTGCAGGATGTAATTTCCAGGCAGGTGCACTGAAATCCTTCCTGCCTCTCATGGCTCTTCAGGATAAAGGGTGAGAGGGGCTCAGCTCCTGGCAGCTTTGTTTTTGCAGGCATTGAAAAAGAGATTTGATCATCTCTGTCCATCCAGCTCCGAGGTGGCTCAGAGGTGCTGCCCTGAGCAGCAGAGCTGGAGCTGGCTGCCTCTGGGCTCCTGGGAAGGCAGAGATGTTTCCAGGGGCGTTGGCCTTCAGAAAACAAAGGGAATCTTATCTTAGAGCACAGTGGATGCAAGCAGGACTTCACTCTGCATGCTGCCAGCTCTGCTGCCTTTCTGCTCCCTGCCAAGTGACTTCAGCTCCTGAACCCTCCTTCCATTTGTTCTTTCTCTGTCCCAGCTGCAGGGAGGATCATTTGGAGCAGAGTTGGAATGTGGCAGAATGAATATCTGCTACATGAATGGGATTCTCTGCTGCTGTCAGTGCTTGTGCACCAGGAAAGCTTCAAGAGATAATTGGTTCATTCTAATGACTCTAAAAATCCCATTAAGCCACCATATTGTGTGGGTTTGGGTTTTTTTTTTTTCAAAATCTTGAGCCCATGTGTGACCTGGAGGGACTTTAAAATATAAAATTTAGTTACTTGGGGGTCTTGTGTCTGTCACTGTCTCTGAGTCTGGTTGGTGAGCATGTGAATGCCTTGGGCAATAATTGTAACAATATAATTGATATTCCTGTAAGGTTTTGACTGGAATTCTTTAACTAGTGTTGAACAAGCTGAATGGAATATAGATTCCAGATTTAAGTACAGATGAGTTCATATGTTGTCTGAATGTTAAGGGTAATTTCAGTTTCTTTTTTGCGAAATGAAGGTGGCAGTACCCAGATTCAATGTCTGTTTAAAAAACATCCCTGAAATAGGGCATCCTTTCTGCGAGAGGATCCTTGACATGCTTGGCATGGGCTCAGTTATCCCAAATGTTGCCAACAAATGTTGCTCTTGTCTGCTTGCCAAAGTAAAAAAGCAACTAAATCTCATTATAAGCTATGCTTAACTACTTTTTTTTCTTTTTTTTCTTTTTTTTTTCATAAATCACACAGCAGAATTGTTCCCTTCATTTTCATGGCACAGAAATATTTGGGAATGATCTGCTAACAAATATTGGGGATATCAGTTAATGTTTGGGAAGCAGGCCTGTTTCAGCTGTGTTCACCCACTGCTTGACTTGAATTTACTCCTCTCTGACACTTTGGTGACAGATCACAGGATTTTCTTCTGAGTTCTCCTTTAGTTTCCTTTCTTCTCTTCCTTCTCTCCCTCGCAGCAAATGTTCCAACTTCTTCTGGGGACTATTTTCAGTCTGTTGTAGATCTGGTTTTCAGTTGGTCTTATCCCATCTCTCCATCTGCCTAAAAAAATGGGGATTCTCTTGACCTCTTTTGGTGGTTTTTTTAATAACCTGATGATGATGATGATGATGATTATTATTATTATCTATGCTCTTGTGTAAAAGTTTTTTGTACTTGTGTGTATATTAATGATTGTTTTCCTTTATTTTTGGGGTTGTGATAAATAGCTTCTCTGTCCATGGAGGTAAATTGAACTACAGTGCCACCAAAAATCCCCTGCCAGCTTATTATTATTATTGAGTGTGGTTAATTGCAACAATTAATGAATTCTTAGCAGAAGAGGTATTTCTTGAAGAGAAATTGAGTTTGTAATAGATGTCTCAGACAGCTGAGCTGTAATAGCAGGAGCAGAAACCACTTCCCTGATGTAGTTCAGTTGATTTCTCAATTTTAAACAAATAATCCTTGATCTGAAATGTTCCTCATCTGAGACAGAGAGTTCTTACTTGAAAGAACTGCTGCTGTTATAAATTAATACTGGAGTTTTAACAAACCTTTGTATTCGTGCAGTTAGGCCCTGAATTCCATCAACTTTGTAGATACATATTTCTTAGAAGGTTTATTTAAATTATTAGGTGTTTCTTGACAGGTTTATTTAAATTACTAGGTATTTCTTGAAAGGTTTATTTAAATTACAAGGTCTTTCTTAAAAGGGTTATTTAAATTATTAGGAGTAACTTGAAGAGTTCACTGTGTTTCCACAGAGGTCTGGGTTGTTCCATGTGCTCATAAATAACTTGGGAAATGAGATGAGCAGTGTCCTGTTGATACAAAGCCATTCAGGAAAGTAAGGATTGGGTAATAAATTAGCAGAAATAATTCAATGGCAATAAATCTGCTGGGATTCAGAGTAGATAAATGTAGAGTGGTGCATATAATTTCACCTATAAAATGCTGGGCTGACCCTTGACACTGGAGAGTGAAATATTGCCCCAGAAGTGTCAGTTCCATAGGGATCTAAAAGCAGCTGAAAAATGAAGAATTATTAGGAAGGAAATAGAAGACAAACCAGAGCATAATTATGATACTGTATAAATCAATGGTTATCCCACATCTTCAATTCTCTGTGCTTCTTTCTTGTCATTCATCCCAAAAGATACAAAAGACTTGGAAAAGCCTCACATTGAGGCAGGGAGAATAATCAAAGGTAGGGAATAATCAAAGGTAGGGAAGAGCTGCTGCACCAGGGTCGGGGGAATAAGCTGGAACTCAGCCTGGAGAAGGGAAAGATGAAAGAAAATGGTAAAAATCTGTAGGATAATGATCAGCATGGGCAGGGTGGGTAAGAATAGATTTGCTGATTTCCTCGGCTGTAAGTGAAAGTAGTAAAATCCAGGTTTAGAACAAAAAAAGGAGGTGGCTTTTGTGCAACAAATAGCAGCCTGTGGAGTGCCTTGCCAGTGGGTGTTGTAGGAACAACTCTGCAGTGGGCAAATGAGACATCCCTCATCTGAGTGAGGAAACTGGATGTGTTTGGGGAAAATGAATTATTTGAGGGTTATTGCTCCATGGAAATTGTCTGCAGCTTAGGAGGTGTCTGAGCTTGGAATCATTGAAGTGTTGGGGTGAGAGTCATTCCTGTTCTTGTTCTTGTCTATTTTAAGATAAAATGAGATGCTGAGCTAAACGGCCCTTGTCTGATCAGAGCTGTCCTGAGGTCAGGAGATTGTGTAGGTAGTAACAAACTTACAATACAGTTTAGAGAAGATTGTACAAATAATATAATGTAAGTCAATAATATAATATAAATATACAATATACACAAATATATAATACATACAAATAATATAATGTAAGTCATTCCTGTTCTTGTTCTTGTCTTCTCTAAGATAAAATGAGATGCTGAGCTAAACGGCCCTTGTCTGATCAGAGCTGTCCTGAGGTCAGGAGATTGTGTAGATAGTAACAAACTTAGAATACAGTTTCAGAGAAGATTGTACAAATAATATAATGTAAGTAATGTGGATGTATATTAACCTAAGGGAGTAAAATGTAAATAATGTGGATATATATTAACCTAAGGGGGATTGAAAACCTGTTTGCTCTGGGCTTTCTGTACAAACCTCCATCCCTGAGACCATTCTCTGTCTTAGAAGTCAGTTCTTCACCATCAACAAGGGGAATACAAGGATTTTGTTTTGTGGGGACCAATTTTGCAGCAATATTTGTACTCTTGACTTCCGTTTTACATTTTTCCTGCTCTTATGTTCCTTTCTGGCTCCTACTCTCTCCCCTAAAACTTGGTAATCTTTTAAACAGTTCCTCACCTCTGGTTATGTGTTAATCTGTCTCATTGGTCCCTGATTTTTCAGTGCCTATTTATGTGGAAGTGAGGAGAGGCTGGGAGTTGGATACATATTAGTGACACCTCTGCAGTCGATTACTGCAGCTGGTGAATGTAAATAAAAGCATCCTCCGCCCTTGGTGTTGTTGTTTATGCTGAAATAATTGGAGGATAACCCATCAGCAAGCTGCAGTTCTTTCTGGCAGTGAGATCTGTGTGATTCCAGCTCTGAGGTCCCCAACGTCAGAAGGATCTGTTGGGACACGTCCAGAGGAGCCACAGAGCTGCTCCAAGGGCTGGAGGCAGGCTGGGAGAGCTGGGGGTGCTCACCTGGAGAGGAGAAGGCTCCAGGGAGAGCTCAGAGCCCCTGGCAGGGCCTGAAGGGGCTCCAGGAGAGCTGGAGAGGGACTGGGGACAAGGGATGGAGGGACAGGAGCCAGGGAATGGCTCCCAGTGCCAGAGGGCAGGGATGGATGGGAGATTGGGAAGAATTTTCACGGTGGTGAGGCCCTGGCACAGGGTGCCCAGAGCAGCTGTGGCTGCCCCTGGATCCCTGGAAGTGTCCCAGGCCAGGTTGGATGGGCTTGGAGCAGCCTGGGACAGTGGCAGGTGTCCCTGCCATGGCAGGGGCTGTAACTAGGTGATCTTTAATGTCCCTTCCAACCCAAACCATCCCACGATTCTCTGATTTAATCATGTTTTGGTATAGAGGCATTGACTTCACCCAGAAGAATCCTGCTATACCTTTTCCATATCCCAGTTTAGAAAACACCTGGAATCCTTCCTAGGCATCCCTGTCTGGGCAGGCTCCACATGCTCCATATGAATGCTTAAAATATTTTTTGCTATTGCAACGTGACCCATTTACATCCTGTGTCACCTGTCTGAGATGAGGCAGGTGGAGGCACAGGGCTTTCCTTTCCATGGGAACTTTATCCAGAGAAAAGTGTTTGGGTCACTGTGTGAGCACAGGGAGGCAGCTGGGACAGCAATAAACCCAGGGCTAAAACACAGAGAGTAAATTTATTCCCCTTATCTGACTGAGGGGGGATCCCCAAAGCAACGCCAGGCACGAGGTGTCCTGATCCCTGCTCCAGGAGCTGCTGTGGGCCACAGGCTCTGCAACCAAGGCACCAAGAGGTGCTGCTGGTTCAGCACCTACTGTGCTCTGAATGAGACAAATGTCGATGTCTCAGTTAGTCTTGCTTAAAAATACCTTTATTATTTTCAACAAATTTCACTTTATCTTACCTTACTTTTCAGCACAATGTCTGGAACTGATGATTTTTCGGTAAGTAACAGTTTTTCTTTCCTGAAGATCAGCTGTCACCGTCATATTTTCTGAAAAATCTCTTTGCCCAGGATTTTTCTCCTGGGAAGCTGAGAAGCCTCAGAGAAAAAAAAAAGGAAACAATAATTATCTCATTTGCTTCTCCTGTGTTTTGCTGCTTTAGAATGTAGTTGGAAATTATTTATCCAACATGTGAATTGTTTTTACTTATTGGCCAATGATGACCAAGCTGTGTCAGACTCTGAAGAGTCACGAGTTTTTTATTAGTACCTTTGAGCCTTCTGTCTGTATCCTTTCTGTATTCTTTAGTATAATTTAGTATTCTTTAATATAATATAGATCATAAAAGAATAAATTAGCCTTCTAAGAACATGGACCCAGGTTCATCACTCCTCCCTTGTCGGGGGGCTCAGAAAATACCACAATCAGCCAGTTGTGTTGATTATCCCCAAAGCTGACATCGTTTTTTGGAGGACAAGGGGAGCTGACAGCTGAGACTCTCCTCTGTGTCACAGTGGTGGTGTTTTCCTTTTGGGTAGATGTAGCAATCCCTGGACTAAACGTCAGAAGCTGCTGGGTGCCTCGTGGGTTCTCTCCTGTGACATTAACCAAGGAGCTGTGCTTTCATGGCATCAGGATAGTTGCAATGGAAATTTAGGGAAATGTTTTCAGGTTTGTGCTGCAGCTGCCTGTTGTTCCGTGTGGTGGGTCACCTTTTATCTCTGGCTTTTTAACTGTGGCCTGTCAGAATGCCTCTGCTGCCTTAGCGATAGGAGCTGCACAAAAATGAATGTAATCATCTCTGTGCAGCCACCAGAGCTCCTCTCCTCCCTCTCTCCCTCCCTCCCTCCGGCAGCTGGGCTGTAGCCGCGTGGTGGGGGGATGGCTGCAGCCGGGAATTCCGGCCCGCACATTCCACCCTCACCGCCGCTTTGTCTTTCAGTTGGCAGATGCTTTACCAGACCAGTCGCCTGCTAAAACCTCCAAAGTGAGCAGCACCAAGCCTGGCCAGCAGCCCGGGCAGCCTCCGCAGGGCTGGCCGGCTTCCAACCCTTGGAATAACCCCAGCGCCCCCCCTATGACTCCAACGGGACTGCCACCAAACACCTCGGCTTCCAGCGTGCCCTTCGGACCTCCTCCCACGGGAATGTATCCTTCAATGCCCCCGGGACCGCCTGCTCCATTTCCTCCTCCTCCTACTGGACCCTCCTGCCCTCCTCCTGGTGGTCCATATCCACCCCCAACTGTGCCAGGTCCTGTCCCACCAGGGCAGTATCCTCCACCAAATATGCCCTTTCCAGAGCTTCCACGACCTTACGGAGGTCCAACAGAGCCAGCTGCACCTCCTGCTCCTGTTGGGCCATGGGGATCCATGCCCTCTGGAGCATGGGGACCAACAATGGGAGGGCAGTATCCTGCTCCCAGCATGCCATATCCACCCCCAGGGCCATATTCTGCTCCCACCCAGACTCCAGGGGCTGCACCGACGGTACCGTGGGGTACGGTCCCGCCCGGAACGTGGGGACCGTCACCGCCCGGCCCATTCCCTCCACCCACAGGATCATATCCAGCTCCAGGACTATATCCTACGCCCCCTAATCCTTTTCAAGTGCCGTCTGGTCCTGCTGGTGCTCCATCAATGCCTGGTGGTCCCCATGTGAGTATTTCGTTTTGGTCTCAAGTTACTCTAAAGTGTTTCACTTTTAAGTGGGCAATTTAGTAGTGTAAAACCTGTTAGTGCAGGTAAGGAGTTTCAGCACACCTCAAGTTTTGTTCATCAAGTCAGTGGGATAACAGCAATTTAAATATTAAATATACCAGAATGGCTAAATGATGTTAATGTCTCACTATTATATTATATTATATTATATTATATTATATTATATTATATTATATTATATTATATTATATTATATTATATTATATTATATCATATTATATTATATTATATATCATATCATATCATATCATATCATATCATATATATCATATCATATGTTATATTATATCATATCATATCATATCATATCATATCATATCATATCATATCATATCATATCATCATATCATACCATATCATATCATATCATATATCATATCACATATGTTATCACATGTTATGTATCACATCACATATCATATCATGTGTATCATCATATCACATATATCACATGTATCACATCACATATCACATGTATCACATGTATCACATCACATATCACATGTATCACATCACATATATTATATCGTACTACATTTCATACTACATTTCATACTACGTTTCATACTAGACATCATACTACATATCATACTACATATTATATATCATACTACATATCATATAATATATATCATATTATTTTATTATTATATTATGTCTCACATGATATACATATATATTATTTTATGCATATATGAAAATAATTATTATATTATTATAGTGGTCTTCCACTGCTTGGAGAAACTCTGAAAGCCAAAAAAAGGGGGAAAGCGTTGTAATAATTCTGAAAGAAAAAATATAATCTGATCTCTTTAATCAAGAATAATTGCTTCCCTTGGTGATAGAACAATAGGGAGGGAATAGCAGACTATAAGGATGAATTTGTGATTAATTAGCAATATTTGTAACTGTGAATGAGCTGCTGTGTGAAAAGCCTGTATTGACCATGCCTTATTGTCTCTTGCAGCCTTACCGCTGAATACGTTCTGGGCAACAAAATACTGTAGTTTTCCACCTTCATCCACTACTTACAGAGATTTTTACAGTTTTTGTTTCAGTAATGTATGGGGCTATGAAGAATATTGCCTCTTGTATGTGCATTTGAGGTATGAAGGAGCAGTTTACATCAGTTTACCTTGCTCATATGCTGGCATAATTATTTGGTTTAATCAAGTGAAATACAAAGAGAAGAAATCAACTAACTGTGGTTCTTATGTTGGCAAGTATTCCTTGGAAAAACAGGAGTTGCCATGTAAGGATTATAAAGAATCAGGCCCATGGAATTTTAAAAAGTTAATTCTTAAATTAATGCTTTAAGTCTCGTTGCCAGACTCCTGCTGGTCATTGAACGGATGGATAGTCATATTTTGTCTATTTTCAGGTTATTCTAAAAAGTCAATAGAGAAAGTGTTTCAACATTTTAGTCAAGAAACCTAATTTTCGAACGTGCTACAGTAATTCAAACTAACAAGACAGAGCATGTGAACTCGAAGGTTTTCTCAGCATTTTGTACATACTCAAACCAATTGCTCGGTCTGGGACTACGGAGGAGAAGAGCCACGTTTGGAAGCCTTGGTGTGACTTGTCAGCACACTGTTGGTGTTCACAAACAGGCATTCCTGTGCAAGTGAAATAACCTGGATGTGCAGTTAACTTTGAATCAGCAAAATGTGAGTTTTATGCATGCAAATGAGGACATCCTGTTGCCAGTTCTCATTCTGTGGTGGTTGGAAGTATGGCTTGGTCTGTGTAAAGAGAAACTGATCCCCACGTAGGTACTTCCCTATTTCTGACCTGGGTTCTAGTCATTTCACATTTGACTTGGCTGCTGGGTTGTGTAAACCTGGCAGACTTTTTCAGAGTCCCTGGAAACTGAACTTGAGCTTAAAACCCGACCTGAGCATTCCCTTCCCAGCAGTTTTTGGCACGGTTGTGTCACGCCAGAGATCCTCGTTGGGCGCGAGGGGCTCTCGTCTGCTGTCCCTGGGAGCAGCCCCTGTTCCCAGCTGGGTGTGTGCATACCTCACGGAGTAGGAGGAATTTGGGAGAAATTGAATGTCAGGAAGCCTGTGCACTGCTGTGCAGCTGCCTCTCCCAAGGGGCACTGCCCTGAGCTTTCGTGTTCTTGCCATATCTGTGCCAAGCACGTCCGAGGGGTTTGCCGAGACATGGCCGCGGCTCTTGCTGGTACTTCATGGCCTGCACTTGGACCACGGACAGTTTGTTTCCTCCCCAGCTGGGGATCTCCTGACTTAGCCTCTGTGGGTAGAATTAGGAACAGATTTTGCTTCACATGGTAGCTCACTAGGGAGTCTTTGTATCATGGAACTGTGAACACGAGTTAATTCTCTTCCAGTACTTTCGTGGCTTCCTGCATGCGTGTGATGGACACAAAAAACAAAGCACATGGGGTGACCTGGTGGTGATGCTCCTTGGTAGTCACAGCCTTTATGGCAAAGTCCTACAGTATTTTTGCAGGAGAAAGCAGGCAGCTGAGCTGTGGCTGCTTTAATCCAATGCCATGAAAGCTGATAGCAAAGGAATGTCTATTTTTTTCTTTTAGGAAGACAATACTGGAGCTGAACAAAAATACTTTAACACTTCAACTTAAAACCCCAGCAACTTAACCCTTGGAATAAGAACCAAAAGTGCAAGTCTTCACTAACCTTAAAAAAAACCCCAGTTATCCCCCAAGCAGACTTGGCAAGACTAATTAAAAATTAACATAAGCGACATTGACTGCATTTGCTTAAGTGCTTTTTTGATACCTGCAGCCTTAGACTGTAAATCATTGTAATGAAAAAAACCCATTTATTCCAAATGAATGGATCATGCAGTAGCAGCCCTCCAGTTGGAATTGCACTGGCCATATGTCTCTGCAGGGAATGGGAAGAGGTAGGAAAGGATAAAGCAAAAGTAGCAAGTAATGAATTTTGGAAAGGGGTTTTGTAAAAGTAACTAGACTTCTAGGTTCTTCCTGAAATAGGCAGGATTTATTACTGGAACATTTAGGCTAAAATTCAATATATATGGGATGTTTTTCAATGTATATTCGTATTTCTTGAGGTCATGAAAACTGTTTCATAACCCCTTTGTTTTTGTGAGCAGAGTTCTTTGCATAGCAGTGAAAAGGGTATTCCTGTTAATCTATTGTGTAAAAACTCAAGGTGTCACTATATACCGTGTAGTAACTTTATCACATGTTATGTCAAGTGTGAGCAACTTCTGGCCTGAAGCTTTTGCAATGGAATTTGTACATTTCTATGCATCATTTTGAGTTCAATTGCTGAGGAGTTCGTTTTGACTTGTGCTTTGAGGTTGACATACTGCATTTGTTTACAATACGAAATATAAGCAATCACATCTTTAAAGTATAGATTATCACCTGCTGCTGTATTTTCTTTAGATGAAACAAATATTGCTGTATGATAGTGAGAAGCTATAAATACAGGATTTGATATTTTTTTGAAAATGCTGTCACTTTTGTATAAGATTAGACATTAAACGTATTTTCAAGACTGTTGTGTTCACTGTTTTTCAATTCCTGCTTTTGACATGCCTGTGTAGACTTTTGCCTTGAATGAATAGTAAAAATAGGACATCCTTGATTTGCAAAGCCTGAATATAAAATCAGAATTACTTGACTTCTGTGAGTGTTTTTCCTCTTCCTTTTGTGATATTTGCAGCCTGTACATAAGGGATATTAAACGTGGATGGGACCATGGCTCTGGTGTAGCATGTCAGTCCCAGGTACTGCCTGTTCACAAATTCCTTGGTAATTAGGAGAGAAAAGATCTGATCTTGCTTGCTCCAGAGGAGGAATGGGACTGGTTTTTACCTGTGAAGAGTTGTGTGTGTGTTTTCCCTGCCCCTGAACAATTCCTGTGCCTGATTAACACATGTGGATGTGGTAAGTGACCCCCAAACCACTGTTCTTACACACTTCACAGGTGTTTGATGGGATAAAGTGAATAACAGAAACTCCAGGGCTTGGCATCAGTGTGAACTATGGAATTTGGGCATCACTTGTGGCTGCATTTCCATGTATTGGCTTGCAGAGCAGTTCACACTGAGCTGGCCAATGCTGCTGCCTTGGTTCACACTTTCTCCTTTCAGGGAAGGTAAGAATGGCAGCAGTGAGCAGGAAATAATAGAAACAAAAAGCTCTTTTTAGGCCATGGTCCAAAAATAATCCTGACATCTGTTAATAGAACAGTGCAGTGTGCGGGCAGTGCTTTATCCTGACTGTTCAGCTGTGGGATTGTCCCTTCCTCTGGATTTCCCGAATGAATTCTGTCTGCAGCTCCTGTGCATCAGTAAAGACATGGCCATGCGGATCCAGTGGTGTAATTGCTGCCCTGCAGACCCAGAAAACTTCAGTTGAATATTTTGAGGGACCGAGTCCTATGAGAGGGAGCTGGGAAGGGGCTCGGGGGACCTTGAGGCTCTGCACAACTCCCTGGGTGCAGCCTGGGCTCTTTGCTCCCAGGGAACAAGGGACAGGGTGAGAGGGAACTAAACTGCACCAGGGGAGGTTTAGGATGGATGTTTGAGAAAATTTCCTGGAAAGAATGGTCCAGCCCTGGCACAGCTGCCCAGGGAACTGGAGGGATTTAAAAGCTGTTTGAATGTGGCACTTGGGGACAGGGGTCTTGGGGGTCTTGGCAGTGCTGGGGGAATCACTGGACTTGATCTTAGAGGGCTTCTCCAAACTAAAGGATTCAGTGGTTCTAAGTGATATTTATATAATTCTGAGGAGAGGACTAAAAGCTGTCCAGGGCTGTTGCAGAGTGGTCAGTGCAGGGTTCATCCCACTGTGGGGGTGTCACTTCTGCTCCCCTCCTGTGAAGGAGGTGCCCAAACTCCTGTGGGTGAGCCCAGCTCCATGGCTGTGCCCAGCCATCCATGGATCCCCTGCCCAGCCACTCCAGACTGTGCCAGGAGAGAGAGGTGGTGATCACAGGGTGGTTTGGGTTGGAAGGGGCCTTAAAAACCAAATCGTTCCACCCCTGCTGTGGGCAGGGCCCCCTCCCACCTCAATGGGAAGGGTGTCCTGAGCCTCAGTGCAGTGAGAGCCCTTTGGCATCTGTGGAAGGATGAAATGTTCCATGCGTATTTTTATTAAATATTGGCTGCCCTATTTCTAAAGTTAAGCTCAGAATTCCAGTTGTTAGAGGGCAATGCCACACGCACCAAACACCGAACAGCCATTTATTCACCAGGCACTGGTGTCTGAGTAATGAAAAACCACAAACTGCAGCTTTCACTCAGAGCTTCCAGCCAGCTCCTCCACGCAGCAGGAATAACTCCCGGTGTCCCGCCAGGGTGTGCTCACCCCAGCCACAAGGGAGGACTTGGATCCCAGTGTGTGTGTCCCTGGGTGGGTGTTCTGGTGTTTGTGCCCTGCAGGGCCGTGAGCTCTGCGCCCACCGCCCCCCATCCCTGGGCAGGGCTCTGGAGAGGGATGGTGCCTCCACTCACAGGATCCTCTCCTGTTTCACTCTGCTGGCCCAGTTTTCCCATTTCCAAGGCTGATGTAGTGGGATGAGCTGCTGTAACTTTGCTCTCACAGGCCAGTGGAATGAGTTAACTGAAAATGCCAGCTGATAACAGAGAGGGAACATATTTTTGGTCACTCTTGCCTGCAGAACCTCTCAGGTTTGTTGGAAGCAGGTTGCCCACAGAAGCTGTGGCTGCCCCATCTCTGGAATTGTCCGAGGCCAGGTTGGATGGGGCCTGGAACAACCTGGAGTCCCTGCTCACGGCAGGGGTGGAATTGGATCATCTCTAAGGTCTCTTCCAACCCAAACCATCTGGGATTCTGTGGCAGTTTTGTTTCAGAGATCCCCTGGCTGCTCAGGTTGTCCTGTTTGGTGACAATGGGACTTTGCATCCCCTGAGCAGCAGATCCTGAGCTGCCGTGCAGTCCCAGGCTACACCCAGGTCAGTGCACAGCAGGAACAGTTCTGCTCCCTGTTATCACCTTCCAAAGGGAACCCTCCCTGTTAAATGAGAGACTGGGAGATAACATCACCGTGCCTGTGTTCCTGTGCTCTTCCCAGTTTTCTCATGACAAGACAGGGAAGGGCTGTGTTGAGCAGCCCTTGCCACACCTCGGGTTTCATTTCAGGTCCTCCTCCTGCTGGCTCTGCAAGATCTTACCTGCTCCTGCACATTCGTGTTCTTGTGATGAGGGGTGGGAATTCCTGTAGCAATTAACCCCTAAACTCCTGCATCAGCTCGGTTTCATTCCAGGTGAGAACCAGGAACCTCCCAGTGTCCCTTCCCACCAGAATCCCTCATCACTCTTAGAAAGTTGCACTGGTTAAAAGCAAATATGGAATTTATCCATTCTTGAAATCAGTTCAGGAGATGACAAGACACTGGATCTCATTTGGGAATTCCTGGGCTTGGCATGGATGGGGAATGGCATGAAGCTGTGCCAGGGGAGGTTGAGGTTGGATTTCAGGAAAAGGTTTTTCCCCCAGGGGGTGCTGGCACTGCCCAGGCTGCCCAGGGAATGGGCACAGCCCCAGAGCTCCAGGGGGGTTTGGGCAGCACCGCCAGGGATGCCCAGGGTGGGATTGTTGGAGATCTGGGCAGGGCCAGGAGCTGGATCGATGATCCCTGTGGGTCCCTTCCCACTCAGGACACTCTGTGACACCCCTGGCTCATGAATGCAGCGTTGTCCTGGGGTAGATCCACGCTGAGAACCCAGAAATGTGTCCTGCCAAGGGCTTTTTGTGAGGATATTCCGCTTTTCTGACCTGTTAAAGGATAATGAAAAGTAACCCTGTGCTGTGGTGCCTTTTCAAAGGAACCTGCTTCATTTGCACAATGTGAAATCTTCACATTCCGGTGCTTTGTGTGACAGAAATGGTTCAGAGGGGTTGTTTCCAATTTGCCTGTGTTTCCTTCAGTTACAGGCAACACCCTCCAGCAAAGAGAAGGTGGCAGAATATCACAGTTTAAATTCACCTAAAGTGGGGAAAATTGCTGCTTTAACACCCTGCTGCTGCTCTCCCTGTGTGCCCATCTCTGTAAAGGCAGGGTTTGCTGGCACTCCTCAAGGAGACAGAGTTGTTGATCTTGGAGGTTTTTTAATTGAGGTACTTCAAAGTCTCATCAGCTTCCACACCAGGCTTTCATTTCTGCTTTTCTGCCTGGATTCTGTCCTGTTTCCCCCTCAGAAAGCAACAAAAATCGTAATTTAATAATAATATAGACAAATCAACCTGGAATACTGGGCTGATCACATTCATGGCTCTGTGCTGCCACTGTCACCATCCTTGTCTTGATGCTCCTCTCCTGGGGCTCTGTCCTGGCTGGCAGAGTAGGGAGCTGCTAAAAGGAGAGTGGGAGCGGAGTGACATCAAGCAAAAACTGCTCTCGGTGGGTAAAAAAACCAAAAAAAGTGTTGGAAAACCGAGTTTTTGAGTGTTGTGTGAAAGCAAAGCACGGTGAGGCTCCTCTGGATTTTGCTCTCAGTGCTGGAGCTGCCCCTCCACCACCCTGCTCATCACCAGAGGGCTCTGCTGCTGCTCCTCCTGCCCTGCAAAGCCTCTGGGAGAGGTGGCTGTGTCTGCTGTTGATTATCTTTAACACTGAACTTGATTTAAAAATGGCAAACCCAACGTTTCAGTGACAAGTGGTGCTGCTGGGAGAGGTTGTTGGGACCTGCAGCTTTGCGCAGACACCGCCTGAGCTCTGGCTGCTGCAGGAGGAACACAAACACAGCAGGTTTAAATCTGGGCTTAGATCTACCCCAGTGCAAGGGTTCACAGCAGGATGGATCCCTGTGCTCCGCAAAAATCTAGTGCAGGAAAGGAGGAGAAGGACTCCTCCAAAGCTCTCCCCTTTCCCTCCCCTCTGGTTTCCTGAGATCTGGCAAAACCCACCCCCTGAGGTTGGATTTGTGTTTCCCAAGCTACAGATTCTGTGGCTGCTGTGTAATAAAGTTGTTTTAAACTCTGCAGAGTGGTTGGTACTGAGGCTTTCTGCTGAGCTCTCCTGGCTTTCTTTGCCCTTCACGTTTTTCCCAACCCCATTGCCCAGGGTGGAGTCACACAGGGATTTTGCTCTCCTTGTGGAGCATCTGTCCCAGAGACAAGGGGGTTTCCCTGCCCTCAGTGAAGTGATGAAATCCCTTCCTTCAGCACAGCACTTTTCCTCTCAGCTTTTTAGGCCGGAGTAGTTTCTGGAGGGGTTGGCAGGACAAGCACAGAGGGTGGGCAGGAAAAGCACCAAGGTCTTGGATTTTGATGGCAACGAGCCCTGGGGGCTTTGGCCCCATCTGCAGCAGCGTTTGGGGTCACTGTAGGCATTGCTCCTGCACTCACTCAATCATGTTTGCATGCAGGATGCTCCATGAGGGCCCCTGGGCACCAGGCTGCAGAGGAGGATGGAATTTCTATCCAGTTCAAAGCCAGGGGGAGTGTGAGGACTTCTGTAAAATCTCTGCTGACACAAATTGCCACGAGACTCATGTAACGCTCGAAAAGCAACTTCTGCTCAGCTCTGAATGCCGGCCTCAAAGTGCTCCTCATTTCCTCATCTTCAGTCACAGAAAAGCCTCAAGGTTAGCAGGGTTTTGCTCATCCACAGCCTCAGCATGAGGAGCTGGGTGAGGATTTTTGGGGTGGACTTGCAGCTCTCCTGGTGCAGGAGGGGCTGGGTGAGGGCAGCTTGGTGGTTTCCAGGAGGAGGGAGCTCCAAAGGCAGGAGTTTTGCTGTGGTGCTTTATAAAAAGAATAAAAGGAGGATAAAGAGCAAGCCCAGACGTGCTGGCACACCGAGGGCTCATGTGAGCAGCAGGGGTGGTGCTGCTTATCCCCTGGTTTTCCTTTCTTTGCCATCAAACTTGAGCTGCTGAAGTTCTCAACCTTCCTCTGATGGAGTTTTTCCCCAGTGCTGGGCAGAGTGATTTTTGGGGAGGGAGAGATGGTGATGCAACCCAAAAAACTCTGGAATGAACCAAATCCTCAAAAGGGCAGGAGGAGGAGGAGGAGGAGGAGGAGGAGAAGAAGGAGAAGGAGGAGGAGGAGGAGGGAGAAGGAGGAGGAGGAGGAGAAGGAGAAGGAGAAGGAGAAGGAGAAGGAGAAGGAGAAGGAGAAGGAGAAGGAGAAGGAGAAGGAGAAGGAGAAGGAGAAGGAGAAGAGAAGGAGAAGGAGAAGGAGAAGGAGAAGGAGAAGGAGAAGGAGAAGGAGAAGGAGAAGGAGAAGGAGAAGGAGAAGGAGAAGGAGAAGGAGAAGGAGGAGGGGGACTCTTCATCCCTGCTCTCACAAGCCCTGGGATGAAATTGCTCAAGCCTGGCAGGTCCCAGAGGAGGTTCCCATTGCGTGATTTTGCTGTGATTCCCTTTTTTATTGCCTGGGAGAGTCAGAGGTGACTCAGCCCCTGGAATCCAGGGCTGGAGCTGTGGTGACACCTCAGGGGAGTGCCAGGAGGGCTCCACAAAGGCTCCTCCAAGCCTCATCCCCGCTCTGAGGCAGAAAGGAGGTGCTGCTGTCCCAGCTCCCCAGCCTGGGAGGTGGCACAGGCAGAGATGGTGGCTGAATTTAGCGCTTTGGGACGGCGCCAAGCACAGCCCCCGTGGCAGATCTGCAGCCCAAACATTGCACACCGTGGGTGCTGCCAGTCCCACGCACATCAGGCCACAGGAATCACAAGGCAGGGAAATGTGGATGTGGCTTCTTCTGCTCTGGGAGGGGAAGTGCATCTCTCATGCCATGGAGATTCTTGCCCTCTGGATTGGTTTCCTCCAATTAATTCCCCATCAGGAAGAGGGAAGCAGCTTTCTGTTTGTTATTTTCCATTACTGCTTTGAAGTTATTCAGTAATCCAAATGACTGCTTTAGGGTATTTCCCTTCTGGAGATCGATTATCTGTTGCAGTGGGGTGTTTTTCCACAGCTGCAGTGAGGAACATCAGCCTCCCCAAGCAGACCCAGCCACTGTCGGGTATCATTTGGCTCTTGCCATTGGAGAAATGCTGGGAACTCTAAAATGGGAAATTAACCTCGTGCTCGGAGTGTTTGGCTGCAGTGAAGGGCAGGCTGAGAGCCCATCCCCAGAAATGGGCTGGTCCCATGGCTCCTCCATCTCCCGCCCCCTGGGTTTGCAGTTTGGGGCTTCAAATCATCCTTGGTACCAGGGTGTCGCAGACATCTTTTATAAAAAATCCTTTCCTTGGGATTTTTCCTCCTGAGAAGCTGAGAGGCCTCAGGAACAAAATGTAACCAATGGTTATCTGCTGCTGTGGGATGCAACAGGTGCATCTGGGATTGGTCTCATGTGGTTGTTTCTAATTAATGGCCAATCACAGCCCAGCTTGCTCGGACAGAGAGCCGAGCCACAAACCTTTGTTATTCATTCTTTCTTTGCCTTTCTATTCTTAGCCAGCCTTCTGATGAAACCTTTTCTTCTATTCTTTTAGTATAGTTTTAATGTAATATATATCATACAATAATAAATCATCCTCCTGAAACATGGAGTCAGATCCTTGTCTCTTCCCTCATCCAAGAACCCCTATGAACACCACCACACCAAGGAGGGTTTTGTTTTACCATGAGGGTTCTCTAAACCAACAAAGATACTTGGGAGTGCTTAAAACAATTCAAACCCGCAGAATAAATTGATTTTTGAGTCACGACTAACTCTTTGCCCACTTTGGAGGAGCCAGGGTTGCACGGCCAGGCATCGCAGGGCTGTGAGGGAGGAGATCTGTGCCTTCCATCTCCCTCAAAGCCGGGGTGCTCCAGCCCTGCCCTGCTGGCTCCTGGCCACGAACCGCGCTCCCTCCTCCCCGGGTCCCGGAGGCCCAGCCTGGGTGTCCTGTGAGTCACCCAGGGATGACTCAGGTGAGGAGCATCGCCGGCCCTGGGTGCAAAGGGCTCAGCACCCACCCCAAGGGCGCTGAATCAGGGAATCGTGGGATGGTTTGGCTCGGGAGGGACCTCAAAGGCCACTTGGTTCCATGGGCAGGGACACCTTCCAGCAGAGCACGTTGCTGCAAGCCCCATCCGACCTCACTCATCATCCTTGCCGCAGCTTGGGTTATTCAAGTTAAGGAATCAATTAGATCTGGTTTTGATTTCTGTATCCACTGACTTCTGGTCAGATTTTCTTTATGCTCGTGTGCTGGGTTGGACTCGATGATCTTTGAGTCATTCTGTGAATTCTGTGTCTTGCATAGCTGCAAGTACAAACCTCAGGGCACTGGAGCAGGGAAAATGAAACCAGGCAAAGATTTTTGGTTGATGTTCGAAGCCTTTGAGTAAAACAATGAAAGTAGCAATGCAGGTTTTCCACGAAAATCTTTCTTCCCAAGGACATTTTGAGGGAGTTTCAGGGAGGAAGGGAAGCGCTGCGCTCTGAGGAATTCATGCAGCCCTGTCTGAGTTACAGCCTCAGGAAGCTGCAGCCCCTCCTGCATGGATCAGGGATCCTCCAGCTTTGCTTGAATCCTCCACAGGTCCCTTTGCCCTGAAACACCTCCAAACACATTGCAGTGTCTGTTTAGTGTGGGCTGGGGGAGGCAACTGAGGCAGCACTCCCTAACTAAGTGCATTTCTCACGTGCTAATATCCTTAATATCTATTACTTAATACACATGAAGTATAATATACACATATTTCCCTGAAATACTCCATTTCCAGCCATTCCCATGGGCATCCCTGGCACTTTTACACCCTCAGGTTCGGTCTGAATCCCTGTGGCAAGTATTGCATGAAGCTGCAGGATGCTAAAATCCAGGCTGGAGCCCCGATGGAGAGGAGGCTGCCCTCTTTTAAACAAAACTTTTTAGATAAACAGAGTTGAACCAGAGGAATTTATACTAAAATAAATCAGAGCTAAAGTCAATGGATTTTTGCCCTTTTTTTTTTGGATATCAGCTGCAGCTGAGCCCTGTAGCCGAGGGCCAAAAGCAGCAGTTTGTGCCTGCAATGGCACCAATGGGAGGGTGCATCCCTCGGCAACCTTGGGTCAGCCTGAATTGCTCAGGGAGGTGGATCAGGTGGTCACTGTGGGCCTGTTCCTACCGAAATCCTCTCTTCTGTTCCATCCTAATCTAGCCCAGCCCATTCCATTCCGTTCTAATTCATTTCCTTTCCTTCCCTTCCCCTTCTCCCAGCAGCAGATCAGGATTTCAGCGCGAAACCGCTTTGTTCTTTTCCGCCGCTGTAAGCTGTGGAGCAAACCAGAGATGGTTCACCCTCGACCTCAAATAAAATCGGGTTTGCTGAAATCCCAGCTGCCTCCAGCAGCTTCCCAGAGCCCATCCTCTGCCGGCCTCGCAACGCTTGTCCAGCTTTTATTTTCCTCGTGGGGAAGGAGAAAACGTCCAGCATTTAAAATCCAATGGGTGTTTTCCCGAGCTGAGGGGATGGAGGCGAACATCTGGCGAGGAGAGAACATCTGGGCAGGGCAGGGAAACAAGAACTGCCACAAACGGCCGGGAAACCCAAATATCCCCTGTTAGCATCCCCCGTGGGTGATGTCGCGGCTGAAAAAGGGAAATACAGGGCTGGTGGGGCTGTCACGGGTGTCGTGGGGTGTCACGGCTGAAAAGGGGAAACACACGGGTGTCGTGGGGTGTCTCGGGTGTTTGTTTGGGGCTGTCCCGGGTGTTTGTTGGGGCTATCCCGGGTGTTTGTTTGGGGCTGTCCCGGGTGTTTGGGGCTGTCCCGGGTGTTTGTTTGGGGCTGTCCCGGGTGTTTGGGGCTGTCCCGGGTGTTTGGGGCTGTCCCGGGTGTTTGTTTGGGGCTGTCCCGGTGTTTTTTTGGGGCTGTCCCGGGTTTGTTTGGGGCTGTCCCGGGTGTTTGTTTGGGCTATCCCGGGTGTTTTTTGGGGCTATCCGGGTGTTTGTTTGGGGCTGTCCCGGGTGTTTGGTTGGGGCTGTCCCGGGTGTTTGGGGCTGGCCCTGCCCTGTTCCTGTTCCTGGTCCTGGTCCTGTCCCTGTTTGTTGGGGCGGGTCCTGGTGTTTGAGCCCAGAGCGAGTGTTTGTTTGCCGCACCTGGTGAGGGATGGGGATCCTGGGGAAAACAGGGGAAAGGCACTGTCCTTGTGTTTGGTTTGGAGCGCGTTTGTGCCTTGGGAGAGCGAGACGGGACCTGGGAGCTGCCGGGCTCTGTCCGCACGGGGTTTGTTTGTGGATTCCTGGTGATGGAGACTGTGGGGAGCCCCGAGGGTGTTTGTGACTCCTGGGGGATGGACAGCACTGAAACCCTCACTGGATTTGGGGGAAAATTTAGGGAGGGAGATTGTGGGGAAGCTCCGAGGGTGTTTGTGACTCCTGGGAGACTGGACAGCCCTGCCCCAAAATCCCTGCAGGGTGAAGAATTATAATTATAATTATATGATATTACAATATATTATATTATTTATATTTATTATCTATATTATTTCTAATTATTATATTATAGTATAAATTATAAGATAATATTCTATTTTATACATATATATTATAATAAGTTGATATGGGAAGACAGAAGGTGTTGACTGCACTTTGTAAGAAATGCCTCATAATATTTTTGTTTTTATTTTTCTGTTCTGCCAGTTACGTTTAGGAGGGAATAGGTTCTATTTGAATTTGTTGCAGGAATAGCAGAACTCAAATAAAATAGCAGAATTCAAAGGGCTGAACCGGTGTTTCTTTCCCCAAATTTGTTTTTCCCACTTGCTGTCCATGGGGAACGTTTGGGGCCAGCTCTGGGATGTTCTCCTTGCTGGGGCAGGGAGAGCTTGGGCTGAGCTGGGTGCTCAGCTGCCCAAATGCTGCTGGAAATCAGAGCTCAGGTCCTGTCCAGCTGAGGAGCTGGGAAGGGTCCCTGGAGAAAAGGAGGCCAGGGGGACCCTGTGCCTGCACAGCACTGCCAGGAGGGTGGATCCGGGGGGATTCCTCTGCTCCTCAGGAACAAGAGAGAGGATGGGAGAAAACGGCCCCACATTGCAAAGAGGAGGGTTTGAGGAGGTTTAATTGAATATTAGGGAAAATTCCTTCACGGAAAGGTTTGTCCAGCTGCTCAGGGCATTGGGGAGCCCCATCCCTGGGGAGCGCAAAGGTGGATTTGGCACTTGGGGATGGAAACTGTGGGGAGCCCCGAGGGTGTTTGTGACTCCTGGGGGGATGGACAGCCCAGAAACCCTCACTGGATTTGGGGATGATGGAGGGATGGAAACTGTGAAGCAGCTCCGAGGGTGTTTGTAACTGCTGGGAGACTGGACAGCCCTGCCCCAAAATCCCTGCAGGGTGAAGAATTATAATTATAATTATATGATATTATACGACATTATATTATTTTTATTTATTATTTATATTATTTATAGTTATTATATTATAATGTTATAATATAATGTAATGTAATATAATATAATGTAATATAATATATCTATTATATTATAATAAGTTGATATGGGAAGACAGAAGGTACTGACTGCACTTTGTAAGAAATGCCTCATAATATTTTTATGAAGCCATTTTTATTTTTCTGTTCTGCCAGTTACGTTTAGGAGTGAATAGGTTCTATTTGAATTCTGCAGGAATAGCAGAACTCAAATAAAATAGCAGAATTCAAAGGGGAGAGAACTGGTGTTTCTTTCCCAAATAAAAGTTTTTTTCCACTTGCTGTGGACATGGGGAACGTTTGGGGCCAGCTCTGGGATGTTCTCCTTGCTGGGGCAGGGAGAGCTCAGGTGAGCTGGAGCTCAGCTGCCCAAATGCTGCTGGAAATCAGAGCTCAGGTACTCGAGGAGCAGCTGAGGAGCTGGGAAGGGGCTCAGCCTGGAGCAAAGGAGGCTCAGGGGGGACCCTGTGGCTCTGCACAGCTCCTGCCAGGAGGGTGGATCCGGGAGGGATTCAGGCTCTGCTCCCCAGGAACAAGAGACAGGATGGGAGAAAACGGCCCCACATTGCACTAGAGGAGCAGCTAGAGGAGGTTTAATTGAATATTAGGGAAAATTCCTTCACGGAAAGGTTTGTCCAGCTGCTCAGGGCAGTGGTGGAGTCCCCATCCCTGGAGGGGTTTCAAAGCCCTGTGGATGTGGCACCTGGGGACACAACAGGGGGAATGGTTGGACTGGGTGTGCTTAGAGGGCTTTTCCAGCCCCACCGGAGCTGTGATTCCCTGCAATCCATCACTGGGTGCTGCTGAAGAACGTGGGAGGACGAACCCCTTCCCACGGCAGCTCACCCAGAGGGCATTTCCAGAGAGCTCCAGGAGCTCCAGCCCTGCGGTGACCGAGGAGGTGACCATGGGCTCCAAACCTGCCGCGGAGGATCAGGGCTGGCAGAGGTTTAGTGGGTTGGGGGATGTTGGGAACGGCCTCCAAACGTGTCTGGGGACACGAGGCTGTGCCAGCCTGTGCCATGGGGACCCGAGGGGACAGAACTGCTGCTCCATGGGGATCGTGCAGGGCCCCACTGGAGCAGCACAGGGCACTGTGAGCACACCTGACCTGGCTGTGCGGGCACCCCCAGCTTCCCCTGCCAAACTATGGCAAACCCAAGGGCTTTAGGAAGAGCCCAGAAGGCAAATAAAGCTTTGGGCTGCTCAGACACTCTGGGTCACCGCATTTCTGCCTTAAAAACCTCAGGAGGATGGGTGTTTTGCAGGGAGAAGGATGATTTTCTGGCTGTGAAACTGGGGGTTTGTTATTCCCGGGGCAGGGCAGCCACACCTGTGAGCTTTGTGCATCTGAACGTTTCTTTCAAAGAGAATTTGCCTTCTCTGCTTTAAATTTGGAATTTTCCTTTTCTTCCCCCGTTTCTGGCTCTCCCTTTTCCCTTCCCGTATGAATGCTGCCTTTGATGGGAGGAGCCCAGCTCGGGCTATTGCTGGGCACAGGCAGGTGTGTGTTCTCTGCGTGTTTGCGGACTCACAGAACTTGCAAAGCAGCTTTTATCGGGTGACCCTCCCACGGTGCCTGAATGGGACAGTTGTGGATGCCTGGGAGGAGAAATGGGACCTGTGTGGTGCTGCTGCCACCCTGCTCTGCCCATCCCAGGCCATCCCTCCGGCTGGAAAGGGATGGTTGTAATGCATGGGAGGAGAAATGGGACCTGTGTGGGTGCTGCCACCCTGCTCTGCCCATCCCAGGCCATCCTTTGGCTGGAAAGGGACAGCTGTAATGCCTGGGAGGAGAAATGGGACCTGTGTGGGTGCTGCCACCCTGCTCTGCCCATCCCAGGCCATCCCTCCAGACCCTGCTCTGCCCATCCCAGGCCATCCCTCTGGCAGGAAAGGGATGGTTGTGGATGCCTGGGAGGAGAAATGGGACCTGTGTGGGTGCTGCCACCCTGCTCTGCCCATCCCAGGCCATCCCTCCGGCTGGAAAGGCACAACTGTAATGCATGGCAGGAGAAATGGGACCTGTGTGGGCACTGCTGCCACCCTGCTCTGCCCATCCCAGGCCATCCCGTGTGTCACAGGGTGTCCCCGATGTGCGGGGCTGGCTTTGCACCCCCCGGGCTGATGCTGCCCCTGCAGCCCCCGAGGGTCCCATTTGGGGTTTTTTTTTTATGGAATTGGGAATCCTGGATGGCGCCTGAGGGCTGGGGAAGGGAATAGCAGTGGGAGGGTTGTGAGCTGTGGTGGATTCCAGCCCGAGGGTTCAGCCCGGGGTATTCCCAGCAGCGCCTCCCGTTTATCCCCCAGGTGTTGGACCAGGATTTGTTCTTTGGAGCTGTCAGCTCTGCTGGGCAGGTACGTGATGGCAACTCAGCAATTCCCATCAATTCCCACTGAACTGTAACTCCCCTCAAAAATTCTGGTTTTTGCATGGGGCAGGTTAAAAATGACTGACACTTCCTTTTTTGTTGTGTTTTTCAGGAAAAATGTCTGACGGTTTCTCTGTAAGTATGGATTTCTTTAAAAACCCGTGGGGGTTGTGGCCTTGCAGCAGAGCCCTTTGGCTGGGATGGGAGGGAGCACATCCTTGCTGAGCTGTCCCCAAACCCTCTGCATTGTGGCAGCAGTTTTCTGGAAAAGCCCAGGGAGCAGCTGGGAGCTGAGCTCTTGCCCTTGGCCGCCTGCAGGCTTTGGAGGGCTCAGTGTGATCCCAGCAGGAATCTCCCCCAGCTGACCCTTGTCCTCTCCTCTGTCCCCAGTTATCCGATGCCTTGGCCAACAGCAACAACCCAGCCCCCTGTGCCTGGGGGAACCAACCAGCAGCTCCTGGAGCATTCCCAGGGTACCCTGGAGCACCAGGAGCCTATCCTGGAGCACCTGCAACCTATCCTGGAGCACCAGGAACCTGTCCTCCTGGACCTGGAGCATTCCCTGCATACCCTGGAGCACCTGGAGCTTATCCTGGAGGCCCAGCAGGACCAGGAGCGTATCCAGGAGCACCTGGAGCATTCCCTGGAGCTCCATCAGCAACAGGGCCATATCCTGCCCCGGGACAACCACCCAGTGGCCCTGGATTTGGGCCTTCTGCTCCCCAGGGAGGACCAACAGCTCCCCAGGGAGGACCAACAGCTCCCCAGGGAGGACCAACCCCTCCCATGGTAATGGCTCCATCATGATGAGGGTTTGTGTCCTCAGGGGCTGATTTTGCTTGGCCAAGGGAGGGGCCTGGGGGTGGCTGTCCCCAGGGGTGGCATTGTGCTTTTGAGATGGCTTTTTGCTGACCCCAAATGCCTGTTGTCTCCCAGAAAGTGCCCTTTGAGCTGCCCCTGCAGGCAGGACTCGTCCCTCGGCTGCTCATCACCATCACTGGGACTGTGAACCCCAACCCAAACAGGTACTGGGGGTCCAGCTCCGAGGGTGGGGGCACTGCTGGGTGGAGGGGCTGGAATCTGCTTTCCATTCCTGAATAACCCCTGCCTGGTGTAACATCAAATATTATTACAAATTTTTACCATTACAATATTATTACAAATATGTAAATGTCCTGTTGTTGCCCTATGGGGTCTGTGGGGTTTTCTCTCTGCTGTTTTTGGGAAGCCCTGCAACAGAGTTCAGGGCTTTTGTGGCAAAAGCAGCAATTCCATTCTTGTTCTTGCAGGTTTTCCCTGGATTTCAAGAGAGGGAATGACGTTGCCTTCCACTTCAACCCCCGCTTCAACGAAGACAACAGGAAAGTCATCGTCTGCAATTCCATGTTCCAAAACACCTGGGGGAAGGAGGAGAGGACAGCTCCCAGGTTTCCATTTGAAGCTGGAAACCCTTCAAGGTACCAGAAAAACCCATCCCAGCTCAGTCTCAGTGCACCAAAAGCACTGAGAGGGCGTGGGCAGCAAGGCCTGTGTAAGGACAATGATGCTTTTGCTCAGGAATCAGCTCCCAGGGCTGTTTCTGGGGCAGCCACCCCATGTGCTGTCCCTACAGCACCTTCCCGAGCTCTTCTGACCCCCCCTGCAGCTCCAGCTGCCCAGGGCATAACTTCTCCCCTGCTCTGGTATCCCATGGGTTATGAAACCCTCTTTATTTACACTGTTGTTCTGCACAGTGGTTGGACAGGTTTCTGTAATATGTTTTCCCTGCTGGCAGCTCCTCTCACGAGGTGTTTTTCCCTGCAAAGGAGGTTCACAATGTGGAGTCTTGCTTTGAGGGACTGGCACAGGGATGAGGAGGCAGAAACTGGGCCGGAACACGGAGGAGGGAGAGCACAGGAGAGTTTTGGGAAGGCAAAGGTCGCTGGTGCTGCAGCCCCAGGGCTGGCAGCAGCCTCCAGCCCGTGCCAGCCTGCTCGGGTGTGTGCCTTAAAACAGAACAAATCCAAGTGGTTTGGGGCTGATGTGGGGTTTTTCTTGCAGCTCCAGGTGCTGTGTGAGACGGATCACTTCAAGGTGGCCGTGAACGACGCGCACTTGCTGCAGTACAACTTCCGCGAGAAGCGGCTGAACGAGGTCACCAAGCTCTGCATCGGGGGGGACATCGCCCTCAGCAGCGTGATGCCCACCATGATATAACTGGGGGGACTCTGGGCAAACTCTGCTCTTGTAGGGTGGAACACAAGTGCCTTCTCGCCAGCTCACTGTGAGGTAATAAAACATTTAACCTGTAAATTGGGTTTTAATCGTATCTCGAAGGACACAACACGCGCCAGCTGAGCTGAGCTCCTGCTGTAGAGACAGCAACAAGGGTTTGATTTCTGTGGAGAGGAACTTGGGAAAGCAGCCTGTGGCACTCTGCCCCTGGTCCTGTGGAGAGGGCAGCAATGCTCCAGGAAACACAGAGAAAACCTGACAGCCTCAGAGCCTGACCAGGATGAGGCATTTCAGGAGAGGGCTCAGAGCTGGAGGAAGCAAAGTGTCTCTGCTAGACCATGGCTGGAGAAGCCATCCCTGTCCTTCCAGCATGTCCCAAGAACATTTCCCACCCCAGGGAGATCCCATCCCTACGAGTGTTGAGTACTCCTTGAACAGGTCACGAGGCTTGTGCTGCTCCCCACTCATCACCCCCGTGTGAGTCAAGAGCAGTTTCAAGGGTGGGGAGCTTTATTGGCAAGTTCATCCTGTGAGTCAGGCTGGTAAAAAAAGAAAACAGAAGTATGTTCCCTTTGCTGTGAGTCACTGCAGTCTTGTCTGGAAAACAACAGTGCAACAGCCACCACTGAAGTTTCCAAAGCTTTCTGTGACGTGGCTCATGCTGTTTTATAACAGTGACTCCTTTCATACTTTGAGTGCCAAGTTACAAGCAGAGTCCTTAAAATTTCCAGCAGATGCAGCAGTCTAGAGCAGCACACTGCTACAAACCAGAATGGAGAAGCTGTTGCTGCCCCTGAATCCCTGGAAGTGCTCCAGAGCAGGTTGGATGGGGCTTGGAGCAACCTGGTCTGTGGAAGGTGTCCCTGCCCATGACAGGGCTTTGAGTTCCCTCCTAACCCAAACCATTCCTCAGCAGGAAAGTGATTAAAAGGATCCCTAGAACTGAGGTTAGAAATGAAGAAAATGGATTCCAGCACACATCAGCTTCCTCTTTATTCAGTGTAATCAGTACACAACTTCCAGGTTAAAACTTAACCCCTGGCAGTGGCAGCAACACTTTCTGCTGAGGGACTGAAATCTCTGTTTGGGTTGGGATCAAGGCTGCTGGAAGGATGTGTGTGTTACACTCAGGTCACTGGTACAAGAAGCCCAGTGAGGTATTTGTTAAAAATACAACAAGTGGTGGTGCTGTAATGCTTCTCCTCAAATCCAGTCTATAGAACTGGCATGTTCCTTATGCACAAATATGTTACAGTCTGGATGGGGAATGCACAGGGAACAAAATGAGAGAAGAGACTGAGCATAAACATGTCAAAAACAAGTAGAAAACACAGGTCCTTAAGATACTGAATAGAAAACTGCATCCTTAAAGGAAATAATATCAATGCCTATTTCAATACATCACCAAGAAAAGGTATTATCTGACTTAGAAATCCTTGTTCTGAGTTAGTTTCTGATATTACAAATCCAGTGGTTGTTACACACCAGGAAAACTTTCCCAGATAAGAATTGCATGCATCCAACCCTGCCAGAGCTGGGGCAGGTGTGAACACAGCAGACACTGCAGCCTGGGGGTGCACAGGTACCCCCAGAACATGGCAGAGTGCTCTGGGGAGGGAACAGGCTGGCTGCCACTCCAGAAGGTGCCCTCCCAGCAGATACAGGGCACAGGCACAGCTGGTGGGGTGGGCAATAACAATAAGTCATGAGGTCAGATCAGGGTAGAGAAGCTCAAAGGTGAACAGTTTTACAAACTGGAGGAGACAGGAAATACATTAAATGATACCAACATAAAAATGCTTCTGGTTGCAGTGAGAATTTACAGCCAGAGGATACAGCAGGGATCACCAGAACACAGCCCGGTGCATCACAGCTGTGCCATCAAATCATACAAACCCATTATCAGATCCACTACCATGGGTACTCTTCCTCTCTCAACACATTCCAGGGTAGCAGATTGTGTTCCAAATACCCTCTGTGAGCTTCCTCTTCATAGAATTTACATATTTTGCATTTAAAGTCACTTTTCATTGATCCCCAGAGGGACCAACAGGAGAAAACACGATGAGGTCACTGAATACTTCAGCTGCTGCAAACTTCTGGGCTTGGGTCTTGACTGGAGTGAAGGGAAGCTGAGCATCCAGCACTGGCTGTGGGAGGAGCCAGAGAGTGGAGTCAGGGCTGGAGGAACACTTAAACCACAGAGCACTAAAGGACTCTGAGTTCCCCAAAAGTAGTTTTACAAGCTTATTTCCCAGGCATAAAATAAAAAGTGATTACACATGGTCTGTGCTGAAGACAGACACTCCTTACTCAAGTCAGTAGTCCGTATTTTAAAGGATTTTTCACAAGAAAACCTACACTCAAATTCCATTAATTGTATTAAATGTGAAAGCTTTTGCACACCTATTTTTCCCTGCTGAATGTTCCAGCTTTAAATGCTGAGGTGATTAAAAAAGACTTGGGATAGACTTAAAAAATCCAGGAAGAAAAAAAAAAAGGCTGTTAATATCTACAAGGAAATTTGTAAGAAACACAACTTAAAGGCTCAATCTGACAAGAATCAGACATGGTCCTGCTACAAATGTCTTGATTCATCCTACACTCATCTGTGCAATAAGAAATACCAGTGTGAGCCCAGCAAGGAGACAGCTGGAATGTGGTTTGTATTTAAAGTTACATCAACTGGCTCGATAACATCTTTAAAAGTTTAATTTTCTTTGTGCAGCAACTGAGTCTGCAGCAAAGGTGAACAGTCCTGCAACATGCAGCTTGCCTTAGTCAAATAAACTTGAAGGTCAACTTACCATATCAAAAGGATTTCTGTCAATGAGTGTCAAATCACTGCATGAAACATCTGAAAAATAAGTACATAATTAAAAAAAAAAAGTTAGTCTGATGCTGCCAAAGCTGAAAAAACAATATTGTTTTCTGTATTTATTAAAAGAAGAACTCCAAACTGTATTTATTTCTTTGTATTAGCTTTCTCTTTCACATATCCCCCAGAAACTGTTCAGAGAAATCCAGGGGCACTGTTTGCTCATGTGCAATGGGTGTTTAAGTCACAGCAGCTAAGGGAGGCTTTTCTAACAGCACCCACAAATCAAGCTGATTTCAAAGAGTAATATTCAGATTATCACAAATCCTGAGGATAACAGAAGGCCCCAGCAATGCCACCCCTGCAGCTCTGAGAGAAGCACCTGGCTGATGGATTTGTGGCTCTCCAGACTGAGCAGAGTTTGTCTCCTTCTCTGGGCTGCACATGATGATGTCTTGTCTCTGCTCTGCAGCAGACAGTTCCATCTCTTCCATGCCATTCACTGCTTTTGATTCACTGCCACAATTCCCCAGCACCTGAAAAACAGGGATTTTCTCTGTTCCCAGCCATGTCCTTGTTATATCAGACCAAGTCCACACATCTCACCTACAGATTTTATGGGCAGTTCAGGAGAGATTTAACTCCAGGCACTGAGCAAGGCACAGGCAGGCCAAGGCTCAGGGTTAAGGCTGTGACTCATATCCCAAAAACCCTTTAAAGCCTAAAAATCCCTCTGACAGTATAAGGGAATTTCTTCCACAGGAAAGAAGGTTTTGAACTTCAAGTGTTATCTGGTGACTATTCCTCCAGAAAAACCCATGAGGAGCACTGAAAGGTTTCCCCAGAGAGTGCAATCACCAACTCTCATTTTAATAGAGAAAGGATGTAGTAAAAGCCGTAAGAAAAAATTAGTAACCAAGATTTAAAAAAAATAAATTATATGTAGGGGGATGGGAGGGAAATGACTGCTGCAGTCATGCACAGATCCAAGCAGTAACAAATAAAATTTAAAGACTCCACTTCCAATGAAAGTTACTAAAGGATGAATGGACTTTCACTGGTAGCACAGCATCACCTGAATTAGAGGCCACATTCCTGCTTTTTTAAGGCTACTCAAACACAGGCAATGTCACCAAGTCCTCAGACACTTCAGGACATGGATTTCTGACACTTGGATTAGTTCTTTTAACTAATTAATGAGATTAAGAGCCCAGTGCTCTGCTGTGGAGGATGCTCTGAGGACTGAGTGCTGTTGCTTTTAGTCAGGGTCCATAAATGCATTTAATGCATTATAATGCACATAATTAATTATTATATTACATTAGTATTGTATTACATATATCACATAATGCATTATTATACTTTAAATGCATTTTAAAAATCCCCACCAGAAAACAGGAGGTGGTGGAACATTGCTTCTCCAAGTGACAAGTGTCCCCCTGGAGCAGCCAGGACCTCCAAAATACAGCTCTAAGGAGCAAGACAAGGTGCCCAAACTGCAGCAGTCCCCACCTTTGTCCACCCAGAGGTAAAAAGCACTGCCCTGAGGAATACACAAGATTTTTAAGTGAGGATTTGATCAGAAGTCCAAGTGCCTGGGGTAATCAAAAGAATTTTTCCTTTGCTAGTAAAACCAGAGTATTTAAAGCACATCCATCAACAATGCATTACTTACCTTATTTCCCTCTGCTGTGCCAGCAGGCAGACGCATTTCTTCTGCAACCACAGAAATGCTGGAAGAGAAACCAAAACATTTTCATTCTTCTCAATCATCTTCATCAATCACCTTCTGACTTGTCCAACTAATCTTACAATTTGTTCTACAGTTTTGCTGCCTTGGTTGGCACTGCTGAGCTACATCAAACTCAAACTTCCTGGGCAAACAAACTTCTACCCCAGCAGCAAAATTACATTTGGGCAAAGCTCTTTAATATTTGCTTAAGGGAAGGAAAAGTCAAAAGTACTTTGCAAACTTTATCACTGCCAAATGGAAAGGTAACATTTAATGGGTTTCACATCATGTCTTTCAGTTCCAACTCTAAAATGATTTGTACAAGGCTAATTAAAAGCTGCTTTAACATGCCTACCTTTGAACAAACTCCCCCACTGGATGAATTCCCTGAAGTTCTGGAACAGTGGGAAGTTGGTCCACTTTCAAACTCGGGGCTGGGTGGAAGCCTTTGAGGGCTGATGGGGTTTGTTTTGCAGGAGCATCCTCAGGGTTACAGAGAGGAGAAGAAAGCAGAGATCTAATGGATTGTCTTTGATTTGCCAGTTTTCCAGGGGTCCTTGGAAGCAAACCTGGAAAATGTGTTTCATATTTCATTCCTACAGCAGTTTCCAGAAGCTGAAATGAACTGATCATTATGATTCTAACCAGAGACATAATTGTTTTCTGCTTGCTGAATCATCTTATACAAATACTAGATGGAAATCTTATATACACTTGCAAAGAGAAACTGAAATTATTAACTTCCATCTTTCAAATTAGGCCATTTTAATAGAGTTTAAAAGACACAGATTCAGATCTGATGCTTAGAACAGATTCTCTGCTGGAGTTGGCTTAAACCCAGTGTTGCTCAAAGCTTTTCAGAAGTTCCCCCCTACTAACAAGAGGCACATGAAAAAAAAATGTTAGTTTTGTCATGAGAAAAGAGATCTACACCCAAAAAAAAGAATTTAAAATCAAATTATGTACTAGAAATGTGAAAGAAGCAGAAGTACTGGAAATACTGGCTGCATATAGATGTCAATATGATAAGATGCTGAAAATGAAGTTATATTTTGAGAACCTGTTAAAAAACCTGAACTATTAAACAGCTTTTATAGCAAACTGAATTATGTTACAGTCTTGTTAACCATGAGCACAGATTATGAGTGGACTTTATCTGCAGCTTTGAAGACAGCACTGCAAGAGGCCTAATTAAAAAATAAAAATCCCAATTCCTGTCCTACAATTAGAGGATGTGAGCTGGCATTGACTTTGATGAAGAGGTTCATCAGCTGAATCTGGGAAAGCTCAGATTAGAATTTCATTATTAAATTTATGCTGGGAAAACATGAACCAGCTATTTCAGCTCTGCCTGAGCAGGGATTTCATGCTGCCATAACCACTCAAATCAGCACATTCATGTACCCCAGTTTATTTTGGAGCCCTGATGTAATCAGTCACTGGGTGAAACAGAGTGTCCAGTCCTGGAGTTGTAGCCAGAACAAACAGCACAATTCCTCTCCCCAGTGAAATGGATCCAACTCTCTTTGGTCCTTTCAGATCACAGAAATCACCATTAACCTTCACCTACCGGAAAAGTTTTTCACAGGGCTTTCAATCCTGAAAAATCCGGCTTCAAAAACCACTTTTTCTGTCTCTGGCAGCCTCTCCTGCTGGGTACCCTCAGCATCTTCCCCCTGCTTCATTCTGTCCCTCATGGCTGCTTTGACAGAGGCCAGGCGGCTCCGGGCAGCAGCTCTGGCAGCAGCTTCCAGCTTGGCCTTGGGCATTCCACCTGGCACTGCCTTTTTCTGGAATGAAAGAAACCTGGGTCACACCTGGAAATTCTGCACAGGAGCACTTGCACATGAATCTCTGCACAGGTGCTGCTGCCACAGACACAGCAAGGAGCAAAAGGAGGCTCAGGGGGGCCCTTGTGGCTCTGCACAGCTCCTGCCAGGAGGGGACAGCCAGGGGGGACTCGGGCTCTGCGCCAAGGGAACAGGGACAGGAGCAGAGGAACTGGATTCATTTGCACCAGAGGAGGTTTGGATTGGATATCAGGAAAAATATTTTCACTGAAAGGGCTGTCCAGCCCTGGCACAGCTGCCCAGGGAAGGGTGGAGTCCCCATCTCTGGAGGGGCTTAAAAGCCATGTGATGTGGACCACACCACTTGGGGACAGTGGTGGTGGCATTGCCAGTGCTGGAGGAATGGTTGAATTTGGTGACTTTTCCAACCTCAACAATTCTACAATTTTATGCATCAAGGCCTCTGCCCATCCCCAGCATTTCCTGGGCAGCCATCCAGCTGTTAAAATAAGTCTGTGATGACAACATCAAGAATTTTTTTTTCAAATGAATCTGCAGTTCAAAAATCCTCAATATAACTTTTTTCCTAATAAATTCAGTAAGATTTTGGAAGCACTGGGATGCAGGGACTCCTAGTGGCAGGGACACAGTGTAACCACAGGACAGACTCCAGGCAGTCAGTGAAGCCTCTCTTGGCATTCAGTTTTCCAAGGGAAGTTTGGTTTTGTACCACCTGAAGAGTTCTGGCATTTATGGGCAGTTCCCACAGACCACAATCCCTCTGTTTTCCCATGCCTGGAGTTTCTTATCCACCTTCTCAGTGTTATGATTAGTCAAGCAGTCTCAAGGAACTTAAGAGTTTAGGCAATGCAAATACAATTGATATTCAGAAGCAATTATATATTTCAAACCAAAGAGTAGATAAAACAACTCACATTACAGCTTATTTTGCAATAAGCATTAACTTATTTTGGAGAGTGTCAGATCCATTTGTGCTTGGAGAAGAAGCAGTTTAAAGCCACCCATGGTGTTGGCTTAATGGGACACCATTACAATGGAGCACTCCCTGCTCCAAACTGGCAGTCACTCCCAAATTCCTGGGTGGTTTACTTCCCAGTTATGTCAGTGGCCCAGATAAATTGTTTTACATCTGAAGAGTAAGTTTATATCCTAAATTTAGGGGATTTATCTTACTAGAATCCAATGACTCAAAAAAATACATTGTTAATTCTTAGTTCTAATCTTAGCAGCCAAAGGAGGGAACTAGGACTAAACCCACCAAATAATACAAGAGAGGTGGGGGAGAAGGGTGCACCCTGAGAGGAATTTCATTTAATATTCAATATATCTAAAGAAGCCATGCAAGATGTGCTTTAGGAGCTATTCATACCTTGACAACTGCTTTGTTTGGGACGTCAAGTGGCTGCCACTCATTGTCTTGGAGCTTCACCAGATTATCAAATTTTTTATTCACATCTTCAATCTGTTGGTCACATTTAAGGAAAGCAAAAGAATACACTGTAAAATAACCACTATTCAAACAAGCACAGTCTTCCATCCTGCAGGAAACATCTCTCAAATACTTCTGAAGAAGGAGATCAAACTTTTATACTTTCTGCAGAGATGTCAAAACCTGTGACTAGGACCATAACAAATCCATCTCTGCATTTAATTTAATTACTTACAAACTCTTTTGTTGAGTGCTGATTTACAAATACTGTTGAGAGCTCTTCTGATAATTCAGATTATATTTCATTCTGAAACTAAAGAAAGCATCAACAGAGGAAAAGAGATGAAGGATTTCTGTTGCAGACATCTTTTCATGAAAAATCCTTTCCTTAGGATTTTTCCTCCTGAGAAGCTGAGAGGCCTCAGGAACAAAATGTAAACAATGGTTATCTGCTGCTGTGGGATGCAACAGGTGCATCTGGGATTGGTCTCATTGGGCTGTTTCTAATTAATTGCCAATCACAGTCAGCTGGCTTGGACTCTGTCTGAGACACAAGCCTTTGTTATTCATTCTTTCTTTTGTTATTCTTAGCCAGCCTTCTGATTAAATCCTTTCTTCTATTCTTTTAGTATGGTTTTAATATAATATATATCATAAAATAATAAATCAAGCCTTCTGAAACATGGAGTCAGATCCTCATCTCTTCCCCAATCCAAGAACCCCTGTGAACACGGTCACAGTTTTCTACCACCTAAGATCAGCCCTAAATAGAGTTATTGTAATTTCTGCATTGTTCTCATACTGAAGCATGGAACCCCTACTTTTCAGGTGAGCTTCAGGACTTTTCCAAAAATTGGGAGGTAGACATTGTGACTGCATCCTCACTCCAAAAGAGAATAAAATTTGGCCAAACATAATTATTCCAGAGACAGACAAGGCACACAGCCCAAAACCAACACACAACAGAAGAACTGGTCCATGAATTATAACTCACAGTATCCCAACTGCAACTATTCACTGTCACAAGGTGTTAAAACAAGAACCTGCATTTTTTACATTAAAGATAAAAAATATAACCAAAAAAATATTTCAATACTTGGATCATAAATAACTCCATCAGTTTTATCCTACTAAGTTAACATGCAAGTACATACCTGAAAATTAACCATATCCCAAAATCCATCCAGGTCTGTACATGTTGTTTCTTTTTCACCTCGTTTAAATTCACAATTATCAACCAGTCCTTCAAACTGTTTGAACCTTTCTCCTATGAGCAGCCTTGTCTGACCAACTGTGGTGCGAATCAGGTCTTTAGCTGGTAGCAAGAAGAAAAAAACACAGGATATCTTGGATAAATAAATGTTTGAGGAGTCTGGAATTTGTTGTCCCACCTATTGCAAACCTGCAATTTAATTCAGATGGAGCTTTCCTGTCCACTGAAATGCTCTGAAGTTGCTTCTTTCAAAAAAAAATACTCTCTCAAGTCTTAAAGATAAGCATTGCTGGAATCATCTGTATTTTCCCAGATAAGGGCACTTATTCCACATTAAAAACAAATCTTATTTTTAAAAACCAGCTTGGTTAAAGTTCCTACATTTAAATACTGACTGGCAATAGAACAACTATTTTGATGAGCACTTTGTTCACTTTATCAATCACCATCACTGCAAATGCTACACAAATTTTAGGAATAGGATATTTGCTATCTTGGGGCAGATCCAACTCTAAACTTTCTCTAATACAGCTTTGTAGTTTTTTTTTTTTGCTATTTTGCAAACAGCACATACATGTCCTTCTCTCTGTCCCATTCAGCTCCCAGAACCCTTCTGGTGCCCACTGCAGCTCACTCTTACCATCCTCTGGGATGTCCAGCTCAAGGTTTCCTTCCCACTGCAGGCACTGAGACAGCAGCCTCTCTGTCTCAGCCTGAAGAATGTTTCTGAAAATACAACGATAGAGAAAAAATAAGGATTTGGAGCATTTTCTGACTTGTGGTGCCTGTTAATGGTTACTATCCTTTTGCTCTCAGAGAATCCACAGATTCTGAGCTGAAGATTAGATTGTTTTATTTTGCTGAGTGGCTGAGGTGCAATTTCTTTTCTACTGCTTTGATCCTTATGATCCTTAGGACAAGGTCTCCAGAATTTTACTTTAATTTTACCCAAATTTATACCTTAAGGCAGAAAAGGTACCTTTTCTACCTTAAGGTATAAAAAGGCAAGCAGGAATGTCTACCTGCTCAGGTCACAGCTGACAGACACCAATCAGTATTAAATTAAGCTGATCTTTGCAAGAAGTCTCATTTTTCTTATTAAGAATCTTCAAATGGACATCAGGGAAGTAAAGTCAAACCTGAAATAGGGCACATCATGCTCTTGCTCTCTTGTATCATCTGACTTGACTGCAAGCGCTGTTGAGACCGGAGTTGTTTTGTTTGATCTCTGAGTTGAAGTTCTCTCATCTGATTCACCTGCTGAAAAGCATGAAAGGAATTTGTTCAGAATCTGCTGATAATTAAAAGCATCAGCATAAACTAAATGTGAACTTCCTACCTCCTCCTTTCAAACTCGTGCTCATTTGCTGTTCTTGAATGCCTTTAACAGAAGGTGAAGGCTGACTTTTTAAATTAGGCTTTTTAGTCTCACTGGATTTTTCAACTATTTTGCTGGAAACAAACAAAAGCACAGTTAGTTAAGACACATTGAGAAAGTGACATCAAATATGGGCCAATTTCACAAAAATGCATAGTTTGGAAGGCAAACCTCCACACAACACTAGAGAACTCAAATAAATCAGTGCAGATAGATAGAGGGCAGAGTCCTTGACAGCTGCTCCTCAAGCATGGACAGAAAAATGGATTATTTCCATTTCTGCTGCTGTGTTAAATCCACATTCAAGCAATGATAGAAACCATGAGGATCAGGTGTTACAACACCACAACACTTTGTTACAAAGTGAATCTTTCTACGGAAAAATGATTTTTTGCATCCATCCCCACAGAGGTTCACTTTCATTTTAGGCCCCATTAGAAGGAAGACTCTTACATTGGAGATTTTGAAAAATTCCAGACAGCAGTGGGTGTCAAAAAAGCATTTGCCCTTGAAGGAGACATGGGTGTCACAGTGTAGGTTGACAATCCACTCAGAGGCTGAAACACAAAGTTCTGAGGTGCAAAGGAGCGTGTTCTGGGTCTCCTTGGAGAAAAATTATTGTTTTCCACTGAGGTTTGTTCTTGCTGAAGTTCTGCTGGCATTGAGTGTTTGGAATCAGCTGCAGAGCTTTTCAGCTCTGGTTCCACTCCAGCATTTGTCTCCACTTCATGTTTAGAAGAAATTGTCTGTAACAGCATAGAAGACAAATCAAATCATCAAATCATGGGTGTGCAATAGGTATGGGCTGAATTATAACATGGGTGTCTGGAAGCCCTCAAGAAGGGAACAGCTTAAGGTAAATCAGCTCCTAAACCAGCACACCTGGACACAAGTGATGAGTTACCAACAAGTCCAACCATTTTTGATCATTCTAGAGACAGAAGTAACACTTCACTAACAAAGAATGCAACAATCCACTCCAGGGGCTAAAGCAGAACCCCTTACCAACCAAAACAATTAAAATTGACAAATGCTTGCTCCCACTGCTAGAAATAAAAGCTTTAAGGTGATAAAATCCTCAAGAGCAGAATTACTGGTTCCAAATCCAACTAGGACTGCTGAATAATCATAGTTTATGCACATACTCCAATCCAAAGACTGAAAAAGCTGGAATAGGCTGATAGCTGAGGAATGCCAACCCAAGACAAGTGCAGTTAGCACCACAGAATGTCATTAAAAGAGGAAAAACAAATTAAACAATAATTCACATTCTTATGAGATGAGTGACCAGATAGTCACACAGAACACATTTCTGAGATACCCAATTGAGATTGTTAGCTCAAGCCAGCCAGAAAAACTTGGGGTGTTTTTCAAGAAAATATCCATCTTCAACCCACTGAAATTCTTGTTATACTTCAGTCACCTCTGCTAGGAATGTAAACCTTGAACTTTGCTTTTAGCCAACCTTTCCAAATGAGCTGCCTGTGAAGAGGTGCTTGTCCAAGGAAGATATAAGTGCTCTCACCTCCTGTTTGGGTGTGATTACACAATCTCAAACACTCTAAAGCACAGCTCAGTTACAGGAACAAGGTGGAGATGGGAGGTGTGAGAGGAAAGAGTGGAGCAAAAGAAGGAAAAAATCATGGATCGCTCTTGCACAGAAATGCATAAAAAGTTCTGGAAGTGATGACACCAAGAACCACAAAGATTGCTTTCAGCTGTAAATCATGCAGAGAATAATGTTCTATTTCGTAGAGAACAGCATTTCCAGATTTTTTTTTGGTGGTTCAAAACCTAAAAAATAGGTTTTTATTAAAAACCTAAATTTTAAAATGTGTTTATTTCTTAGCTTCTAGAGTCTCATATTTTTACCTGAGCAGGAAAAGGATCCATTCAGAATACACTTCAAAAAATTACAGCTGCTAGATTAAACCAGCAAAGCAATTTTTTTTACTAGTTAAAACATCAGATATGCCATGCAAGAACTTCTTGTCTATTTTAAATCATTGTCCAGATCCTGATTAGTAATCAGATCATTCACCAGCCATGTCCATATCCATGGTGGGGTTCTTGGGGTTGTCCTGTGAGGGTCCAGGAGGTGGACTGGGATGATCCTTGTGGGTCTCCTCCAAGTCACAGTATTCTATGATTCTATATGAGCACTAAATTTGATCTTAATTTTTAAAATATGGCAGTATAAATACATACAAGTCCTTCCCAAATTCTAGCTTATTACTGAAATTACTACTTTTATGTTTGAGCATTTCAGCTACAATGACACAGTTATTGGCTCTTAAATGAGTTTTACTGCTTTTCCATTTCAACAATTACATGACCTACCTTTATGGGTTCAGGTTTGACAGCTTTCTTCTGCTTTCCTACTGTGTTTGCTGCTTTTCTCTGTGGCTGGTTACCTACAAGAAGAGACACTCCCAGAGGTCAAAAAGGCAGCTGATTCATGTAATCTTTCACCAAAACACTGCCATAAAAACCAGTTGCTAAAGATAGGGATAGACTGTTTTATTTCTTGGGTGGGAGGTGGCTACAGGGAAGAAACAGCATTGCAAAAGTTCATTCAAAAGAAAGCCCGGCCTAGGATTTAACAGCCTAGTAACAGATGTGTCATTAAGAAAACAGATTCATGAGGCCATCAATCTTTACATCTTGCCATATAGTAAAAACTAAAAGTCACCTTATTTCCTAAAAGGTTGAAGAGAGTGTCAAGCCAATTTGAGTTTAGATTTTTAATTTCTATACAGCATAGGAATTCTGTTGGTGGACTGAATTCCAGTAAACAGGCAAACACAGACAGAGAGAAATTCCTCACCTGAAGGACAAAGGACCTCATCACTTCCAGAGATGTTCCTGCTCACACATTTAATAATTATATGGCCATAAACAGCCAAAGTGCCAATCTCTACTAGTGCTGGCTTTGTTCTTTGAGTTTGTAATTACCATGTGGACATGGATGCTCCACACTGATGGGTTTTGTGGGAAGTGCTGGTTTCAACATGTTCATGTAGAGCTCCAGACAAGAGTCTGTGTAATCCAGCATTTAGGCCTTTTCTTAGATGAGAATTTGGCATGATTTAAATGCAGTCTAAGGTACAGCTGAGCTACACAGCTCTGCCCCACTTACCAGCAGCAGCAGCAGTTGGTTTCAGCACCTGCCTGGCTGCAGAGGCAGCTGCTCTGGTGACTCTCACACTTGGGGCTGGCTGGGTTGCAGTCTGCGACACTGCAAGAGAGATTAACCCCAGAGATTCCAAGTTTAATAAGGAGCTGCACTCAAGTAATACCTGCAAGTTTCCATTTTGTAGAAATCAGAGGAATGCACCAGCAGTTATCAGTTGCATGGGTTTGCCAGAATGAACAGGGTTGGGTCAGTTCAGAGCACAGCCTGGCCCTGGCATCCAGGCACTGCACTGGGGGATCCTGACTGGAGGTGCTTTTACTGCACAGGTCCATCTGTTTGATGCCATGCACAAACTCCCTTACCATAACATTATTAATTACTCCCTTATCATAACATTAATAAGGAATGCTCCCCACTGCTCCCTGCAAGCAGAGTCAAGGCCCTCCCTGTTTTACAGATGAAGTTTTATAGATTAATGCCTTTGCCATGGTTATTTGCACAGCTGGAAGCTAAAGCAAACCATTGGTGTAACAAAGGGATGCCCTGGCCATTATATGAAAGATTTCCAAGGTCAGAATTTAATGCAATCTAACAAAGTACTCTTAAGACTAATTAGCTCTGAAATATTTTATAAAACATGACAAGTTCACGACTGTGTATCACCCATCATCATCATTTTTCATCTTTGTATTTTAGCACTGTTTCTAACAGGCTTTTAAAATGACAGCACTTTCCTGCACAGACAAATTTCATGGGAGCTCTTTATTCCATTCCCTGCCTGTCTGAAATCCCCACTTGGTTACTGTTAATGCTATTCCTGTCTTTATTGTCAAGCTGTGATTCTGTAGAAGCTAGAGTGAAAAGTTGGGGAAAAAATCACTGGGTAAATAACTACAACATTGGATTTATCAAACATTCACTGCCCAAACATTTTTATATTGGTGTTTCAAAGAATCACAGAATGGTTTGGGGTTGAAGGGACCTTAAGGATCACCTATTTCAATCCCCCTGCCATGAGCAGGGAAGTTTAAGTACATATAATGTATATCCTTGATTCAGTACAAAAGAAATAATCAATTTTAGAAAGAAATAATCAATTTTAGAAAGAAATAATCAGTGGATGACCGCTTTGCAAGAATTAAATATTTTAATTGTTATATCAAACACTAATAATACATCTTTTGGTATTCACCAAGGGCACTACTGAAATGAAATAAAGGTCTGCAGCTTGCTGATTTGATTAGATTAATGATGTGAAAGTCATTTCACTCTGAATTACTGAATATCTTGCATTAACATCAACATTCCACATGACTTGGTTGTATCCACTTAAGGACCTCACTGAGCTATGAAGAAGAGTTTCTGACCCAAGGCATTCAAATCCCTTAAAGGTGGCACAGGTTGTTTATTTTTAATTGCTGTTTTCTTAAGAAATGCCTGTAATTGTGGCACAGAGTGACAGACACAGAAGGCACCTGCTCAGTCACTACCTGTGATATTCTTCCTGAGGCAAACAGAAATCTCTGCACAGCTCCAGGAGCTGAGGCATCTGGCAGTTGTACAATTTGCCTACTGACCTGTTTCTTTTTCCCTCTCCCAGGGGAATAATCAGTAACCAGGACTGTCAGGACCCTGCATTCCATTTCCCCAGCCTATGGAGGCAACAAGCTCATGTGAGCCCTGGCGCCACACACTTGATAATCTGCCAGCTGCTGCCCTTGGTAGGAATGGCCATCTTAAAACCTCCTCCTTCCTTCCTACAGTCAGAAATGTGCTGTGGATCTTTCCCCCAAAATACCCAACTTTCAAAGAAGAGACACTCCCAGAGGTCAAAAAGGCAGCTGATTCATGTAATCTTTCACCAAAACACTGCCATAAAACCAGTTGCTAAAGATAGGATAGACTGTTTTATTTCTTGGGTGGGAGGTGGCTACAGGGAAGAAACAGCATTGCAAAAGTTCATTCAAAAAGAAAGCCCGGCCTAGGATTTAACAGCCTAGTAACAGATGTGTCATTAAGAAAACAGATTCATGAGGCCATCAATCTTTACATCTTGCCATATAGTAAAAATAAAAGTCACCTTATTTCCTAAAAGGTTGAAGAGAGTGTCAAGCCAATTTGAGTTTAGATTTTTAATTTCTATACAGCATAGGAATTCTGTTGGTGGACTGAATTCCAGTAAACAGGCAAACACAGACAGAGAGAAATTCCTCACCTGAAGGACAAAGGACCTCATCACTTCCAGAGATGTTCCTGCTCACACATTTAATAATTATATGGCCATAAACAGCCAAAGTGCCAATCTCTACTAGTGCTGGCTTTGTTCTTTGAGTTTGTAATTACCATGTGGACATGGATGCTCCACACTGATGGGTTTTTGTGGGAAGTGCTGGTTTCAACATGTTCATGTAGAGCTCAGACAAGAGTCTGTGTAATCCAGCATTTAGGCCTTTTCTTAGATGAGAATTTGGCATGATTTAAATGCAGTCTAAGGTACAGCTGAGCTACACAGCTCTGCCCCACTTACCAGCAGCAGCAGCAGTTGGTTTCAGCACCTGCCTGGCTGCAGAGGCAGCTGCTCTGGTGACTCTCACACTTGGGGCTGGCTGGGTTGCAGTCTGCGACACTGCAAGAGAGATTAACCCCAGAGATTCCAAGTTTAATAAGGAGCTGCACTCAAGTAATACCTGCAAGTTTCCATTTTGTAGAAATCAGAGGAATGCACCAGCAGTTATCAGTTGCATGGGTTTGCCAGAATGAACAGGGTTGGGTCAGTTCAGAGCACAGCCTGGCCCTGGCATCCAGGCACTGCACTGGGGGATCCTGACTGGAGGTGCTTTTACTGCACAGGTCCATCTGTTTGATGCCATGCACAAACTCCTTACCATAACATTATTAATTACTCCCTTATCATAACATTAATAAGGAATGCTCCCCACTGCTCCCTGCAAGCAGAGTCAAGGCCCTCCCTGTTTTACAGATGAAGTTTTATAGATTAATGCCTTTGCCATGGTTATTTGCACAGCTGGAAGCTAAAGCAAACCATTGGTGTAACAAAGGGATGCCCTGGCCATTATATGAAAGATTTCCAAGGTCAGAATTTAATGCAATCTAACAAAGTACTCTTAAGACTAATTAGCTCTGAAATATTTTATAAAACATGACAAGTTCACGCACTGTATCACCCATCATCATCATTTTCATCTTTGTATTTTAGCACTGTTTCTAACAGGCTTTTAAAATGACAGCACTTTCCTGCACAGACAAATTTCATGGGAGCTCTTTATTCCATTCCCTGCCTGTCTGAAATCCCCACTTGGTTACTGTTAATGCTATTCCTGTCTTTATTGTCAAGCTGTGATTCTGTAGAAGCTAGAGTGAAAAGTTGGGGAAAAAAATCACTGGGTAAATAACTACAACATTGGATTTATCAAACATTCACTGCCCAAACATTTTTATATTGGTGTTTCAAAGAATCACAGAATGGTTTGGGTTGGAAGGGACCTTAAGGATCACCTCATTCCAATCCCCCTGCCATGAGCAGGGAAGTTTAAGTACATATAATGTATATCCTTGATTCAGTACAAAAGAAATAATCAATTTTAGAAAGAAATAATCAATTTTAGAAAGAAATAATCAGTGGATGACCGTTTTGCAAGAATTAAATATTTTAATTGTTATATCAAACACTAATAATACATCTTTTTGGTATTCACCAAGGGCACTACTGAAATGAAATAAAGGTCTGCAGCTTGCTGATTTGATTAGATTAATGATGTGAAAGTCATTTCACTCTGAATTACTGAATATCTTGCATTAACATCAACATTCCACATGACTTGGTTGTATCCACTTAAGGACCTCACTGAGCTATGAAGAAGAGTTTCTGACCCAAGGCATTCAAATCCCTTAAAGGTGGCACAGGTTGTTTATTTTTAATTGCTGTTTTCTTAAGAAATGCCTGTAATTGTGGCACAGAGTGACAGACACAGAAGGCACCTGCTCAGTCACTACCTGTGATATTCTTCCTGAGGCAAACAGAAATCTCTGCACAGCTCCAGGAGCTGAGGCATCTGGCAGTTGTACAATTTGCCTACTGACCTGTTTCTTTTCCCTCTCCCAGGGGGAATAATCAGTAACCAGGACTGTCAGGACCCTGCATTCCATTTCCCCCAGCCTATGGAGGCAACAAGCTCATGTGAGCCCTGGCACCACACACTTGATAATCTGCCAGCTGCTGCCCTTGGTAGGAATGGCCATCTTAAAACCTCCTCCTTCCTTCCTACAGTCAGAAATGTGCTGTGGATCTTTCCCCCCAAAAATACCCAACTTTCAGGTTCAGCTGTATTTCCATACCTTTCTCTTTTTCAGCCACTTTGGCTGTACTCATCTGTTTATGTCCTGCCTGTGCAGAGCGTACACTCTGCCCATGGGCACTGACCTAGGAGAAAAAAAAACCAAGTTTTTTATGAAGTATCAGATTTCCAGAAAATCAGCAGCCCAATTTCTTTCCTCATCTATCTACCCTAGATTACAGTAAAGGAAAAAGTCAAATAATTTAGCACAGGGGGCTTTAAAAAGTAGAGAGACATTAAGAATAACTTAAAATAGATTGTTTTAGGGATATGTTATTGTGTATTATCCAACTAGTTAATAAACTGTCAGCAAAAGAGTGAAGAAAAATATTTAAGCAACAGTTTAGATATCCTGAAAAACTTGATTGACAAACAGATCCAGAAAACCTGGGCTCTTTTCTGCTTGCACTGATCTAATCAAACTTGTAAAGATACTACGCTGAGTCTGAAATTTCATCCCTTTCCCTAAGTTTATTCACTGAAGTTATAGATATATATATAAAAAAACAAACCATAGAGGACTTAGGTGCAGTTGGTATCATGGTTTTTCCTTCTTGGATCTTGGCTTTTGACCGAGTAATCCTTCCAGAGAAAGCAGGAGCTGCCTGGAAACATCCCCAAGGAAATGAGAGTTAACAAACTCCTTTTTCCCTTAGTCACTGAGACTGAGCAAAAAGCATAAATGTGAAAAACAACATGTCTGTGCAAAATGGATCAAGTGTGAAAGCTTTCAAAGCTGAGTTGACTAAATATGAACAAGTTACTGGTTCTAAAATAACACAGCTCCTTTTATTTGTGGATGAATCATTCCAGTTTTTGAACTGAACATAGTCACAAACACAAAAATCTACATATCATCAGTACTATTTCCAGCTTTGTTTAGAAAACAGAATGAGCCAAATTACTCCCTTATCATAACATTAATAAAGCATTTGCAAAATAAGCAGTTTATTTGAAATAACACACACATCTTGTACAAAAAATCAATTTAAATGGCATACACAGACGCAATTAATTTAGATATGAAATATTCTCATTGTTACCTTCTCTCTTGGCTTTGCCACTGCAGGTTCCTCAGCAGCAGCAAATGCAAGGAACCCAGGTGCAGCTGGTCTGTAGAGCCCAACCTTGAACACCCCTTTCTTGGCTCTCTCCCTCTGCTCCTGCAGTTTGCGAAGCTCCTTCTCCTCCTTGTAGCGCTGCAGCATCTCCCTGCGCTCGTTCATCCTCTTGGTGGCTGCGCTTGGGGCTGCCTCTGCAGCAGACATGCAAGAGAGATGGGTTAGAAAATCATGAAGATGGTTTTGGAGCCAACAAGAAGTCAGAAATTTCCAATAAACTTTGACAAGGTAGAAGAGGAACTGACTGGAATCTCTAATGAGTTTTAAACCTTCCCATTCAAGGGAAATTTACCCAATGGTAAATTTCAGCTTACAAATAGAATTCCCCAAATATCCACCTGAGGATTACTAGAAACTCACTCCCATTTCACAGGCTTGCAAGGTCACTGGTAGAAAAATTAATATCTCATCTTCTTATTTGGTTTATTTGTATCAGTTTCTCTATTCAAACACTTGAAATGTCATTGAAAATTCAGCTTTCAGATACCAAAGTCTGACTCAGGTTGAGAATAAATGAGGCAGAAGTTATATGAAAGAATAAAACCGTAAGATGTTGGTTAACTTGAACTATGTCTACCTGAAAGATTAATATCCACCTAAAGTTGAAATTTATTAAAGATAATCAAGACAAATTTATTAAATTTCATATGATACTATTACACACAGACTGCACTCCAATAATCTTCAAAAAATTACTATCCTCCAATAATCTTCTGCTATCAAAATACTAAAGATGAAAGTATTTATAAAGAAAACTGTTAGCATTTTAAAATATTAATTTCTTAGACCACAAGCATCCAGGAGAGCCAGGGGGCAGAATTCAGCATACATGCAGGCTCTATTTTCTGAGAGGAAAATAAGTCATCAAAAATGAGCCATTTTCAAAATACAATCATACTGTGCATTTACCCATTAATTATTTTATATATAACATAAAATTGCCCATTATTAAGCACACTTTAAGCACATGACATGCATGTGTATTAGATGGTATTTTAGATTGGAGTTTTTTACATCTTAAAGGACAAAGCAATCATAAAGGCCCTTCTATTGAATATCAATAACAAAATGCATTCTTCCTTTAGCTGCTGCAGACAAATCAGAGTAAAGCTTCATTCACAGCACTGGAGCAGTGAGGAAGGCACAGCTGTATTAAGATTTTATTGTCTTGATTTTAACACTTGGAAAGGCTGATGGGGTTTTAAATCTTCAACTTTTTTGTCAAATTAAAAGTTGACTTTCTGTGATAATGCTACTAAACCTACTTAACAATTTGTAACACTTTAAAAAAAAAAGTCTATAGCAATTCTTTACTTACTCTGTTTCCCAGTGCTGTTCTCTTGAGAGCACAAGTCCCTGCTTTCCTTGAGCTCAGAAATTCCTCTGTCCTTGGAGAGCTGAACATTGACATCTGCCAGCCCCAGCTGCCGGCCCTTTTCGAAGAGCTTGTGCCTGTTCTCCTTCTGGTGGATGGATTTCCTGCGGGCAATCTTGGTCCTGAGGGCTTCTGTACTCAAATCTTTCTTGTATCTACTGGCAAACTGGGAAGTAGCAGCCATCCTGATGACCTTAGACAACAAGCACAGTCATTAGGAAAACACTGTCATGATTTGTTTTCCAGTTCTGTTAAAGTTTGTTAATGTTATGAGCAAAGCCCTGAATTCTTTATTTCTGTACATGACCAGAGAAAACTCAAATGACAATTTCAGCAATGACTCTTTCAGCAATTTCTCATTATTTTTATTCATTCCAGGGACCAGTTTGGGTGTTGAGTGTCACCAAGTCTGGCGCAGAATTAGGAGGGGACACTGCACCCATGCCTGGGATTGGCTGGGCTGCTTTCTCCACAGCTGTTTTCCACATTTAGGAGATGAGCAAGTCAATGACAGGGCTGTAGGACAATACTTGGAAGCAACATTCCGTTTAGATTAGACCTATCTGATAGCAAGGAATTTTGCCATCAGAACCAGGAGGTTTCCAGGATGCAACTGCAATACAATAGTGGTTATTTCAAGCAGAATTTTTCCCATCTTTTTAACCTGAGGAAGCCTTAAGCCAATTGTCAGCTGCTTTGCACTTGCTGTGCAACAGTACCTAAAGGGGCTCCAGGAGAGGTGCAGAGGGCCTGGAATGACAGGACAAGGGGAATGGATGTAAACAGACAAAGGGCAGGGTTTTAGATGGGATATTGGGAAGAAATTCTTCTCTGTGAAGGTGGTGAGGCCCTGGCACAGGGTGCCCAGAGAAGCTGCTGTAGCTGCCCCATCCCTGGAAGTGTTTAAGGGCAGGGTGGATGGGGTTTGGAGCACTCTGGGATAGTGGGAGGTGTCCCTGCCCCTGGCAGGGGATGGGAACCAGATGGGCTTTAATGTCCCTTCCTACCCAAACCATTCTGGGATTCTGTTATCCCCTGCATCCCCAATGAAACCTGGCTTGTCAAGGGTTTTCCACCTCAGCCATGACACATCTCATCTCCCACCACTCACAGAAAACAGCTTCACAGTAAGCAGGGTGACAGAGCTAAACTATGTGACCGGTGTTCACAGGGGTCTTAAGATGAGGGAAGAGACGAAGATCTCACTCCATGTTTCAGAAGGCTTGATTTAGTATTTTATGATCTATATTACATTAAAACTATACTAAAAGAATAGAAGAAAAGGTTTCATCAGAAGGCTGGCTAAGAATAGAATAGGAAAGAATCATAACAAAGGCTTGTGGCTCGGATAGAGAGTCCCAGCCAGCTGACTGTGATTGGCCATTAATTAGAAACAACCACATGAGACCAATTACAGATTCACCTGTTGCATTCCACAGCAGCAGATAATCAATGTTTACATTTTGTTCCTGAGGCCTCTCAGCTTCTCAGAAGAAAAATCCTAAGGAAAGGATTTTCTATAAAAGATGGCTGTGACAAAACTAAACACCCAACAGTTATTAATTCATTGGTAATTGAGTCATTTACTGAGGCTCTCCATTTCAGGACAGCATGCTCTGACCAAACTGAAGGAACCTCAGTGAACTGAACTGAACAGCCCTGGCAATGGTAAAACAGGATTTCTTAAAGTCCATCCCCTTCCCATCTGTGTGCCACCAAAAGCCAAAAACTCAACCAGCAGCCCAGCTGGAAAACCCAAATGTTAGAAGAAAAAAAGCAGCAAAATAGAAATAATGCAGAAATAAAGTGGATTTATTTATGGGAAAAGCAGTCAAGGAGAGAAGCTGAGCTGTTGGAAGGAATTCAGCCCAAGCCTGTTCAGATGCCATCAGTGGCAGCTCCCTGTGCTCCACTCCATGGAAGTGTTCATGGAGGGGGGAACTTGCACAGCACCAACAGCACCTGCACAACCTCCTGGAATTGCTTAGAACAGAAACCAAAATCAGAGCATTGTTGAGAGAAAAATGGTCAGTGGTAGTTAAAGAGCAAAGAGGAATAAAAAAATCAAAACTCAAATCAGGAACTGGATCTCCTGCACACAATCCTGGAAGAGCTGCTCCACACCAGCACCACCTGAATTGTGAATATCTTGGGTTTCACCCTGCATCTTGCATTCCAGCTTTCAGAAATTTATTAAAAATGCCAATTAATGATGAGTGCAAAAAACTCCACTGCAGTTCATAGGTCATATTTGCCCTGCTTTACATTTAAGTGATTAAGGGAGGTTAATTAATGAGCATCTCCAATAATCATATTTGAACTGATCCTGCTAGTAATCACAGAATTAGTCCGTACAGAATTGTTAGCAATTATATGGCATTACAGAAAGCCATAAAGAAAACAGTGGGAATACATCTCTACTATCTGTGTCCTAGAAGCAGCTGGCTTTTGAGCCCAGTGGATGATAAATATTCCTCAAAACTGCAATTTAGTCTCTACACTCATCCTTTTTCAGGACAAAGTTCCTAAATTTACCCTTTAAGAACAGCAAGGTTACCAGTGATTTCTGTGGGCTCCTTAAAAATGGATGTCATACTCAATATCCCAAAGATGTGTTCAAAACAAAAATACCTGTCTCCTCTTCTTCCCAGGTTACTGTTCCTGTGGAGTACCTTGCCCAAACAGGAGCCTAGAAGATGAATTGGTATTTAAATTGACATAAACTCAAGTAAAGTCTATTAGCAAGAAAGGGACAGAGGGCTTACACAAAGGATTTGTGACTAGCAGTACAGTACCAAAAATTAAAACTGATCATTAATATTGATAAATAGCAGCAAAGGAAAAGAGACACTTTTGACCAACAACAAGAACCAAAGAGCAATGTGAGCATGAAAACATTTAGGGGCTCTTTTAGGCTGAATAGTGAGAAAATAGAGCAGGACATGACCATTAGCAAGAAAGGAACAGAGGGCTTGTGACTCCTTGTGACAAAGGATTCTGAACAGAATCCTTGTGACAAAGCATTTGTGACTGGCTAACGTATAGTACCAAAAATTAAAACTGATCATTTATTTTGATAAATAACAACAAAGGAAAAGAGACACTTTTGACCAACAACAAGAACCAAAGAGCAACATGAACATGAAAACATTTTAGGCTGAACAGCAAGAAAATGGAGCAGGAAGAACAAGCATCACTACTTTTAAAGCAGTGTCCTGGGTTGATTAGATGATGCTTTTATCCCCAATCATCTCGTTCTGTTTTATGCTAAGTAATAAGTTTTGCACCTATAAGACGCGTCCCAGAGAGTGAAGGGGGGGAGAGAAGAAGGCTCAGTTTGTTTTCAGACACTGCACTCACTCCTCCTCATTCCTGCTCCTGACCGTGGTGTCTGCAGATAGACAGACAGCGGGTCAGAGCTCTCTCTTCCTTTTAGTTAGTTTAACTAGCTGAAGCAAAAAAGTTCCCTAGACTGTACTTTTCCCCTTTTTCTTTAGGCCTCTTGAAACCTGCTCTGGACTGAACACCCAGGGGAGCACCAGCAGCTCGCACCGGGCCGGGCCTGGTCTGCGACATTTCCAGCACTGAACAGACCGATCAAAGACCGAGTGAGCTCAGCTGCAAAAAAACTGGAAAAAACAGGTTTTTTCCACTTTTCTCCAAAAAAGTAGTTTCTCCCGGACCGGTCAAGGGGAGGGGCCGATTGAACCTGTTTTCCTACAAAAAAACCTTTTAAAATCCTCTCCCAAATTTGCTCTGAACCAAAACACATACAAGCGGGTAGAGAGACTGAGCAAAACCTGAACTCAACGGTTCCGAGCCGGGCCCCAGGGGTCGGGGCGGGTTGTGGGCCCCAGCCCAGACCCGGCCGTGCGGGGCCAGCCCAGGACCGTCCCCTCAGCCCCGTCCCCGCCAGCGCCTCCGCCTGCTCCCACCGCAACTCAGCGAAGAAGCACCGCTGCCAGCCCACCGTCAGGCGAGACCCCCACGCCGGGACCCCTTACGGAGCACATTGCCGGGGAGTCACGGCCCCTCTGGCCCCTCAAAGCCCCTTCAGGCTCCCAAACCCCGCCGCGGGACCCCCGAACCCGCCATTACCTGCCCCAGCCCCGCGCGCCGCCCCGCCTCGCTTTCAAATCTCACCCGCCAACGCTCATTGGCCAGCGCGGTCGCCCGGCTCCCATTGGCTTCAGTGCGAACGGTGATTGACAGCGCCGGAACCCCACAACAGGATGCTTATTGGTCGCCCCGTGGCCACTTTAATTTCTATTGGCTGCTTGGGAAGATTTCCCGCCCACTCCTGCCGCTCATTGGCTGGCGGAGTGAGGGAGGTGAAGCCGCTGAGGGCGCTGGGGCGAGACCCGCCCTTGGCGTCCCGGGGGGCGCGGGGGCGCTAAGATGGCGGTGGGGGTCGCCTGTGCCTGAGGGACACTTGTGTCCTGGGCTCTGCAAAGCCCTTACTGCCACCGGGACTCAGGGACAGCGATGAGCCCTCCCACCACGCGCAGAATCCCAGAACGGAGAGAGCCGGAAGGGACACAGTGGCTCATCTGGTCCCATCTCCCTGCTGCAGCAAGGACGTTCCAGAGCACAGGATTGTGCCCAGACAGCTCTGTAATGTCCCCAGTGAGGGAGGCTTCACGCCCTCTCTGGTGTCTGCTCAGGGCTCAGTCACTGCACAGAGAAGTTCTTCCTCACGTTCAGGAGGAATTTGTGGGCATCAGCTCCTGCTCGTTGCTCTGGTGCCATTGCTGGGCCCCTGGAGCAGAGCCTGCTCTGTCCCTGCAGACAGGGACAGACGAGGATCGGGTCCCCTCCGGAGGGTCCAGCCCCAGCTCCCTCAGCCTTTCCTGGGCAGGGAGATGCTCCAGTCCCGCTGTCGTCCTCCCATGCACCCGCTGCAGCAGCTCCACGTCTCTCCTGAACCGAGGAGCCCCCAAGGTTTGTGTCCACACCTGAACGCCCCCATTGTGCCACCTCCCGAGGGGCCGAGCCCGGGTCTTCACACGTCTGAAAGGACCATAAACACATCATTAAAATGATTTTATTAGCAACCCTTTATTCCCTGCCATACCCGCCTCGCACCCACCCCGCGGTTTGCTGGGGTGAGTTGCGTTTAACACAATTCTCAGCTACTGGAGAGTTACTGTGTTTGTTTCTAAGTTGTAACTTGGGAAATTCAAATGCTGACGGGGGAACCATCCGCTTGGTGGCACTGCAAAAATGGGGACGACGCTTGGAGACAGGAAAAAAAAAAAAAGTGTTTGGAAACGGGAAAGTGCTGACTAGCAGGAGCGGTGGTCAGCGACAGCAGCCTGAAAATGCGGGATCCCCTCTGGCGTTACACAAATATATCAGTAATTTTGTATATAAAGGCGATTTTAAGACAGCGATAAATGGATTAAGCAACACAGTAAGAGCACAGAGCTGTTCCCCACGGCGAGGGTCAGAGTGAGTGGCTCTGGGCATCCCAGATTGGAGCAGTCGGGGAAAAGTCACCCCACTTCTGCACAGACTGACAAAGGGCACAGCAAAGGTCACAAATATTGACCGTCCAGCCTAATCCTTCGGTCATTTATTTGCTAGAAAGAATAAAAGACCAGCATGGAGCTTATTGAGTGCTGCCAAAGTGATGGTTTGAAAAAGATCCAATTAAACGGAACCACAGGAGCTCAGATCTGTGGGGTGTACAGAGTCCAATCCAATGCAGACCTCGGGGTTTGCTGATTTTTCTTACACCACTTTTTCTCCCATGGCAGTGGAATTTGAGGACATCAGCAATTCTACCTTATATCAGGATCTAGTCCAGCGATGTGAGCCATGCTGAAACAAAAGTTTTAGGGAGAAAGTGAGTTTAGGAGTGTCATTTCAACCAAAAATTGGGTGTTTTTTTTTCTTACTGCATACCTGAATATGCTGAAACAAGACTTGTTTGCTCTTTGGAGCATCTGGACTGGCACCTTTGCTCATTTCCACTCTTGTGGGTGTCCATACAGAATTTGGGAAGCTTTGCTACAGTCTGGGCTTAATCTCAGGAGCTCAAGTAACACCAGGAGTGATAACACATATTTCATTCCCCTTTAAGCCGTGGGCCCTTGAGGAACCTGAGTACCAGCCCTGGGTTTGCTGTGCACCTCTGCAGGTGTCACCTGAGCCAGGTAGGTTACAGCCAGAATGGGTTTCCTTAAAGTGCTGCACAGACACCTTCCACTGACAGTATTTAGGTCACCACAAGGGCCTCAATGTGTTTGAATAATGCCAAAATTTTAAAGTGTTGCAATATCACTTAAGGTAAAACACTCAAATCAGATGTTTTCCAGCCAAATTCCTGATTGCTACTGATTTTATTGTGCTAAGAGAAATAAACATATTACCATTTCATAGAAATAAACAAGGGATGTGAATTTCTAAACTCATTATCCGGTGCAAATATTGGCCATACCTGAAAGGTTAAACTCCTTGTTCTCATACAGACCTGATGATTTGATGATAATATCCCATTTTAGCCACAGAGCTTTGAGAACCCATTTGAATTTCTTTATTTCTTGGCAATATAACTGTCATTATCCCATCCATTTGGTACTGAGGAGATCATTATGTGGCAATCTGCTAACTTGCTCTTTCTGCTCTTCATTCCTTCACGTGGAATATTGTTCTTTGTGAAGGTGATTCTCCCCACCCTTGCACAAATCAAGTGCAATATGGAGTGTGGAGGGAAATTTCAAATTTAGCCCTGAAATAATTACATTTTCTGATGATGTTTTTGGTGAAAGTACAGGTAAATGGAGTTATAAAGCTGTACCCCACAGCCACTTGCCTGCGGTCAAAGAAAATCCTCTGTAGGCAAAATAAGACACTGCAGAGGGCAAAGGTTGCCAAATTCAATTGATAACCTCTCCATCAGGTATTGGACAGCAAATTCATTATGATGCATTGGCTGCTCTTCCCACTTCTGCTCAGGCTTTTCACCTGGAGTGGTTGCTAGTTTCAAAACCAGAACAAATTCTAGGAGCTGAAAATAGAAGTGAAATTCCTGTCTTTGAGCAGCTAGGGAACACAGTTCAGCCTCCTGCTCTCTTCTGTGTGGTTTATTTTGCTCTGCAGCCCATTTTTACCAGGAATGGGAGGAAGCCACCCCCCCAGTGCCTCAGCCTGTCACCTCCTGGGAGGAGGGCATGGTCCAAGCAGGTGGAGGGAGATGTTTGGACTCTCACCTGGATGAGCCTGGAGAGTGTCTTCCCTCTCCTGGCTATTTCTCTGCCACCCAGATCAGCACATACAACAAATAACATCAAATACAACCTTGACACCCACGGTGTTAAACAGAAATTGTTATTGCTCCAATCCTTCAAAGCTCTGACAGACTCCTAAACCCCAATGTGGGCCTGGGATCCTGAGCTGATGGAAACCCCTCCACTGGCTATGCAAAGTTGTTGAGTTTGCTGGGATCCCCAGGATGAGGTGAGAGATGAGAATTTGACTCTATGTTCTTAGAAGGTTGAATTATTATTTTATTTATATGTGCTATTTTATTTATATATTTAATATAAAATATTTATCATATTTTATATTAAATTAAAAGACCACTATACTAAAACTATACTAAATAGAGTAGGATATAGACAGAAGGCTTAACAAGAATGAATAATAAAAATTCCTGACTCACTCTTCAGAGTCTGACACACAGCTGATGGTGATTGGTCATTAAGTTAAAACAATTCACATGTTTGGATAAACAATCTCCAGACTACATTTTAGAGTAGCAAACACAGGAGAAGCTGAGGCTTCTCAGCTTCCCAGGAGAAAATCCTGGGCAAAGAGGATTTTTCAGAAAATATAACAATGACACAAAGTGATCTAATACAGCCCTCATTTGATGTTTCCTTCTCTCTGCTCCTGGGTGGGAGTTTCCACTTGCCCTTGGGAAGTGTCTCTCTCTGGACTATAAATAGAAGGACAAGGTACCTGACTCTGGAGATTCTATTGCACTCTGGCAGCTGATACCCAAAAGCTGGATGTTGTAGCACATTTATAAGCTCCCAGCTTTCACAAAAATGCAAACTAGCAATGTCAGCATGCAAAGTGCACTTGGGAACACAGCCTGAGTGGTTTTATCTCAGCATATCTGTACATCCTCTGTTATTTACAGGCTGTTTACACCAAATGTTCTCTGCTGCTACAGATTTTACTCACAAACTTGCTCCAGCAATGCAGGTGAAAGCATCCTCAGCTGGCTTCTTTCTTCAAAGCCCAAGGCCATGTTCTTAAGGATATCACACTTCTTTCCAAACAGACTTAACCCTTCTCAGTTTTCTTCCAGAGGCAAAGAGGGGAGTGGGAATTAACCCCAGAAGAAATGCTGGATTCAACCATAAGCCAAGTTGAGACCAAACTTTTTTTTTTTTTTTTTTTTCCAGAGACTTTGAGTGGGTTGCTTTGGGGAAATTGTGGGGTTTTTATCCCCTTGAGCAAAAGCAGATGAAGAAACCACTTAGTGGGGTGGGATTAGATGAAGTCTCAGCAGCCCAGAAGTAGGTTTCTGAGTTAGGCCAAGACCATTACATTTTCCTCTGAAAAGAGCATCCTTTTCCCTATTTGCACAAGAATTCCAGTTTGGGTTTTTTTTTTTGGCAGAAAACCTGTATCTTTTTTTGGCATGTGTGTCTCCATTGCCCAGGTGCAGAACACCTCCTGTGGAAGCTGGATGGAGCTGCTGGAGTTGTTTCATGGTTAAAATGAATGCAGCCAGTAAGGGACAGTTTCATCTCTTGGTTTAGGGAGTACAACACAAGCTGTGAGGAATATGACTGCTAATCAAGATGGAAGCAATAAAAGAGCTGGAAGGACTTGGTTAATCCTCTTTGCTCTGACAGAGTTAAACTTCTCCAGGTCTCTGATAAGATAGGACTGGGTTTCTTTATCTATTGTTTGGTTTTTTTTTTTAATGTTCAAGGCTACTGAAATGCAGAAGGGCCAGATGGCCATTTAAGCTAAACAATGTGCAAAATCTTTCCTATATTATCACTAACTGCCCCGAGGGGGTGGGAGGAGAAAAGTTGTTTAATCATTAGAAGTCACTTAGCAGCAAATGGCAGTTCACTGTCTTTATCAATTTACAAGAAAAGATTGGGGCCATATCTTTGTGAGGCCTTTCCTAATATGACAGGGTACATATTTCATTCCCCTTTAAGTCACCTGGGGATATCTTGCATCTCACTGCATGTCACCAAACTGTGGGGCCATGCCAGTTAAAAGGTTTTTTTTCCATATGCACTTGGTCCTATACCAAAACACAGAATTTTCCCCTGGAACACAGGAAACTACTGTGTCAGCAGCAGCTAAATCCCGTTGTTGTTCTGTGGTTTGTTACAGTTCAGAGGAGAAAGTACTGGGGGGGGTGAGAACAGTAGGGTCTGTTTTCTGTCCTGTCCTCATCCAATATTTGACCTTCAGTAACTCATTTTACCTCTATCTTCCCTCCCACCCTCTGTTTGTGTTTGATAGTCAACAGGGGCTGCAGAGACTTTGGGAGGTTCATCTGAGGCACCATGTAAATGTGATCCTGGACCTTGGCTAATTAGCTCTGTCCCTGGTCAGGGCTGTCATGGCACAGTGCTGTGCTGACACACTCGCACTGCTTTTTAGCTTGAGAACAGTCTCAAGGATCTCCTCTCAGTAGTGTAAACCAGAGAGTAAGTAGTGCTGCTTTCCAGCAGGTCAGGGCAGAGTCAGAGAATATCCTGAGTGGAAAAGAACCCACAAGGTTCATCAGTCCAACTCCTGGCCCTGCCCCAACAATCCCACCCTGGGCCTGAGAGCTCCAAATGCTCCTGGGGCTCTGGCAGCCTTGGGGCTGTGACCACTCCCTGGGGAGCCTGGGCAGTGCCCAGCACCCTCTGGGGGAAGAACCTTTTCCTGATATCCAAACAAAACGTCCTCTGAACAGCTTCCTGCTGTTTCCTGGGGTGGAAAGAAACCAGGCCTTGTCAGTTTGCTGCCTGCTTCCATCATCTAAGTGGAAACGATTTGCCTAAATCTTTGAAGGAGATGGGAAACTCCTTTCTTGTAGAACCCTTTTAGGTTCAAAATACCATCTGATGCCACCGCTTAATTCCCCTTTTCCCAACGCCTTCTCTTTGTGTTTCTCATTATCAATACCTTTGGTTTCAGAGGATTTCTGCAGTGCCCTGCTCTTTCTCTCTGCAGGCTGACACTTCTTGAGCACTGCACAGAGAAGATGGCTGGGGTGACACTTGCATGACAAACCACTGCTGTGGATACATCTACAGCAGGAACAGCAGCTCTTGTTTGCCTCTGCCAAGGACAGATGACAGCAAAGGGTATTTAGTGATTGTGCTGGGGAGGAAACGTTGGCAAAACAAGCTGGCAAGGCTGGCACCACACAGTGACCTCCCTGCAGCTCTTCTGGAATGGGCTGCCCAGGGAGATGGTGGAGTCACCATCCCTGGAGGTGTTTGAGGAAAAACTAGACGTGGCACTCAGTGCCATGATCTGGTTGACAGGGTGGTGTTCTGTCACGGGTTGGACTCGATGATATCAGAGGTCATTTCCAACCTAATTGATTCTGTGATACTTGTGGCCTTGTGGCCGGGAGTTCAGTAGGTTTCAAAGCCAGGAGCTTTTTCGAACAACTTTTTGGTCTCCTATACAGATTTTTAGCCCAGACTACATTCACCGATAAGTTGCCGGTGGGCTGGGAACTGGCACCCCCGTGGCTTCCAGTGCCACGTTGGTCGCTAAACCTGAGCTGCAAGCCCGGCACACCGGGGAGACCCGGGAACCACGGGGTCGCCAGCGCCGGGGGCTGCCTTGGAACCCGCTGGCCTCGAACAGGCACTGGCGAGGAGCCGGGAAGCGCCCCGAGCCGAGCCCCCGGTGCCTGGCGCGGCGGGGCGGCCGGTGCCTGGCGCGGCGCGGGGGCGGCTCCGCGTCCCTCCCCGGCGGCTCCGCGTCCCGCCCCGCTCCGCCCCGGATTGGCGCGGCCGCCCGGCTCCTCCCGCCGCCGCCAGGCGCAGGGGGGATCCGGCCGAGCCGAGCCGAGCCGAGCCGAGCCTGGCGGCTCCGCCACGGCCCGTCCTCCGGCCCCGCTCCCGGTAGGCTCCCGCGGGCGCGGCATGGGTGGGTGGGCGCTGCGTTCGGCGCGGTGCGGGCAGGTGGGCGGCGAGCGGCGAGCGGGGCCCGCCCGCAGCGCCCGCGCTCCGCCGGCCATGGCGGCTGCGGGGCCGCTGAGGGGCCGCTGCCGCCCGCAGGACGGGGCCGCGCCGAGGGCACCGCGCTCTGCCCGGCTTTATTTTACCCGCTCGCTTTATTCTGTCCGCGGTGCTCCCCCAGCGCCCGAGCCCCGCTCCCGGCCTCCTCGGGGTTTAGTGGTGCTCCTTCCCCGGCTCTCCCGGCCCGGCGGCTCGGGCAGCGGCAGCCCGGGAGCGGTGCCGTGTCCCCCGCAGCCCCGCTCGCCGTGCGGGGCGCGGAGCATCCCCGCTCCCCGCGGTTGCGTAACGCGCCCGTCCCACGCGTGGCCGGGTGGACCGAGCCCCCCCTGTTTTCTGCGGGTCCGTCTTTTCGCGGATCTTCTTTTAAAAGCGACCCCCCTCTAAAACCGCGTGTTTTCCCCCCAAATTTTGATATCCTGAGTTGCGGTCACTTCCTGGTGGTGTTTTTTCTGCACGGCTTCCCCCGTGGTTCATCCATCGATCAGCCGCCCTTCAGAAGGGAGGGGTTGTGAACTCGCTAAACATAAACAGTGATCCGAAAAGAGCTGTAATGGTTATTAGATATTGTGATAATTCTTGAATGACGCCTTCACGTGGGGATGGCGTAAGAACCTAAGGAAAGGTTAAAAGTACAATTACAGTGGAAGTGATTTCTTCTCGGAATTACTTCCTCCAAGGCCTTACTCGCAAACAATAAGCGTAGCTTTTAATTTCTTCAGTAAACCGAGATTATTGACTTGTGCCGTGCGGCTCCCAGTTGGAAAAATCTGCTAGGATCAGCCGGACAAGTGGGTCTAAGGCTCGTCCTGCGAGGTGCTTTCGTCCAACGCCCAGCAGCCGCGTGTGTCTCTGCTCTGATTTTAAATAACCGGCTTGGATGGGGCTGTAAAGCTCATCCCCAGCAGCCCGGAGCGGGTTGCGGGCTGTAAAAGCCGCCTGCGAGGCCGTGTAAGTACTCCAGGGCTGGCCCTGCCCTGCTGGCGCTGTCCTGGCCGTGCCACAGCGCTCGGCATCCAGGGCTGGTGGCTGGAGATATCCAGGGGAGCTGTGGAACAGGAGAACGTGCGGCGCAGGCTCCAGCCGAGAGTCTTAATGAGTGTTTGCGTAGTGCTTCGTGTTTTCTCGGATGAAAGGTTTTACATAATTGGCCATTATAATTGTCTGTCACCTCTAGAGAAGAGCCAAAAAAAAAAAAACCCTAAAAGACAAGCGTGGAGGTAGGTAGTTGTCTTAAAAGTCCAAAGTCTAAATGCCTGTAGGTTGTGAATGCTGTTACTTCTGGGTGTGGAGACAGCAAAATGACTGAGTTAAAAAAAAAAAAAAGAATTAATCTAATTCTGTCCTCCTTTTGAGCCATTTGATCAGCATCACTGGGACAAATGACATCCTGCTTGCGTTTGAGCTGCTTGTTCTTCGGTGCCCAGAAGAATTCCTGATGTGACTCTGGTTCTACCGGTGTTCATGTTTTTGTTATTTATTTTTTTTCTCTTGAAATCTTAACTGGAAGCCTTTTACAGTGTTTTGATTCCTTTTTAATAAATGGCTAATCCCTTGCTGCAGGGGATGGGAGTGTTTTGAACGCGGCATTTTTGGGTCCTGAGGGGAGGGGGAAGGGAGCGCCTTGTGTTGATTTCCAGCAGGCACCCGCCTTCCCCCAGCCTGAGTGAAAGGGCCTTATTGACTGATTTTGAAGGTAACCTGCCCAATTCTCCTCTTACATGCTGAAACCCATAAATTTGCTGTGGCACAGAGCCTTTGAGGGGAAGAAATGGAATGTCAAGGAGCCTGTGCTTCATCACGAGCAGCCTGGTAACAAAGGCACTGTCTGTTAATTGCGTCGTGCTTATCAAAATCTTCCCTCCTAATGACAGAGTAACAATTTAATAGGTGTGAAAAGTTACGGGATTTGATTTAATACCACTGTGTTAAAATCATCCTGCATGCTCAGTAGGTCTAAGTTGTCGCTTTCATATTTAATAGGAGAGCGACCAGAGGCTGAGGAGAAAGCTGGGGATGTTTCACTTGCACTAAATGCTCTTTAAAAATCTTTTCCCCATTTGGAGAAGAATTGTGAGTGGCTTGTTAAGTGCTAAGCTGCAGCTGAGTGATTTAGAGCTTATAAAACATCTTTCTACGTCTCTTCAATTTGGAAGCTCATCTTGAAGCTTGTGCTGTGGGTGTTTATCACAGGCTGGTCTGCAGCCCCAGGAAGGACTGTGGTTTTGGGGTGTGGAGGGGCCAGGTTGGGTTTGGGTGGTGTGAAGGTGAGAGCTGTGTAGTGGATGCACGACCCTGCCTGGGAAATGACACTCCCTGAGGTTCCAGGTGTCAACACCTTCATCACCATGTGGTATTTTCATTTCTCAGTGCCATGCAGCATAACCCAAGCAGCATTTTGGTATAATCCTCACACACACAGAGGTTGTTGTATTCCCAGCAGCTACGGCATATTTCAATATTCCTGCTGCACGTTTCATACCAGGTTTCAGAGAAGAGGTCAGCTTTTCTTGGATCGGATGGTTGAGCCTATAAGGAAAACATAGGACTGATCCCAAACCTATCATGAAAGATAACATAGCCTGGGAAGCATCTCTCTTGCCCTTGTGTGCTGGGATTTTTTGTCTCTTGTGGATTATTTGGTCACTGGATTTATCACTGGGTGTTCCAATCCATAGATTTGAGCTTTTGAAGGGAATTCTGGTTTAGTGAAAGTTGTGGGTTAGAGATCCTCTTCTGGAAGCTGTGCAGGAAGGAGGGCACAGGAATGCTGCTTTGCTATGTGTGGCTGCTCCATTTTTATTTGTACCATATTTTACTGGCTTGTTTTCTAAGCTATTTTGATTCTATTAACTTATTAAATTTAGAGTCTATTAAAGTCAGTGTGACAGTCTTTCTTTAATGTAGGAGTGTTGTCCTTTTTTTTCAAATGTCCTTTTTTCACCACTAAAATATGAAACCAACTAATTGTCCGTAGTTCAGATTCTGCCTGTAATTGTGGGATTTGTGTTTGGAATTCACATTGTAGCTTTTTTTTTTTTGTCTTTGTTGTGGAAGGGGAATATCTGCTGTATCACTTGCTAATCCTGCTGTTGCAGTTTTATGCCTAGAGCATAAGTGGAGCTGTATTTACCACTGTAGGCATGATGGTTGGTTTATTTAACTCTTTTGGGTATCAAACACAGAGAAATCACAGCAGGGCTGTCTGGTGGAGATACAGGATGAGCATCAGTGGTACCATGACCTGGCTATCCAAATTTGGGTGTCTGCAGCATCATTGCATTGGGTGTCAGGGAGAGATGGATTAAATATAGCTCAGGTGTGTCCCAACATGTTGCAGCTGCTCCTCCTGTTGCAGTTCAGGGCTAATAGGAATGTTTACATAGATCACCTTCCTACACATCCCAGGTTCAACCACCTCTTTAGCAGCAAGTTGCTGCTGGGCAGCCACATGACTGCTTCAAGCTGTTTGGAGAGTAGAAATAAACTACAGAGGGACACATAAATGGCTGTTAATAAAGTGTCAGCTTTAAAAAAAAAATTAGAAATGGCTGACTGGTATCTTGGGGAGCAGAAAATAGTGCCGGTTCTTTTTTTTTTTCCCCTGTGTGATTAAAAAATAATCCTGCTTTAGAAGCTGCTCTGTCTGCAGTTCACAGCAAAGCGATGGCATTTGGGTGGCAGGGAGGCAGAATTGCTGCCAGTTAAAATCTTGCTGTCCTAATGTGCCATTCCATGCAGTGCTTGGAAGCTGATATACAGTGTTCTTCTGCCTTGCAGCAAAACAACTAGTGATTAAAAATTCAGCAGATGCTGTGGTTCACTTAACTACTTGTTCTTGCATCATTCAGGTCATATCACACAATTAATGTTGCTAATGTTCGATCTTGCTTCTTTTTTTTTGCTCTAAGAATGGAAATTATCTGAACTACCATGGGATTTACAGAACTGTTTTGGCACGAATTGGGCTATGCAAAGTAAGTTATTCAGGACTGTTTTTGCTCTTCCCCTAACTTGGAGAATCTCTTTTGATTTCAGAAATATTATTTGTTCGTGCCAGACAGGGCTGTAATTTCTGCAGCTTTTCTGACTTTAAAAATCAAAGTGTTTTCTTTAGATTGCTTTGAGATAAATGAGACTCCCTAGATGAGAAGGAAGAGGGGGAGAGCCTGATAGGTGTAAGTGCTTGCTTTCTTACTTAAACTCAGTGTTTCATTTGGCCACAGAAGTATTTTTGTAAGAGAATTCTCATTTTGTTGCGGGCAGGGTTTCTGCTGCTTTCAGTACATCCACTTTTAACTTGCACAATTTTGGTTAATAGTATTCAATCCAGGGTGTCACTTACTTGACTTTGAAATTAGCATTAAATTTTACCTTCCCCTCCCTATGTTCCTTTAATTATGTAAGTTTTGGGTTCTTTTTGTAACACACAGAGATTCTATAAGTCTTTTCTAGACTGCCTGAAAATAATATTCGTGTAGGAAGAGACTTGTAGTTTGTTTTTGCTTCTTTTACCCGTTTTCTGCTTGGAAGCTGGTCTTTAGGAAGAAATTTATCCACTTTTCTTTGTGGTCAGTGCAGTAACTTAGTGCAGGGAGAGCAACCAAAACATTCTCAAGACTCTTCAGCTGCTGCTGGGTGGTGCCCCCTGAACTGGATGGATGTGTTGATATGAGCCTTCATGGCCTGTGCTCTTCTAAGAAAGATAAAATACAGCCTAAAATTAAAATTGCTGGTTCTTTCAGTGTCTTTGAGATGAACTTGCTGTGGTGGGGCAGCCCTGGGCTCCAGAGCTGGAGAAATAAAATTGAGAATATGGAACACAGGTGGAGTATTTTGGTCAGGGGCACACACGAGGCTCAGCCCAGGGCTGAGGGGAAGGTTGTGTCTTTTCAAGTGTGAAGCAAACGGTAAATCCAGCCTAGGAATGGAAAAGGTGAATTTGTATCACGCAGTATGTGATGGGTATGCCTGTGAACCAGGTTTGGAGAAGGAATAGGCAAACCCAGGAGCCTTTGCTGACACGTGTTGTTTGGACTTGCAGTTTGGGTGACTTTTTGTGATCTGTCAATTAGCACATCAAGAGGATGTATTTTCAGTCAAGGAAGACATTTTTCTTTGGAAAAACCTGTTTGGACTATTAACTCTAAGTGTACTTTGAGAGAACTTGTCTCCACCAAGTTGTCAGCAATCAGTTTGAAAAATGAAGTCTTAAATATGTAAACCTTCCCCCAGCCTCTTCAGTGTCCTGCTCAGAATGATGGAAAAGGAGGATTCAGGCTGGGCTTTTGCATATTCCATGAATGCATATATCCAGTGTGCTGTACTTCCAGAATTGATATTCAGGATAATATGTTTAATCTTCAATTGCAAAAAAAAATAGCTTCACACATAGCTAATTCCATCTGCTGGAGGAATAAGAGTGAGGCTAACTTCATCACTTATTTGGGACCTGCTTTTTGCTGTGCTAATTACTATGTATGAACTTTGGAAATTTGCATAATTTTTTGGCAAACCTAAGCGGCAGCCATTTAATTTAGAATTTTTATTAACTTGAAATATCCCTAGCAACTCCTAAGCTACTTCTGGTTCGTTTTGTGGTTTTGGTGTTTTACAGGGTTTGATTTTGAAAGCTTCAGTAGCTTCTTTTGTCTTTTCCTTGCAATGACTTTATATAAAGCAACAGCAGCTTGCTGCCACTTCCAGTAACTTTCAACCTGCAATGTGACACAAAATTCCTTCTGTCATTCTGATAAAAAAAGTGTTGAAGTTAAGTTCTTGTTTAAAAAAATAATTCCAAAAAAATAAAATTAGAAGGTAGGTTTTGGTTGCTCTTCTGCAGTGTGAGAAGAGCACTTGAAATATTTTAAGAGTATATGCATTTCCAAAAGTAACCTTGGGGAAACTGGGGCATGTCAAGTCTGGTCCTAATTCTGGTAAAAGCTGGTCTTATGATGTGAGTTTTTAAGCTCCAAAGAGTTTGCATGTAAATTCATCATTGCAGATAGCTACTAAATGTTCTTTCTTTCTCAAAGGCTTTATTTTGACACATTTTCTGCTTCCCAAGTTGTCTAGCCATGCCTTTTCCACTTGGTTTGCTTTTGTTTTTGTGACCTCCACCTTTCACTGATTTTGCTGGTTGGCAGTCAGTGGAGGTGGATAATCTGTAAAATATTGAAGCAGTTGGAATTTTATAGCAAAAGATGCTGTCTGCTTTATTGGAATGCTGTCATTTGGAGTCAGCTGTTACATGCTGATTTTCTTTCGGAGGCAATAGACTGGATTAATTTTAAAACTTGAATTATTTGTGCCCACTTTCTGTCTCAGTACTGTCAGAAACTTCCTATGTTGCTCTGTGCAGTTGCACTCCTGAGTTTTTGTCCCTCTTTTCTCATCCCTCTTGCTCTGTTGACCACTTAAAAATGCATTTTCTTCCTTGGGATGAGCGGGGTTATATTGCCAGACTCTTTAATTCCTCTCTAATTGGCAGAAAGCCAAGCATAAAATCTTCTTCATAAGTCACCCTAGAGGTTTCTTTGTATGTGCTATTATTTTCTTTGCGTGCTAACATCACTGAAAATACTTTTTTTTTTTTTTTTCCCTCCCCCCAAGTCTAGACCAGGCATAATTATGTTCGTGTGTATGTGTAGGCTTGAGTGCTGCCACGCTGCAACACCCAATTTGAAGTCCTTGGGCAGTTCAAGACCAAAATTTCTTGTAGCATCAAAGGCAGCACTATCCCCTCTGCATCTAGGGAGGTGAAGTAATTTTCTGGTGTATCTGAACTTCAAAGACAGGCTCATGGTTTGTGCCTGTGGTCTGGCTTTCTGAGATGTGTCATACTGCAGGCTATATTTTAAAATAAAGAGTTTGGACCCTGGGTTCAAGCAGGACTTGGGTATAAATGATAGTGGCTAGTGTTGGATTGTGGATTAATTATGTTCATGTGCTTCCAGAGCACCCCAGTTCTCTTTTCATTTGTGAAACTCTTAATTGAGGTCTTTGTTCTGAGCTTCACCTTTATTGCAAAGTCTAAAAATCCTTCCCGTGGTGAAGTCTTTGCTCTTGTGTTGGGTTTCTTAATGGTTTTGTGTCTTCAGAGCTTCTGTGCTTCCTCCCACGCTGACTGCTGAGGTTGAGACGATCCCCCTGTAAATGTACATGCAGAACTGCCCCTTTTTCTCCTGCTTTGCCATGATGTCTACTGAGATTTTTTTCTGTTCATTTTCCTTCCTGACCTCCTGCACCTGTCCTGGTGCTGGGGAGAGGAGGATCTGCTGCTGAGCAATGAGGGCATGGGAGGCATGGTGCTTTGAGACAAGTGTCAGGCACTTGGGAAGGGTTATTCTAGAAGAAAGCTCACCCTTAAGGAAATCTTATTGCCTGAAAATGGATTTATACACCTCAGTTAGACCATCAGGGTACCAGAGGTGTGGGACAGACTGTCAGTTCCTCGCGTTTTTTCACTTTATTTCCTCTCTAAAGAAGGATAACACTCCACCATTGTTGGTTTTTTTTATTTTTTAATGAGGTAACTTTATCTTAATAAACAGATGATGAGGCAAAGAGTGCTTGTTTTTGTGGGTGAAATCTCTGTGAATCTGCAGCTCCTTCTGAAACTGGGGCTGTGGGAGGATTACTGATAGCAATGAATCCATCTTCCATGTGTTAAGGAAAAAAAAAAGTCCCTGTATTTCTCTTAAAGTGCTTATGGATTTTTTTTTTAGATGCAGTAGGACTGCAGATGTAGTCATATTAAAATATAAAACATCTCACTTCGAGCTGGTCTCTCAGCAGAAGGAGTTGGAGACGTGACTTTGGTAGAAGTTACTGGGAATTCTCTTTGCAATGCAGCTTTGCAGCCTGTGCCGTGGATGGGAGCCCAGAGCTGCCTGAGTCATGCTTCCTCCATGGAGAGGACATTTAAGGGATGCCACCAGCAGTGGACTAAACCAGTTTCCCTAATGATTGCTTTGTTCAGCTTTAGCTACTTATGGGGTTGTTAAGATGGTGTCAGCTGATGTGTCAGCTGGAGGCCATGGGGTAAATTGTAGGATAAAGAGCAGTAGTTTACATACCTTTGTAGCAAATGTCTCTGCTGCCATTCTGCACGCTCTTCTTGCCTTGAAATGGGTTTTTTTAGCCCTTTTTCCTCGTTTGGATCAGTAGATGTATGGAGCAAGGAGAGGGTTGTATGTGGATTTTGTAAGGTTAACACAGCTTCATCCCTGACCTGACTGAATCCTACAAAGTGAAGGCACCAGTGCATCCTGCAGGGATGGCCCATTGTCTTTGAGAAAATATTTTCAAGAAGTTGGGAAAAAACGTCGTTTTCACTTTGTCCTCAACATTTTCCTGAGAGAAATTCACTCAATTGAGTGAATTCACTGAGTGAAAATTGCTGCGTCTCTAGTGGACCTATACAGAGCAAGTTTGTTGATGTTGCTTTAATGGTGGTGTTAAGGTTATTTTAATATTTTTATTTTATTTTAATGATTTGGGGAATGCCCCCTCTCCCCTAGCTGTCCCCTGTGCTCCTTGGGTAACAAATAGAGAGACTTTACTGGGATATATAAGGCAGAGGCTGCTGAGAGAAGCTTTGTCTTTAATTAGACCAACGGGTATCACTGGGGTGGAGGGGAAGAGATGAGTGAGCTTTTGAGCCTGAGTAAATGTCAGATTGTATTTTATCAGAATTGCAGTTTGGAATCAGGGATTCACTGAGTTTCCATTTGGCTGTGGGCTGTCTGGGGCCTTTTTGCATCTTCCATCTCTTAGCTGCAGTTATGGGAAAGTTGCATATACCGCTTTACAGACACAGAGCAGAGCTCTTTAGGGGAAGGAAGGGTAAATGACCCAGGTAAAATGAGCCAGGCTGGAGTCAGTAAAACTACCCAGAGTGCCAGCAAGTGATACCTGTGTCCTGAGTTTAATCTATTCCCTTCCCTCTTGTCATGCCCAGGAGGATTAGTGAGAGATGCTTGAACCTAAAGCTACTTGGAGCAGCAGTGCTTTTTTTTTTATTCTCCCCTCTCAAAAGTGGTTTGCTTTTACTAAAATAGCTAAATGCAGGCATGTTAAGCTTAATATATATGTGTGTGTGGGTACCTGAGAAACCATCCCATTAGGTAACCCTGTAACTTTCTCCTGGGGAGATGCTGAGAATATCACCTTTGCTGCCAGTCAGGGCCAAGCCAGGCTTGTTAGCAGCTTGTAAGTGACAGCCCTACTTTGCTTTGTGGGTATTTTAAGTGATGAGGGTAGCAGAGCTCCAGGGAGAGGTGATAACGTCTGTGCTGGTTTTCTTCTCGATAGGGAGGTGGCAGAGGAGGAGGAGATAGGACTAATTGCATACCTTCCAATTCCAGTTACTTCATTACAGAATAATCATTGGAGCAGCCCTGCAATCTGCTCTGATAGCAGATAAGTGGCGTGGCTCAGAGCACTTCAATCTAAACAAAACTTAAGTGCTTTTTCCTTTTTCCCTGGAGTGAAACTGTAATTTCGTTATGTGAATGTTAGCCAGGACAAAGTTGTTTTTGCAGCTGTCATGATGATTCTCTGGGCTTTGTGTTAGAGGTATGTCCCCAGTGTATGTAGCAAAAATATCCTAAAGTACTGCATTCCCATACCTGGAAGCTTCAGTTGAAGGCTCTCCAAATGTTTGCCAGGTGAAGATCTGTTTAACTTTGACGTTAGATGTCTCAGAGGGTTTAGATATAAACCAGTGAAGGTTTGGATTATGTTCCTTTCCATAGCAATACATGTTAATTAACTTCTCTGTCTGCATTAGACCCTGAAATAGTCAAGTGAAAGAGCCTGAGCACATCTCTGCTGCTTCAGAATACGAGTCCCTGTGGTGAGGGTGGTCACGTTGAAGCTTTGCCTCATTTTGGTTCTCTGGTGTAGAAATGGTGTTAAATGCAGCCCATGTGATGCAAAAGAGAAGTATCAGGCAGAGCTTGGGGGAGAGATTTTGCCTTGAAATGGGGTAAAAGTGAATTTGTACTCCAGGATGAACCCTGGGAAATCATAAAATCCCAGAATGTTTGGGTTGGGAGGGACCTTCAAGCTCATCTCATTCCAACCCCCTCCCATGGGCAGGGACACCTTCCACTATCCCAGGTTGTTCCAACCTCATCCAGCCTGGCTTTGGACGCTTCCAGGAATCCAGGGGCAGCCCCAGCTTCTCTGGGCACCCTGTGCCAGGGCCTCATAAAATACCTGGAGCTGCTGTTGCTGATGATGACTTTAAGGTACGTATTTAAGGCCACAAGATCACCCCAGACAAGTGCCTGGACTTTGCACAGTGCAGAACCGGCCAAACCTTAAACTCTCTTCAGGCTCATTTTTTCTGGACTGCCACAGCACCATTAAATCTGATCCTTTCCTAAAAAGACAGCTGACTGTGTAATGTGAGCCACATAAAATTCTTTGTCTCTGCTTTGGACTTGAATGGAAAAGTAGTTTGTTTTCCCATTAAATTGACCTCAACTGTCGCTGCCCCAAAGGGGGTCTGTTCTTGCAGGCTCTGCTTGGCCAGGAGGCAGAGTGTGCTTGGCTCTCCCTGTGTTTTGCTGCAAGCAAAACTCACTCCAGGACATTGGGAAGATGGTAATGCACTAAGGCAGGTATTTGTTAGCAGGTTAAATGTTTTGGGAAAGAAAATGTAATATTCTTTGTGCAAGTTAATAGTTTTGTAAGTTCAGGTTTGGTTGTGTTGGTGGTAACTTGGCTGATAGGGTTGATGGTGTAGATCCAACTGCAGCATTAAGCTCTGGGAATAAATAAGGTGAAGTGGTGGTGAATTTCAAAGGGAACAAAGAGTACAAGGCCTCTTTAATTGAATCTTACATTTTTAGGGTGGCTTTCAGAGGGAGAAGCCCAAACATGCTTTGCAAACCAACCTGTGCATTGTGTACTGTAGTGGATCCATGTGGGTCCGTGTAGGGATCCATGTAGTGATAATGTGACTTATTTAATGAGATGAACTGCATCATGTTTTGTTTTTTTTTTTAAAAGGTATTTAGTTATTTGTTATTTGGGGAAAAATACATTTTTGCTGAGAGTTCTGTAGCTGATGAGACTCCTGCATCCCTTTCTAGCCACTGATGTCGCAGGGACAGGAAGCTGGCAGGTTGGAGTGGGTATTGCCTAAATAAAAATGAGGTTCAAGCCTGGAGTGTTACCTGGCAGGGCTGCCTGACCCCCACCTGCTGGGGATGTTGACTCACAGTGCTCTTTGCTCATGGTTTGTTTAGGAGCAGGTTTTATTTAGGATGTGAGTCTCACGTGGGAGCACAGGTGCCACGCTGCCTTTTTAAGAGGTTGAGTGCCTTGACTTTGTAGGAAAAAGAAGCCAAAAAAATGGGATGTGATATCTTTCAAGCTGCTCCAAGGGTAATCCAGGTGGGAAGGGACTCACCTCTGGACAGGAGGTTCAGCTGGGTAGTCAGGAAGCATCAGCAAAGCACAGCTCCCTCCTAAGAGTGAGCAAAATTCCTCCACCTGTAAACACCATCACATGCACCCAGCCTTGGCTCTTCTCTGGCTTCTGTTTGCCCTTTAATGGCCATGAGGTGCCTCAATGCTTCCTTCCTCTCTTCCTGGTGTTTGGCTCAGGGGTTGATGGCCCCTGTGATGCTGGAATCAGCACATGGGAGCAGGTGGGTACCTGGGGAATGTCCATGGGATTACACTGGTGTGTTTATGACCTGGCATGGCTGCACGGGGACTTCTCATGTGCTTCCATATCCAGTACTTGGTCACCATCCATCCTCACTGCAGAAAATGAATGGAAGGCAAATTGTTACTGGAGACTTTTCTAGGGAAAATGTTTTTAATGAGTACCTGAAGGGCCACAATCCTATGGATTGTGTGTGGTGTCATGTAGCTGTGAGCAGGTTTTCTTTATTGCAGAAGCTGGATTGATTCCTCAGGCTGGATAGCATCTGATTTTTAAATGAGGGAGGGGGAAAGGTTGTCTGACTTTAATCTGAATTTACTAGGTACTTAATAAGAAAGACCTCTGCCCTGAGTGACTTGCTCAGCCTATGTTGTGTTGCAGGAGCTCCATGGAGATGAAGCCTGCTGGCTTTATTTTGCTCTGTAATCCATTTGGCTCAAAATTGCTTCCAGAATCTCATCCTCCCTGGTACTTCAGACTTGTGACTGCGTAACCTGCTGAGTGTTAAGGGTTGTGGCAGAGCCTGGGTGCTGTGGTGGCCGAGAGGTGACACCGGCACAGGCAACTCGTCCTTCAGGTGACAGGCAGAGGCACATTTCCGAGAGCTGTCTGCTTCTGCGTGTCTCATCCCTTGATAATCTGCAATTTATATGTAAAAGCAGAGGGATTTAAGTTGTTTTCTGTGCAGTTGTGGCCCGTGGGAGCAGTTGGCTGTCGTGGTGTTTGGCCCTGGAGCTGCCTTGGTGGCCGATTGCGTAAGGGAGCGAAGGTATTTGCAGCAGTCACTTGGAAACGGGGATAATTCAAGTCTCCATCAAGCTCAGGCTCAAACAGGTTGTGGAATTTATTTATACAACACCACTGGGGTGTGTGACACTGCAGAGCCAAACAAACAGAGGTTCCCAGCCCTGAGGCTTGTGCTGGGTGTTAGATAAGGAGGGATGGGGTAATTACAGCCAGGGACATGGGTGGAGGGGTTCGGAGTGGGTGAGGGCTGCATCCGCGTGGAGAACATGAAATGTGCCTCATTAATGGCAGTGTGAAGAAACTGGGGGTGCACCTGGGGTTATGGCAAGGCTGGAGGTCAGCTCTGCAGGAGGAAGTGTTGTCTGAGCTGTTGGAGAGGTGTGGATTAATAAGGGAAAGCGGAAGGAGGTGAAATGAAACCAGCCAAGCGTGCGGGGAGGGGCTGCATTACGTGGGAGCTGGCAGCCCTGGCACTCCAGGAGCTTGGGGAATTTGGGTGTCACAGCAGCCACTGGGAATCCACACCCCGACCCCAAAACTTGTGTGCTTGATGGGAACAGAGGAGCAGGTAAAGAAAGGGTCCAGTGTGGTTTCTGGGGGCTTTGTGGTCCCTCCTCTCTGCTATCTGTGCTGTCATGGTGCCAGATTGGCTTCTGCCCAGCCACTGGGCTGGTTTGGGGTGTACTCGATCAGTCAGCACTGAAGATCTTGAATTGGTGGTTCTCCACGTCAGCAATGCATGGATTGTTGTTCCCATGTGCCCTTTGCTCTGGGCAAACTGGATCTTTCGGGTTTTAGGAGCTGGGTAGTGGTTGTTAATACCTTTACTGTGTCACTAATTTCCTTTTTCCTTCCCTTTTGCTCTTCAGAAATGCCATTCTCCTGAGTGTGTAAGGAGCCTACAGAACTGTAATGTCTAACCCTACATGGAATAGCAGCTCTTGGAAGGTACCACCCTTTTTTAACTACCTAGCTTTGTTACAGGTTGGGTTAATGATGTGCTGATCCTTGCATCAAAACTTAAAACTGAAGAACTGTGTCTTATGTAATGCTGTCCCTTTGAAAGGGCGGACAGTGCTGTGATCCTCCAGCCTCTGATTTCCAGAAAAGCTGGGTGCAAGCTACCACTTGGTTTGGGGTGCTGAGGGACCATGCCTGTTTCTCTGTGGATGGTGATGTCTTTAGGCAGCTCTGGTGTTGCCTTAGGAACAGATGGTGGTTTCTATTCAGAGAGCTGAACTGAGCTTTCTTCATACTTGGTGGCCATCCTTGGAAACATATTGCCCTTCTCTTTAGTGATGCATGATGGTTTGCCCGTTTTTCAATTCAGTGACCTTCTGGATTGTCTTTCTTGAGGCTTCCAGGCGTATTTATAAAGAATATTGTGATGAAGTGCAGTTACACTTTAACATTTAGATTGAAATGTCTTGGCTGTTCGTGCTGCATTAACCAGCTCTCAGGCGTTGGCTTGTTCTGCTGCCTGATCCTGCAGTGATGCCATAATACTGAATTTTGGACTGCCCTGTGCATTGCCATGGCAACAGACTGATGTCACACTCTCAAGGACATGACTTCAGTGCACGATCATGCAGAGGCACAATCAGATTTGTGCAGGAGAAAGCTGACTAATGCACATCTCAAAAGCAAACAAGGGGAATGCAGGTTACAGCTGACCAACCAAGGTGCCTCAGTGTGCAAATTCCCCACTTAGAGGAGAGGCTGATTCTGTCTCTAAGGAACAATTGTCTTGATGAGCTTCTCTTCACCATGGAGAAGCAGAGGACTTGCAGGTTTCCTATATCTTTAAAACAGGTGGTGGAAGGGATCATTGTTTCTGGGGTGGGGAGATGCTCTCTGGTTTCAGAGCTTTGAAAGGGCACTGCTTTCTTTTAATTTTAAAGAACCTCTCCGTGGTCTTGTAAGCACCCTGAGAATACTTTGACTTGCAAACAGTTTAATTGGTTTTCCAAAGCTTTTATTTTATCCATAACATTGGAAGGTGAAAGGGGAACTCCGCATCTGCATTATGGTCACATTTTCCTATATCCTATTAGCAGATTCCAAGATTGTTTAATGTGATCTCCACCCATTTCATTTGGCTGCAACCTTTGCTCCCATGAAAACAAGGCTGATTGTTCTGAATTGCTGTGTGTATGTGCTTTGGCACGGCATGAAGGTACCTATAATAACACAACCATTGTCTGGAAAAAAAGGCAGTTTGCAGGAATAACTACAAATAAAAGGGTGCAGTCCAGGGGCAAGACAGATAATGGTCCTTTCCCCCACCCACTGCACAGGGCAGATTCTTAAACATGGTCACCCCTCAGCATGACAGGGCTGTGGGCTTCAGCCTGGGATGTGAGTACTGGGAATAAGGGACTGAAATATTTGCACGTTGTTCCAAGTTTCTCTTTCCTGGCCTCAGTTCCATTGCTCATATCTACGGATGGGGAGACTGAATGACTCTTGCACAATGCAGTGTTTTATTTGCATGCTGTGAGCAGTTTAACAAGTGTGTGTGTGCTAAATGAAGCATTCCCACTTTCAGTGAGCAGCTGATGCACCCTTAAAATAAAAAAAAAGATTTAAAAAAAAAGTGCCTTTAGGTTGAACAGTGGGGTTTTGAGGGGTGACATTGTGCTGTGTGCCTGAGCGGATGGTGGGTCGTGCCAAGGCTGAATGTTAACTAGAAATGCTGTGAGATGCAGCAAATAACCACCTCACACTCCTCGGTGTTAAAGTAATTTTTGCTCATCTCTGCACTTTGTGGGATAAAAGCTGTTCTAGTGCAAGATTTGCAAGGAACATAATTGTTTTAAATGCTCAGTGTCACAGGAATTGAGGACATTTAATAGAAACTGGCATTTCTTGTAGCAGTTTGGTTGCCTCCCAGAACAGGAAACTGTGAAGTGGTAAAAAAGAGTCAGGGAAGGAGTTTAACAACCCTCTCTGTAAATCATGATGCTTGAATTCAGATCCTGGCCTTGAGCTGAAAGGACTGGGAGCTCTGCAGGACCCAGTGATTCAAGCTGCTCTGCAGAGAACAAGAAGATAATGGTGATGGACTATCAGGAAGGCAGCCTTGCTGAAAAGAGAGGCTTTGTCATACAGTCAAGGGGAAGGAAGTCTGGAGAACTCAGAAAAGGAACAGATGTTTTTGGTGGTGGGGAAAAACTTAACTATCCCTGTAGTTTGCTCTTGCAGCGGAGCCAGCAGGAGGAACTTGATACCAAACAAAAGTAGGCACACCCAGGATTTAGCAGAGGGATCCTGGAAAGCTGAAAATCAGTGCTTTGGTGCTTTTCTGTTTGACAAATACCTTATAGAGTGGCATCTGGCAGATATAATAATATATGTGTGTGCAAAGGTGTGTGTAAAACAGCTTGAAGGTGTTGGATGTTTCTCTTTAACAGCAATAAAAGAAATATTGATGTATGAAGTGATACCAAAGTGGGGAGCCAAGAGAGATGCTGTTCTCTGAGAAGGAAATAATGACAGAAGATGCATTAAAAAAGAGGGTGAGGTTTTTTTCTAGGGTGTGTTTATGGATGGTGATGACGTGAAGTGTGATAAAACAGATTGCTGATCCTGTGTATCAAAGTACCAGTGGCAATGATTTTTCAAGCTGTTGAAACTTGCATCCACTAAAAAATATATATCTATTTCATTCTTCCTAATAGGTTAATCCACTGTAATTGGCTGTGAAATCAACCTGGGGGAATTTTCCCATCTGTAAATGATGCACAGCCTCTTTGCTGTCTTCTTGGCACCCGTACCTTCAGATAATTAAAAGCTGTTTTTCAAATCCACTTTTCTTTCAACTCTTGTTTTTCTGCATCTCGCCGCTTCTCTGAGAGCTGTCAGTCACTCCTCTGGCCAAGGTATAAAAACCAAGATAATGTGCTTTTAGGAAAGGAAAACTGCAGATGATCTTTTTACTTTAATTTTTTTTTAAAAGCATAAAAACTACGTGAATGTGAGGAGCTTTTTAGCATGCATGTCACTGCTGCATTTCTAAAAGTAACTAAACTTTCCCAGTCCAGCATGGAAAACTTTGACTTTCAGAGCTCTGGTGCCACTTGCCCTGCTAAAATCAATAACCAAGCCTCCATGGTTCACTTAGGAAGCAGTTCCAGTTCCCCAGAAATGACAGGAGTTGCTCAGCACAGGGATCCTCTGGTTTCAGCACATACTTTCATTGCTCTGTAGTGTTTTGAGAGGCCGAAGGGTGGGATGCAGCTCCAGTGAATTTCCAGATTCCTAACAGTGTGAGGGACTGTTTTTAATAGTGATGATAAAAACAGCTATTCCCAGTTGGAGGTTTAGTCAGTGGTATAATTATCAGAGCTATGAAATAGTGCAGGGATGGCTTGGGATGGAAAAAACTAAAGCTTGAAACTTATTTTCTTGAGGGAGCTGTTTGAAATGATTTCCTGCAAGCTCATAGAGAACTGGTGAGAGATGTCAAAGGGTGAGGGCTCAGTACTGGGTGATTGCTTTGGTAATTCAGGGTTTGGGCTGGCAAACTGCAGCTGCCTTTTGAGAGGGAATTGGTTGTTGAAAGCCAGGGGGATGAGTGGGAGCTCTGGAGTGGCACATTTGGTTTGTAAAGTGCTGAGGATTTCCACAGCAGGGTCACAATCCCCAAAACTCCAAAGCTGGCTCACTTAAACCATCCCTTCTAAACCACAGCTGTGGCCTCCTTATTTTCTGCTTCACTTCTTAGTGATTTGGTGGGGTTTATTCATATTTTCTCCATTTTATCCAAGAGGGGAAACTCTGAGAAGAAAATACTGTTTGTGCTGGAGGGAGCAGTGGGAATATTGGGTTAGAGAGCAGTGTAGGTATTTTTTCCTTTTTCTGTCTTTATTATAAAGTTGTTTTTTGGACCTGTTAGAGCAGAGACCACAAAGATGCTCTGAGGACTGGAGCACCTCTGCTCTGGAGCCAGGCTGGGAGTGTTCACCTGGAGAAGAGAAGGCTCTGGGGAGACCTTGGAGCCCCTTCCAGGGCCTGAGGGGACTTGGGAAAAAGAGGGAATGTGACTTTTTATGTGAGCAGATAGGGATAGGACAAAGGGGAACAGTTTTAAAACAAAAGAAGAGAGATTTAAATTAGATGTTGGGAAGAAATTCTCTGTGAGGGTGGGCAGGCCCTGGCACAGGGTGCCCAGAGAAGCTGTGGCTGCCCCTGAAATCTCTGCAAGTGTTCCAGAGCAGGTTGGATGGGGCTTGGAGCAACCTGGGGTAGTGGCAGGGGGTGAAACTGGATGAGATTTAAGGCCCCTTCCAACCCAAACCATTCTGGGATTTTATGCTTTGTGTGCTTTTTCATTAAAAAAGTTTCAAATCTTGTAAAACAAACCTGAATCTGATGTTTCCAGTGGACTTTAGAAAAGTGCATACTTCCAAAGTGGTTATTAACGTGGAAAGGATTGCACCAGAATTATTTCTGATGTCCTCTTAGGGGTCTGTGCCACTGATTTTTAAGAGGAAATGTGAAAAGGGAAAGGCAGAAGCAGAAAGCAGAAGTTGTCACAGTTCATAAACGTGCAGAAGTTGTCCTTTACTGAAATTTCAGTGCTATTTTGGGCCTTTCTTTTTTTCTTAAGAATGAATTACAGTGGAATTCGTGCTATGCTTAGGATTTTTGAAACTTGAATTGTGTCAGTTGCTAGGTGTATTGACTACAAAGCTCTGAAAATATCAAACTATTTTTTACTTCAATAATTCTTGAGTTATTAGTGGGGAAAAAATATCTTTAAAAATAGAGCTAATAAAAGATTAAAGATCTGTGGAATTGGTAGGTTTCCAGATTAGTTTAGATTTTCTACAGTCCTTTGAAACAATTATGCAATAAGATATTGAATTTAATGTTGGTCTCTACTGCAGTTTACCAGTCAAAACCCCTGAGTTTGTGTGACGCAGAGTTGGTTCAGCAGATGTTTTGTGTACAACGTTCTCTTGAGAATTTCTGTAAGCCCAGGTGATGCTTTGTGTGGGAAGGATCTGTGGTGTGTCCTCTTGGCTGCCTTCTGTCTTCCTCTTGAGCCCTCTGGCCATGACGTGTCACATGTCTGTGCTTTGGCTGCTCAAAGTCCTTTCTGGTCCCTTTAAAGGGGTTCTGTGCTTTTTTACAAGCTGCAAAGCAGTTTAGGATGGGAAATACCCTGATACTGCTTTGGGATAATTCACCTGTGTTTGTGTGAGCCCAGCTCTGCTCACCCGTGCCCTGTTCTGCTCCTGCTGGTGTGTCTGTGTTGGGTGAGCTCTGCAGGTGCCTGGTTCTGCTCATGGATGTCCAGGGCTCCACTTGGGTTGTGATGTTGTTCCAAGTGCTGTTGTGGGTCTCCTCTGCCTTGCTGTGCTGTTCTCCATCACTGCTGAGGGTTCCAGCTTTGTGTTGCTGCCTGTCACACCCTGGTGTCCTGTTTCTTTCCTTTTCCTTGCATGACTTCACACTGCAGGCCTGGAGCTGTAGGAGGGGTGCTCATTCCTGGCAGCCCCAAGGATGTCAGAGGGTCCCTCCCAAAGAGGCCTGGTGGCAGTGGAGCTCTGGAGGCCTCTGGTTGTACAGAGTGGCTGCTCCCTGTGCAGGAAACTGGGGCTGGGAGTCACCTCTGCAGAAGGTGTGTCCTCATTCGTGGAGGAGCTGTGTCACCATGTCCAGGAGTTGTATGAGAACATAAGAAGGTTGTGTGGCCTTCATGGGAATGAGGAACCTCATCAAGTTCAAGTCCAGGTGCTGCTCCTGGGTCAGGGCAGTGCCAGGTGTGAGTACAGACTGGGAGGAGAAGTCACTGAGGACAGCCCTGCAGAGGAGAACTTGGGAGTTGTGGTGGATGAAGAAAGGGCTGTGGGGCAGCTGTGTGTGCTCAGAGTCCAGAGGGACAACTGAGTCAGGGCTGCTCCAAAACAGGAGTGGGCAGCAGCCAAGGGATGTGATTCTCCCCCACAGGGTGCCCAGAGCAGCTGTGCCTGCCCCATCCTTGGCAGCGTCCAGGGCCAGGTTGGATGGGCTTGGAGCAACCTGGGATTGTGGAAGGTGTCCCTGCCTTTGACCAGGGTTGAAACTGGGTGGATTTGAGGTCCCTTCCAACCTGAACCTCTCAAGGGTTCTATGGAATAGGATGTTTTCAGAGAGCCCAGAGACTCAGAAATCTGAAATCCCCCGACCTCAGGGATCCCAGTGGGGTCTGCAGCACCTCTCACCAGAAGTGAGAAGTGAATAAAAGGGGAGGCACTGGGAAGTGGCCACTCTCCATACAAGGAGGAACATTCCTGTCCCTCCTGAGCCCTGGCATTAATAATAAGCTGTGAGTGATTGCGGTGGGTGACTCCTGCTGCAGGGACAGACACATCCACCTGGCAGGTTGGCCACAGGAGGTTGTTGCCTGCCAGGGGCTGGAGTTGGAGATGTCACAGAATCGCTGCCAAGAGAGCTTAAAGGTCAAGATAAAGTTCACGAGATTACTGGTTACTGTTGTGGACAAAACAAAAAAATAACATTTATTGATGGCTAGAATAGTGAAATAATAGTAAGAAACAAGCACAAACCAAACATCATCTCTCTCCAGTTTCACTGTGGGGCATGGCCTGCTCTGCCATGGAGCACTCCTTGTCCTTCCCTGGCCTTGGTGGGGTTTTTCCTACCAATTCCACAGATCTTTAATATTTTATTGTCTCTGTCAGGTGTTTTTCACTCTTTCTTAAATGTTTCCTCAGTGGGACATGAGGAGCAGGCTGGAAAGGGCCTGGGGTAGTCCTGACCTCCTACAGTCGAAGGTCTGTTAGAACCTGACATTAATAAGTGGTTTTTTTTTTTTTTTTGGGGTTTTTAAATTTTTTTGGGGGGGGGAATTGTTTGTTTGTTTATGTTTTTTATTTTTTGGGGTTTTTTGGTGGTGGTGTTTTTTGTTTGGTTTTTTGTCTTAGATTGTACCCTGTTCTTCAGGACCTTCTATACTTTGTGTTTAAGACACAACTGGAAAGCCCAGTGCATCCCAAACTTATTCCGAGGGTGTGGGTGGTGGTGTGTCCTGTTTGTTTGTGGGTGGGTGGGTTGTTTTTAGATGTTCCTGAGGAATCTGTTGTGGTGGAAGCTTGCAGATGTAATGAGGCACTTTGTTCCAAAATGTGCTGTGAAAAATAGTTTGAACTTGTTTCTGCATGAGATCTGTCCTGAAGTTGGGGATACTTGGATAGCTCTTTCCCTAAGTGCAGAGCAGACTTTTCTGTAAACTGCTGACCTCTAAATTGGAGGTTTCTGAGTTCAGCATTTTTGCACTGTCCTTGCAAGGTGGAAGATAGTTCTGTGTGAAAATGTGACATTGGGGAACCAGCAGTGGCCTACTTTAGACAAAAGAAAAGTTTGAAAAGATTTAAGGTTTTGTGACAACTCATGAGACATTGATATTAAAAATAGTGGAAAATGCTTTTATGTGAGAACAGAGTGGATTCAGGAATATGATAGGAAAAAAATTGGGCATTTTGAATGACAGAAATCATGGAATCATCGAATGTTAAAGGGTTGGAAGGGACCTTAAAGATCATCTCATGCCAACCTCCTGCCATATATGCAGGAACTTCTCCCACTAGACCAGGTTGCTTAAGGCCTTATCCAGCCTATCCAAATATTTGCAAGTAATGGCACAGTTACTTCTAAAGCTCTTTTTTTGTACTATTATATTTAATCTAGTGTTTGTGCTGCTGAGTAAGGTTTGCTGAATTTGGATTTGGAGACCCTTAGGAAAAATCTGGACACTTTAGAGATGCCTAATGGATTTTGGAACCTCTCAGCCCTGCAGTGGACTGGAATGAGTCCATGTGGAGGAAACTGCATCGTTCTGCTTTGAGTGTTTTGTGTGTCTGTGTGGGCTTGGTTTGCTTGGGATTTTTTGGGGAGTGTTTTTTGGGGGGTCTTTTGTGCCTCTGTCTCTGCTGAAAAAGTATCCACAGTGGTATAGGATGGAGAAATGCACATAATAATGTTTTGGTTAAAGGGTAAGATTCCACTGAAGTAAATAAATATGAATTACCCCTTGTTCTGCTACACTGTGTAGGTCTGGACCTATGGGGAATATGGGGTGGTCTCAGAAAGGAGAATTGGCAACCCAGGGGCTGGTTCAAACCAAGTGAGAGCCACAGAAACCTGGTAAAGCCATGTTTTGTTCAGTGAATTGAGTTTTAAAGCTGATGAAATTAGTGCTTAACATTGAGTCACCTGCTGTGGGGTTTTCCTTGTTAGCAGAGTTCTAACTAAGGAACTGTATTTATTTATTTGCTGGGTATTTAGAATTCAGCTTTAGGTTTTCTCTGCTATTTTAGAAGCCATTCATACCCCATGGAGAGATGTGCAGGATCAATTATTCCTGTGCATTTTGTGCCATGGTGCAGGGTGCCTTCTTCCCTGTGTAGTGTCCTGTATGAGATTTTTGCTGTCCTGGTGACATTTTACTTTGTTGCTATTTCCCAATCAAAAGTCCAGTCCTATGCTGGAGTACACAGATGCAGAGATACACAAAGATACACTTTTGCAACTGAGTTTATTTCTGTTGTATTACAAGATCTGCCCTGAAACTTGAGGAATTAAAATGGGTCACTAACAAACTGTTCCTGGTGAACTGGTGAGGAATTTCTGTCAGGCAGGGCATGTGAGGGTCACTTTATGAGCTGTCACAACAAAAACAAATCCACCCTCTGCGTGCCAAAGTGAGTCAAGTGCATCTCTCCAGCCTGGATCCCTGCTACCACAGGCAAAACAGGCTGATGAAATTATTTAGGCAATCCTAATCTGCCACGTTGGGGTTATAATAATAATAATAATGAGGATTTTTTTTTTTAGCAAGCTTATGTTGTGTTCTTGAAAAAGATGGGATTCTTTTTGCTGGTTTTGACTGGCTTTCTCTAAAGTGGGGCAGGTTGGCTCTCTCCTGGTGTTCAGGCTGATCTTTCATAGAGGCAGTCTGGGTTTGTGCCTCTGGTGTTTGTCCTGAAACTCCCTTTTCACGTCAGTTCTGCATCTTGCAGTCCTTTCTACCCATCTTTGCATGTGCAGGAGCGATCCAGCGAGACCTCAGCCTCCCAAAACCAGGGCACCACGTCTCCAGAGCTCTGGGAGTGCTGCTCTACTATATTTGGAACCAGCTCTATTGCTTCTATAATAGGAAGGCTTCTGGAAGCTTTCTCCTTCCTCTCGCCCCAAGAAAGTGGCCTTTCAGCTGAGCTTTCATGAATTCACAATCTGCATGGCAAAACAGATGGAATTTTAGAGGCTAAATAATTCAGCTGTGGCTCGTGGGTCATGTGGGGGTGTTCAGGGAGGATTTTTGCCTGTGCCCCATGAGCTGAGGGTGCAGCAGGCACAGCCACACTCACAGGGGCTCTGCCACCCCTATTTTGTCATTCAGGGCATGTGACAGTGCCAAGGGGTGCCAAGGCAGCTTTCTAGAAAGCAGAATGATGTGTGAGCCCTGTGTGTTTGTCACCAGAGCTGCAGCAGCACTGCCCAGTGAGGGATTTACTGGGTTTGTTTTCCTCTCGGATCAAGCAGAACAAATCTAATGAGCCAGTTCTTAACTTCTTCCCAGCTGAGCAGCGAGTGATGTCCTTACCCAAATTGTGCAAGGCAGCTGAAACCTTTCAGGAATAGTCAAACAAGGGAAACACTTGTAATATTATTTTTCCCAATACTCATGCAGGGCTAAGAGGGTGCAGCAGAGCTTGTCTTTATTTTCTTTTTCCCTTCTGAGATTTTCCTTTTGAGGGGACAACTTAGTCCTTCCAATTCTTACCCCACCTAGTGAGAAAGCATGTGAGCCACAAATGTGGAGCCTTTCATTCTTTCCTGACGTGATCTTGGAAGGAAAACAGGTTCTCCCTGTAGTGCTTCATTGGAGTAAGCATTTCACATGCTTATCAGTGCAGCAAGTAGAGCTGTTTGACTGCAGTGAGGAGTCAAATGTTGCCTTGGAGCCCTACATGCTCATTTCCCTGCTTCTGAAACACTCTGCACTTTGCCCACTGTGCATTCAGAAGTGTTCCTTCCCACCGAAAGGACCTAAAACCCACTTTGTAGCAGACACGTTTTCCAGCATGATTCCAGGTGTGGATTGAGATGGCTGAGTGCAGTCTGAGTTTGAGAACCTTGTCCTGCTGGGCTTTGTGAGTTCCTGCCAGGTCAGGGGTGAGTGGGTTCAGGGAGCAATTTGGGTTAGTTCTGTCCTGGTCCAGCTCCCTGGGAGGCTTCAGGCAAGAAATCAGACAGGGGAAGTGTGAAAGAATAAACAGGCCCAGCTCCTGGAGTCTTTCCTCACAAGAGAAGTGCCCCAGACCCCTCATTGTCTTTGTGTCCTCTGGTGATTCTGCTCACATGGGAATCTTCAGTTTTCATTTAAATTGCTGCTCTGTCTGGTGGGATCCATGGATGGGAGCTTGGAGGAGCTTTGGGAAGGAAGGGCTGGAGTGAGTTTGGTGGGGAAATGAGCACAGGGCAGTGGTAACCAGGTCCTGCTGCTTTGCCAGCTCTGGTTCCTGGTGCTTGGCAGAAGTGCCATCAGCTGCTTTTGGTGTGGGAGAAGACACAGGAAACTCCCCCACATTAATTCCAGCTGCAGCCCCTGTGGCAGTTTCCTTGCCCTTAGATCAGATAATACCGGATCTGATGGACCATCAACAGAGGGAAGCCGAGCACACGAGGTTTCACAAGGCATGTGATGCCTGTGATGGCTCCTTTGGGGTTAAAAGGCAGTTCTTTAGGTGTTTGAAATGTGTAGATATTGCCTGAAGAATGGTTAAAAGAAATGGTCAGGAGTTTGAGAGGCTGAGAACCTGGTGTGTCAATCGCCTGGTGTCAGACCTGGCCTGGGAGCTGCTGTGGGTCCTTCCCAGTGGGATGTTGGGATGGGGAAAGACTTTGTGCCAAAGCCTCTTGCTTAGGAGAGTCTGGTGCTGTTAGAGGTGTCCTGAGGGTGCTTGGGGAGGGAGGGATGACTTGGCTGGGGGATAGCAGAATTGCATGTCTGGTGAATTACTCTTTTGGAGACAAGGATCATAAAATAACAACCTAAGATTGAGCTCTGGGTGGGAGAATGGACATGGAACCTGGTTCTAGCAAGAAAACAAATACCCTTATCTTATTATAAAGCCTCAGCACTGACTTTTTCCACCCTAATGACTGTTTTTGTTGTTAACTCCTCTGAGTTCTGCTCTGAAACGCTTGCTGCTGCTTCCTTCTGCATCCTGAGTGTGCTGATGCCCTTTGCCCAGCTGATCCAGAGTGACATCCCTATGGAACATCCCAAAGCTTGCCCTGCATGGAGGTGGGGTGGTCAGATGTGTTTTTACACGTGTTTTTACCAACAGAGCGATTGTTGCTCAGATCCATTCCCGAGGCCACGGCCTCCTTTCAAGAAAGTAAATTTCTGAGAGGATGTGCCCACCCTTTGAACTGGTTTGTTGATCAGTTACCGTTGCTACAGCTAAAACGCACTTGCACTAATCAAAATATCAGAAGCTGTGGTGAATTGCTACACAGATGGGGAGACCTTGACTGCAGCCTGGTTGAGTTGATACATTTGTTTTTCTGGGCTGCAGCAGTGCTCGAACCTGGTGATAAGAGAGGGAATTTTGTGGGCCCGTTCCCTGACTCGGTCCGCGGCTGAGAGGATGTGTTGCTTTCTGCTGCCAAAAGCAGAGTCCTTCCCACATCTTGTGCAGAAAGGCATATGTTTGGGGGTGGTTTCAGAGAGGGAGAAGAACACGATGAGGGTTTTAACTTCCTCTTCTGTTTTGTTTCTCTGTGCATCTGTATTGCAGTTTTTTGGGCTGTACCTGACTCTGTGCAAAACTTAAATCGGCTGCAGCTCCTTCTGCTAAGGATCAGCCTTGGTACAGAAACAGTGGTAGTTAAAAGGCAGTAAGTATATCTGCTAGCTAAATGCTGGGGGGGTTTTTTCACTTTTCCTTTTTATTAATTCACAAGCACAGCTTTTTACTCTTCACACAGTAGGAATTTGTCAGGAGCTTGCTGGCATTAATAGTCTATTTCAGCTCTTTTCTATAGCCCAGCAGCTACAGAGGGGGGGAAAAAGCATGCTTTGTATGGAGCTGTGGTTGGGTCTGTGCTGCAGTGCCCATCTGAACTTGGCTGTGTCTATTTTGTCAGCTTTTGCTTCCCTCTGGTAGTTGCTGGTCCCTTCCTAAACTCACGAAATCCCACCATACAATGCCTGTGCTTGGATCAGGGTTCTGGCTGCTCCTGACCTGAACCAATTCTCTTGATGGTTTTGCTTCTCGAGCTCTTTACTGCAAACAAGATATCTTTGAGTTTCAATTCTTTGTCTGGCTTTTTATCTCTTACTTCTCAATTGATCTGCAGAAGAGTAGGACTAGGACAAAACATGTGGTATTCTTGACCAGGGATCCATGGAGAGGGTGTAAGCTGTTGGAAAAGTGAGTGGCATTCTTGAAATGGTGTGGTTGTGTTTATTTGGGTGTGGATATAATCATGCTTCTGTGATACAGTTCCTGCTGAGTTTGAAATGCTAGTGTTAGTAAAGCCAGAAGGAGAGCCAGACAAAAGCTTGGAGAAAAGTCAGAATTTCAGTGCCTTTTAGTGATGGTTCATGGGAAAGTAACGATTTTGTGTTTGATTTTCCTAAAGCACCGGGCATATGCTTTTTCTTTTCTGTGAATTACTGTTTGTGAATGTATATCTTTACAGCGTGAGAACATCAGAAACACCTGGTTTTGTGCCTAGGTTTCACTCATAGAGGTAGGTCCTTGTTAGAGACTCTGGGTAGTCGGATGGAAATAGTGTTTAACTACAAAGCTTCAATTTCTGCTCTTGCTGATCACGGCAGCCTCATTCCTGGTCTCCCTGAATCCCTGGAGCAGAGGACGTGCTCTCCTCCTCCTGCTCTGCCTCCATCTCCTCCACCCCACACGCTTCTTAGCCTTGTGTGGAGCTCAGCAGAGATTTCTTCATGAAGACTGGAATGTGTTTATATAATATTTTATATATTATTTTAGGCTCCTGCTACTCAAATGTAGGCAAACTCTTAACCTCTTGTTCGCCATCATTAAACGAACCGTGGAATTGCTGTAGCAGACATCAAGTCAGGTGCATCTAAACCAGCTTCTGTTTTTCCTGCCTGGAAGGTTCATCCTTCATCATTTTCCTGGCAAGTGTGGCTACCAAGAGCAGGTTTTCCAGGCCAGGAGTGTTTAGTGGGAGCATTGATTGTGAACCACAGCGGTGAAGCTGTGCTGGGCTGGGTGTAGTGGGGGCTCTTCTGTGTGAGAGGCATTGGGAAGGGGGTGATGTGAGAGGCTCAATCTCTGCAAAAGCAGGGCTAGGACAGCAGTAGGAACACTGGGCAGAGCTGCTGAAAAGGAGAGAACGACCTGCTGCACTAAATCACATCTCCCTGGGGACACAGCTCCATAGTTAGCATCCTCAAATGGCATTCCTTTATTACGGCATCATTGTGCACAGTCCTCTAGAGAGGAAGCAAACGGTCTCTAAAACAATCTGCTGGCAGCTCAGGCTGGAGTATTTGAGGTTTTCCAGGGCTCTTTTGCTGTGTCACTCTTCCCTTTAATGTTCCAGCTTGAAGGTTGTTGTTCTTTCTCCATCAAAGTGCGTTAAAGCGCCGGTAAGGGTGTCTGCTCCAAGGACAAGGTGGAGAAGGCAGCAGCCCAGGGAGAACAAGAGATACTGCAGAACTGCTTTGTTCTGGTGTAATCTGCCTTATCTGCATGTGATGCAAAGACAGGGCAGTTTTCACAAGACTTGGAGGCTGCGTGGTGACATGTTTTCTGTCCTTTTATAAAATCCACCACGTTATTTTGATTAGAGCGCTAACGTAACTCCTGGCAGCCTCAAATCTCACTGCTAGCAGCTACTTCCCTCCAAAGCCTGATGTGGTGCTAACAAGCAGAGAGATCTTGTGCGTCCTGTTTACATGGAGCTGGGAAGACAGCGTGTTCCGTGGGAGGTGCCAAGGTAGAGCTGCAGTTGGATAAAAGGTGAAAAAACTCCGTGTGTGCAGACAGGCTGTGGTGGGGTGTGTTCATTTGTGTTTGGTGGTGTTCAGGAACTCCAGCTGCAACACTTGGCATGATGATGTTAAGTTGTTTTAAATTTGAATATGTATCTTTTATATCTATGCATGCGTAGCATGTTTGTGTTTGTATATATTTATAGTTATATCTATTCTCTCTCATGGGAAAATCCATGTCCTGCTCATCTGCTCTTGTGATCTCCTCATGTCGCTCTCTGTTGTTCAGTTTTTAGGTGGCAGAGACACGGTGAAGCTGAGTGTGGGGCAGGCAGAGCTGATGGGGGAGCCTGGGGTGTAGCCCAGGATGGACTGGCTGTGACGAGGACGTGCCTTAGCCGCAGAGGTCGTTACCATGAAGAGTTCCTGCAGAGCTGGCCTCCACAGGGAACCGCTGAACTCCACATCCTCCACCTTCCATCAGGTCAAACGGTACGGACACGCTGCCCGCTCTGCCTGCAGCTCGGGCCTCAGCACTGATTGTAGCCTTCTCCTTGTCCTCTCCCATTGTCTTGTGCTGTCACTCAAACGTTTGCTCTGAATTCTGACGCTCAGGTGGTGTTTAAGTTGTAATGGCTTAAGGGCAGAAATGTTCTTTGACGTTTTTATTTGATCATGACAACTACAGATTCACTGCAGCTGGTAGTGTACTTGCAGAAATCCTTGGGTTTTCTAGCAACAGCTGTAAATTAGTTTGGGAAACATGACTTTGAAGTAAAACTTAATTGGCGAAAGGCTCATCAGAGTAGGCTTTAAAATATGCAGGCAGCTTAAAGCAAGTGGAAATGCTGGCAGTCATTGTTGTGGTTTGTCTTACTATGGACTAAGTAATTAGATTAGTTTAAGCTCACATTTTGTATTGCTCGCTCTCCTGTTCTCTTATTAAGGAGAAATGCACGATTGATTTCAAACACTTGTGCTTATGTGACAATTAAGTGAGCGCCTCTCACTGTGTCTCCTTAAAGGAACACCATGCAGAACAACTTGTCCTCATGCAAATGCAAGGACATGCCAGTTTGTTGGAGTTCAAACTACTTCAAAATAAATGTGTATTTTTTTTTTTTCATTCTTTTTCTGAAACCAAGGCTCTTAAACTTCCTCAGTCTGGAGGAAGAGCGCCAGCTTTTTGTTTCCAAAGGCTGTGTGGGTTTAAAGCAAACTTTTAACCTTTGTTCTTTGTGGTTGTGTAGACAGCATATACTTGCTATGTTAGTCTCATGGTAATTTAGTGCTGGAAAAGACTTCCTGGGTCACCCAGCTCCTTGCTTTCCCAAGCAGGATCTCATAATCCCTTTTGTGAACTTAGTCCAGCCTAAAAACATTTACATCTTTTCTTGCATCTTTTCTTCTCTCCTCCTGTAGATCAAGCCATTACTGAAGATGACAGATCTTGCTGTGCAATTAGGAACCTTCTTTTCATTCCCAGGCTGAACATTCATGACAGTTTATAGACTCATTTGAGTTTCTGTTCCTTTATTTGCCTTCTGCCTAAGGACTGCTGCTCATTTTCAGCGGTTTACCTCTTCTTCTGCATTCTGTAGAGGGGGTTGTAACCCTCACCTGTGGTTTTGCTAAGTGACCAAAGTGTTCTTTAGTAGCTTCCTGAGTAGCAATTGCTGCTGTTCTCAGTGTGATGCCCCTCACAGAATATTCTCAATCCTGGCTAAAAGTGTGTGTGCTGTGCTCTGGAGCTGCTCTGCCTGGAGGGCTTCTTCATCATCTCCGCTTTTTATTTCATGGGTGTCTCTCTGGTGGCCAGTTCACCTCAGTTACTTCCAAATTTTGTTGGTGTTCCTCTTGCTGATGCATCACTGCCTGCATTTCAAAACCTCCTCAGTTTCTGTTATTTGGAGCTTTGTGTCTCTGCTGTTTTGGAGCTGCCTCTGTTTCTGTGGGTGCAGAATTAGTGCTGAGGTCATTCTTAACAAAGTCAGATGTTCCCAGGGCTGATTCTTGAGGCATGTCTTTGGTTTCCAGGCTGGTATTTTCTTATTCAGCATCACCTGGGGCTGTCTCCTGCTAAGCCAGCTCCTTTGTCTGTTTTCCCATTCCTCTGCCAATCTGTCTTAACCAGTAAATCTCTTTGTGCTCTCTGAAGTCCATGTGAGGAAGATATAGTAGATTGCTCTAAAAAGATGGCTTTTTTTTGAGAACCTCGAGGTTAGTCTGGCATATTGAACTATTCCCTCTTCCCCCTTTTTCTGTGTGTCACATTAATCCTCTTTGCTTGCAAAGCACCTTTATATTGGAGTCAGAATACGAGCCCTGGAGAGGCTGTGATCATTCTCCTTCTCTTTCTCCCCTGCAGTGCCCCCTCCAATGTGCCACATGTTTATTATCTCCTATTGTTGCCTTTCAAGAGGTTTATAAATCCTGTTTCTTGGCCTGCAGTGCATGAGCCTATCTGGTTTGGATTCTAAAACTGGGATGAGCCAATCCTCACAATTTTTATGAAGCTCTCTAATCCTCCTCCTGCCAATGCTCTTGTTCAGATTAACGCCTGGGCTTTTGCCCTCATCATCACCCTTACCTCTCCTCTTTAAAAATGGTGCAAAGTCAAATTTGGTATTTTGTGTTGTACTCTTGATCTCTGCCCTGCCCTTGCTTGCAACCCTGTTTCTCTTTTCTCTCACAAACTGAAAAAAAAACCTTTCACTATTTCTTTGTTGTTAAATATCTCTGCAGTGACTTAACACTGCACCAGTTCTCGTGTTTATTCCTGGACTTTTTGGTCTCTAAGATAGAAGTTTCCAAGTGATGTGACCTGAAACCTGTGTCTGCTTCTGGTATCTTTCACAAAAAAGGATCACATCCAGTTGGAGTTGCTTGGAATCTTTTGTTTGGGATGTGTTCTTAATAATGAAAACACCTTCTGACTCCTGGAGAATGCAGTGTGCGGTGAAATCCTAAATTCATGAACCAGTTTCTTTCAGTCTTGAGTTTCAAAAGGGCAGCCTGATAACTTGCCTTCAGCTCTACTCTACTTCTGCTTGTTTTTATTTTGAATGCTGAGTCTGTTACTGATGGTGTGGTGCAAGGTTAATTTCTGCAACCTTTGATGTGTTCTCATTGCATATGCACAACAATGAAGGCTATAAATAGCATCACTCTGTGGTGCTTCCTTAACACAAGGAATTTGTTGCACTGTGATATGAAGAAAGGTCCTTTTGCACTTTATGAATCAGGGAACAAATTAATAAATGTAAAACACTTCCAGAAGGACACTTGGCACTTACCTTTCAGCAGAAGCCCTATAAAAGCAGCAGTTTTTGTCTTGCTGTCCCTCTGTGATTTCCCCTCATCCTGTCCCACCACAGCCACGTGTGCCATCCCATCATCTCTGAGCTACACATTTCTGGAGCAGCTGATAACCTTGAATTCCAAATCCTTCAGTTTATTTTGTTCCCTTTTGCTTTCTCATGTCTGGTGTGGCTGGGAAGCAGGGCTTTGAGCTTCCTGAGGCTCCGCACAGAATTGCTGCTACATCTCTCCCTTCATGGTGAGTGCCTTCATACAAAAACCTGGCAAAGCTGTGGCACTTCTTCCTGTACAAAATTCAGGAAGTAGCCAAGGCAACTGTGCTTTACTGAAGGGTGGGTGTGTGTTTAGTGTAAAACACGTTCAAAACATTGATGGGTGGGAGCCCTCAAAGTGGAGTGGTCTGTGTTGGGCTTGGGGATGCATTCTGTCACCCAGAACCTCTGTGTGCTGCAGATGCTGGGCTTTGTGGGATGGATTTTCTGGCTGTGCTGGGTGCAGCTGTGTTTGGTTGGGTGTTGTCTCCCCCAAAATCAGGTTATCTGAGCACCTGATGCAGGTGAACAAGCTGGGGAGGGACCCAGCCTTAGGAGTTTGGTTCTTACACAGTGCATTTAGCTCCTCAGCTCTGCTGGGCCAGCTCTGCCCCACGGTTTTGGCATTCTCCCACTTGCCCCAGGCTGGCCACTGGAGCAGAGAGCTCTCCTTCAGCAGCCACAAGCCTTCTGTTTGCCTTCACATCCCTCTCTAATCCCTGCAGGCTCTCCCTTTGCTGCAAGAGGCGTTTTGGAGGTGTTGGGAGGTGGGTCAGGAGCAGTTGCTGCTCCAAGGGGAGTAGGTTTTCAGGAAATCAGATGCTTCCACAGCTGCCAGAGTCAAACCCACCCCTGCTCTGGAGCTTCCCAGCCCTCCTTTCTGTGAGCTTGGAGCCTTGCCATGCTCCAGAACAAACTCCATGAGTGCAGAGGGCCTTCCATGGCGGGACTTTCCCCGGCAGAATCCCTGGAATGCCTTTGAAGCAGCTCTCTGTCTGCGTTGCCTTGCCCTGGCAGTGCAAAGGGGATGGAAATGGTACTGGAGATGGAGCCCAAAGGACCCACCAAGCCCTTCCAGAAATAACAAGTGGTTGACTGTGGTTAACTCCCACTCAGTGCTCAGTCCTTGCTAATTGTCAGTGTCCTTTATGGAGGAGGAAAACTCCATGGACAGAGAGCTGGGATGCCAGGGAAGAGGAATGCTTTGCCAGAGGTGTGGGGGTTTTACTGTTGTTGATTTTTTCCTTTTTTTTTTTTTTTTTTTGGCTTCTGCCTTGTGTTAGTATGTCCTGAGGGGTTTTTCAGAGTTGTAGTTGGCACTGGGTGTGCAGTCAGCAACGTGAGGAGCTTTTTTCAACTGGAGTTGGTGTTTACAAGGAGAAATCCATAGGAAACTTGGGGGTTTTGATGGAAATTTTCCCCCTAATAAAACCTTCCAGTGCTTTGCCCAGAAAACTTGCAGTGTGAATATGCTGTTTGTGAAGATCAGGCTTTTTTGTCCTTGTTGTTCTTGCTGGCCAGAGGAAATCTTTTGGCTTCACAGGGCATCATCAGAGCCCCTGAGCTGGGAGCTGCAAGGGGAATTAAGGCTCTCTGTGGACCTTACAGAGGAGTTGTGAAAACCGAGTCTTTTCTAGCAGTTTTGCCTCCAACTCTGGAGTTTCCACTAAAGCAAATATATTATTGTTTTAGGCTGCTGTGATTTAGAACATACATAAACACAAAAGGATGCTGGAAGAGTCTGGCCAGCTTGGCAAGCAGAATCACGGAATGATTTGGGTTGGAAAAGACCTTAAATCCCATCTCATTCCAACCCATTGCCATGGGCAGGGACATTTCCCACTAGACCAGGTTTCTCCAAGCCCCATCCAGCCTGGATTTGGACACTTCCAGGGATGAGGAGTCCACCAGTGGGTTATGGGTCTTCCCTTGGGTGGGGAGAGAGGGGTGTGTGAGTATCTGAGCTCATATAAAGGAATATATTTCTGTATCAACAGTGTGTAGTAACCAGCTTGATAAAACTGCAGTGGAAACAAGCTGTAGTTAGGACTTACAAAAACAGCAGTCTCATTCCAGCAGTGCAAGTATCCTGTTTTTCAGACATGGCTGATTAGAAATAGAAAAACTGGCCCCTTTATTTCATCAGCTTAAGGATGGAATAACAGTATAAAGGCAGCACTGCTCGTTGTTTCAGTGCTGATCATTCCTGGCAGAATTCTCTCTTATCAGCAATTTAAAACCGCACATTTGGGATTGAAAACCTTTTATGTTTGCTCCCGTGGACTTCTGAAGAGTCGTTGTCTCTAAAGATAAAATTAGAGAGCTTGATAACTTAAAGGGTGGAGGAAAGCAAACAGAATTATTCTGGAATGAAGTGTCATAGGGAATATGTGACTTCACCTTTTAACAACTATTTTTGGTGGTTTTAAATATTTAAAAGCTTACCTGCAGCTGCCACAGCTCTGTGCTTGCCAGCACTGAGAAACAGGGGAGTCTGTGGGTGGGGACTGGGCTCTGGTTCATCTTCAAAGCAATTTCTGCTGGGAAGCCTTGTTCTAATTGTAGGAGCTAGAGATGAAATGTGCTGCTGGTGTGCAGGGAAAAGCTGCAATTGTCTAAAAGTTCATTCTCAATGTCCACAGCAAAGGGCGTGTGAGGTGGGGGCTCGTTTTTTCCAAGTGTCACTTTCAGGTAAGGCTCATTGCTAAAGTGGTTTTTGAAATGAAAGTTCTCTTCCCTGCTGCTGGAAAACTCTGAAGCAGGTGGCAGCTGGTCTTGTGGAGTTTGCAGAGCTCTTTATAGTTGTCTGAAGTTATGAGATGAAGGTTTTCTTTAAATCCAGATCCATTAAAACATGTGCAATGAACTGAATGCTGAATTCAAATGAGGCAATTATTCTGGCAGTAAAACTTCTGACTAAGGCATAATTTTGTTATGTAAATTATAACTTTTCAACCTTAAATGGTATTGTTGGCTTAGCCAGGGACTAACTGAAACATAGGAAATATAACCTTAAACAAGAAATCTGTAATAGGTGAGGCAGAACTTTACCCTTTGTCTTTCTCCATGGACCAGAAATAGCTGGGAGCAGCTGAACCAACTCTGCTGGCTGAACATGTCTCCTGAGCCTGTTGGGGTAACCAGTTTGGTTCTGGTTTTATTCACATAATACCTGCTCTCACCTCCATCTGCAGCTTCTCTTAATGAAGGGTGTTGAGCTGATTGTCCTGCTGGATTCCTGAAAACTGCTTGAAGAAAGCCTTTTAAAAACAAGCTCAGCTCATCTTTCAAACACCTTGGCACAAAACTCATGAATGAAATTTGATCTCCTGCTCCTGGCTCAGGAGATTTCGGCGTGCAAAGTCGTGTTTTAATTGTATTCACCTCTTCTCCCCAGGGTGCGGTGGCGAGCAGCCACCGAGCTTTTCTCTCCCTGCTCTGGGAAATGTCCTTCTGGAAGGGAAGGGAGGGGAAGGCTGCAGGCTCTGTTCCCTGCAGCAGTTTGCTGCAGTGCTTCACCTGCTGCTCTTCTGGGCTGCACTTTGGCCAGGTCACCTCAGTGGCCTGACCCTGCTTCACTGTGAAGTACAACCAGAGTGAGGCAGCCCCTGTGAAAAATGAGGCCAGAGCAAACTCCAGCAGCCTCATTTTCCCATTTTTCTCTCCATGCATCTATTTCAACGCCCTGAAGTTCTATTTTTATGAGATTATTTTAGTTTTTAGCATCCGACTGAGGAGGCAAACAAAGTAGCTCAATTGCATTTTGCAGAGGAGACTAAACTGGGAGGTGACCCAATTCCAAGGAGCTGGAATTGGCACAAAGGCAGAGAATTAACCCAGGGGTGGATGTGTGTGTGTGTGTGTGTCTGCAGCACTGGGATCTCTTACCCCACAGTCTCTGGGTGAAATGCAGGTGGTTTTGGCATTGTCTGGTTGCAAGAGCCAGCTGATGATCTCCCCAAAAAATCCAGAGGGAAGGAACATACATCTGCCTTTCCAGCAGCTGCTTCCCGGCCTTCAAAACCCTGCTTGCACCAGAGAGGTGTAGAAAGGTGAACTGAGCCCTTCCTCTTGATGAACCTCCCCAAAATCTCTGTGCCTGCCCTCCCTGCTTGTGTCACTAGAGCCAGAAGGAGGAATCAGACCAAGCAGTCTTGAGGCAGCACAGCTGCTTCTAGTCCTGGAGGCTTCCTCTGCTTGGGCAAATCTGTTGGACTTTATAGACCAACAAATTGAGGTTTTTAGTTAAAAGATGGTTTTAGGCTAGAAACCTACAAAGTTACCACTCTTAAACAACTCTCTTAGTGTTGGCTCTCAAGGGGAACGTGTTCAGTGCCTGAATGTGTCTGTGCCAGCTCATGATGAACGTGGCTTTGAACCTGCTGCTCTTCACTCCTGAGCACAGATCATCCCTGAAGAGGAGGCCTTGGAGTGCAACAACTCAAAGATTACCATGGAAACATAACCTGTAGTTAGTTCTGTAATGTGCTTGTGAGATGCTCCTGGGAGAAGAGCCTGAGTCTCCTGGTGGTTGCATCCTGCGTGCAGTGCCCTGGGCTCTGAATTCCTGAGCTTTGAAGGGAAAGGTGGCTGTGGAGGTGTGACAGCACAGAGGGGTCTGGGGCTGCTGCTGCAGTGTCAGCAGCATCCAAGGGGTCCTTCACAGCTCTGGAACTCCTGAGTGTAAAATCCCATCCTTGGGAGTGGGTGTCCTCAGCTGATGTCACGCTGCTGTCACTGTGGGAGGGGCATTGATGTGTAACATAAGGACCCTTATGGGAAAGTCACCAAATTTGCCATTATCAATATGTTGAAGGAAAGGTTTCATTGCCCAGAGAAGCTGTGGCTGCTTCATCCCTGGAAGTGTCCAAAGATGGGTTGGATGAGACTTGGAGCAACCTGAGATAATGGAAGGTGTCCTGCCTGTGGAAGGAGGTGGAACAAAAATGAGCTGTAAGGTCCCTTCCAGCCCAAACCACTGTGTGATTTTTGGTGATAGGAGGAGATTAGATATCCCTTGGGATCTCTGATTAATATAATTACTCTTGCTAATTTCTCTTTTGAGCTTTAACCACATTTTATCTACTGAAAAGAGCGTGTGTGGTAGGTGATGTCCAGATAAAGCCTGTGACCCATGTGTGCCTTGCCTTGGATCAAGGAACGAGCAGGCAAAGGATGGCTCTAGCTCAAGAATGAACCACTAGCTATGTTTTCACAACTGATACAACTTAAACTGTAGGATTTCTCCTTGCAACTGCCTGGAGACAGATTTCTCTAATGGGAAGTTCTCTCCTGCTGCAGGAAGTTCTTAAAGGGTGGATGTTGCAGCCTTGGTGGCTCTTTTCCTTTCTCATGTGGTTCCTCTTGAGGTGTGGGCTGGTGCCTGCTCTGGGCCACCTTCTCCAATTCCAGACAGGCATATTTTGCAACTATAACTTCTTCCCTCTCTGTTTTTCCAGGGTTTCTGGTATGCACTTAAAGCCATATCTCAAGTTACAGAAGAAAGAGCGATCCCCAGAAATAAGCCAGGATTCCCTTCGAGGCCACCAGGGACCAGCACAAGGAGAAAAATTCACCAACTGCACCAAACTGAGCGTTTTCCCAAAACCCTCCCTGGTGACTCCATCTCAAAAGCTTCTGGGGATTATTTATCCAAATACTATGTGCAATATGAACGGGAAAGGCCTGGCGGACGCTCCGAGCGCAAGGGAGAAGAAGAACGCCCTGTCTGCCACGATCCACCAGGGAGAAGAAGGGGAAGGACCTCTGGATGTGTGGGCTGTGGTGAAACCTGGCAACACCAAGGAGAAAATCGCCTTCTTCGCAGCCCAGCAGTGCAGCAGCAGCAGCAGCACCCGCACGGGCTCCATGAAAATCAAGAGCACGTGGGACATCGACGGGAGAACGGCCAAACGCAGGAAAAAATCGGTGGATCTTAAAAAAGCCAAAATCCAACTGGAAAGAATGAGGGAGGCCAACTCCAGGTGCTCCCAGCCGGAGCCTTTCGCCTGCGGCATTGAGCACTGCTCGGTGCACTCGGGCAGCGACGGCACCGAGGGCGCCTTCCCGGGCCGCTCGCTGTCCGTCATCGAGATGGTGGCGTTCCTGGAGCAGCGGGCCAGCGCCCTGCTGGTGGACTGTGCCAAGACCTGCACGGCCACCAGGCCCAGCTCCCAGCCCAGGGCCACCCTGCCCAGCCCCGAGCCCTTGTCCCCGGGCAGGGCGTGCGAGGCGGAGCCGCAGGGCGAGCCCGTGCGCGTGCTGGACATGGTGGCCAGGCTGGAGTCCGAGTGCCTGAGGCGGCAGAGCGAGGCCGGGAGCCTGTCCCGCAACAACAGCTTCCGCAGGAACGTGGGCAGGGTGCTCCTGGCCAGCGGCACCCAGCCCGAGGGGGACGTGGGGAAGGGGGTCCCGCCCCAGGGGGAGGCAGGGGTGGCTGAGGCCGGGTACGGAGGTGGCTGCGGCCCCCTGGGTGACACCGAGCTCTGGGATGGCGCTGCCTCTGCCCCACAGCCATTTCCTTCGGGGCTGGATACCCGGGTGGGGAATGTGAATTCGGGACTTGCCCAGGCGGTGTTGGCCATGACAGCTGGCAGGAGTGACACTGAAACACGGATTGAGCCCCCCAGGGCCCTGCTGGCCCCGTGTCCCGCTGCTGCCAGGCTGCCGCCGGATCCCCTGCAGAGCAAGAACGCGACTGTTGATTGTACGTCGAAAGAGCCTGTAATTTTCCCAAAGCATCCTGCTAGGAAGGAGCCCTTGTGCATCAGTATATCAGTCACCAAGACGGAGGAAGGGTGCAGGAAGGAGAAGCTCTCCGGTTCTGGTGAGGATTCACTCCCAGGGAGGCTGTTTTTCCTCCAGGGTGAGCAGCCTGCTGCTCACGAGCAACAGCCACGGCGGGAGGGTCCCCAGGAGAAGCCAGGGGAAGTAGCCCAAAATGAGGATGAGGATGCTCTGGCATCTGGTAGATCGTGTGTCAGAAGCAGTGTCCCTACAGAGCCATCAGCCCCTTCTGTCCCTGCCACAGAAGGGGCTTTGCAAGTACTTGATGCCTCCTGCCTAAAGCGGCAGGTTTCTCATGACTTTCTGGAGACCAGGTTTAAAATCCAGCAGCTTTTGGAGCCTCAGCAGTACATGGCCTTCTTGCCTCACCACATCATCGTGAAGATCTTTGGGTTGCTTCCCACCAGGAGCCTGGTTGCCCTAAAATGCACTTGCTACTACTTCAAGTTCATCATTGAGTACTACAACATCAGGCCGGCGGACTCGCGCTGGGTGCGCGACCCTCGCTACCGGGAGGATCCCTGCAAGCAGTGCAAGAAGAAATACGTCAAGGGCGACGTGTCCCTGTGCAGGTGGCACCCCAAGCCCTACTGCCAGGCTCTGCCCTACGGGCCTGGCTACTGGATGTGCTGTCACCGCTCCCAGAAGGGCATCCCGGGCTGCAAGCTGGGTCTCCATGACAATCACTGGGTCCCTGCCTGCCACAGCTTTAACCGCGCCATCCATAAGAAAACCCGAGGAGCTGGAGCAGAGGTGGAAGAGGAATATTAGTGCACAAACACTTTCCTGCAAGATTGAGATTGTTTGGGAGAGGAGGAGGAGGAGGAGATTCTCATGCCTTGTGCTGTTTACAGTGTATATAATTGTCGTGATTTTTTTTTTTTTCACAGGGCTATGAAACTGCACATACTCAAACACAAGAGCCTTTACCTTTTAGATTAAAAGAGAGCTTTTAGTCCATCTCTGTAAATAACACTATAAAAACTAATTGTACATACAGAGTCTACAGCTGGCTGAACAAGGTAACCCCTACAATGCAGCTATCCCAGTGTTGCGGCTATAGGTGTGTGTGTTTTTAAGTGTCTTGTTTCAAAATCTGTATATCCTGTATAATATATGAATGTTTCTGAGAAGAAACTCTAAATAGGTAAAGGTCAACTTGTTTAAAGAAGCTGCAGACAACTTAACTGGACAACCTGAAACTTAGACTATAGAACAGATCCATTATAGTAGCGTGGCAGTGGATTAAAAAAAGAAAAGAGAGGAATATTATTGTATAGTCAGAATATAAAAAAAGTTCTTGTCTACCTTACCCATGTTGTCTGGTTGGGTTTTTTTTTTTTACACATAAATAAAATGTGCATTCTAGATCTGCCTTACCAGACTTTCTCTTGTAAGACATTTGCCCTAAAATAAAAAAATACTGTAAAACACGTGGCAGAAACTTGGTGCTGTGCTGTAGTTCAGATGTGCAATGTGCTTTCTCTAGGAAACCTCTCCTCCTACTAACAAAGGAACAAACCCCCCCCCAGATCTCTAGTACTTGGAGAACTCCCTGCTGTAACAATCAGAGATTCCAACTTTTCCTTCTGCATGCAGCAGAGGCTCCTTTCATTGGGAATTCTGGTGCTAGGTGCACTTTCTGGTCCTCCTGCTCCTTGGCTCTTGTGTGGGCACCTGCCCTGTCCCTGGATGCTCGAGGATGGAGTGTGGGTCCAGCAGGATGAGTGTGGAGTTGCCTTGGCTCTGTATGGAATTTCCTATCAGCTCTGTATGGAATTTTTTCCTTGCAAGCAGACTCCTTGCAGTGCTTTGCCTGCCCTGCTGCAGCCCTGGCCTCTCCCAGTGCCGTGGGTTGGTGCTTTCCAGGGGAGCTGCAGAGCTTTGTGTCGGATGAACGGCGATTCCTCACACTGGGAATGGGAGCACAGAGCGTGGCACCCACGGCAGAGTTTCCTTGGATCCTTTCCTGGAGCCAGACCTCAGCCTCCCGCTGCAGCCCTCGCAGGGTGGATGGTTTGGAAGCCTGGGAGTGGCGCCCGGCCAGTGCAGCAGCTGAGCCAGGGGAGCAGCAGCCGCTGCAGGAGCCCAGCAGAGCGTGGCAGCGCTGCCTTTGCCCTGGCCACGTCCCCCCTGCCCCCAGCTGGTGCTGGTGCTGTTCCTCTGCCCCTTCTCAGGGCACGGATGGACTCCTGGCTCTCGCCATTGCAGATCTCTGACCTGGTGCAGGAAGAGCCGGTGCCACCTTGCCGTGGGCTCACCTCTGCTCAAACCCAGGGAGCTGCTGGGAAGGGCAGCGATGGGGTGGCCCTGGCTCGTCCTGTTCTCTGTCCTTTGCTGCTGGCTCAAGGTGTGGAAAGCTGCTGGCTGTGGGGCCGGGCTGAAGCCAGGCACCTCCACCTGCCCTGGGCTCGCAGGGAGTCGCTCACCCGCTTTGGAGCATGAGGAGGACAAAAGGGTTTGAAGGCTTTTGTTCTTTCCTTTAACAGTGGGAGAAGGAAAATCAAGCCCCGACAGCCTGAAATGTGGGTTTGGTGAGCTCAGGCTTTTCAGGGGAGTTTAAAGGATGTGCTGGGTTTGTGTTTTGCCTTCACCTGCTCCTGCCACCCACCGGGTGTCATCCAGCCCGCCCGGAGCTGCTCAGCCTCCCTGCGCTGCAGACACGATGACAACCGGGAGGAACGAAATCGGGAATCCAACAGAAGGGTGTGGCCACCTTGTAACCGGCTGGGAAGAGGAAGAGCAGGATCCCTCCTTAACCCCTGACTTCATCCCCTAACGGGGCTCAGGCTTCACCCAAGCTTCCCTCTGCTCCCTCAGCTGCACCCGGACCAGCAGCACAACCAGCCCCGGGCTGTTGTTTTGCCAAAGCCATCGGCATCGAAAGCCTTCAGCTTAATTCTGATGAGGGGAAAAAGGAAAGAAGCTGCTTTCCTGCTCCCCCACCCAAGACTCTGGAAAACTTGAGGCTGACAGCAACAAGGAAAGTCCCTGCGAGGCTGGAATGGAGTGGCAGAGGAAAATATTTTGTAATTAGATAAGGGGCCAGTGAGGTCATTTTATTTGGAACAGGGTGTGAGATTTTGGTCACCTTTGTTGAACAAGGGGAAAAATGAGGATACAATAATATCATGAGGCTATTTTGTTCTTGGAGCAGGTAAAGCCAGAGGACAACTTGCTGTCTCCCCTATCCCATCCCTGCCTCCCCCCAGGCTGGTGGGGAGCGTGGGCTGGTTTATACATCATTTATTACATTGTCTGCTGGAACTGTCCCTCCTGCACAGCATCGCTGTTAAAAATTGTTTCACAGAGCAAGCTTTTACATCCGGAAATGGGTTGGTTCTGAGTGTTGCCATGCTGAGCTGCCTGCAGGCTTTTTTTTTTCCCCTGTAACATTGTAAAATGCAGATTTCTGTTTCCTTAAAGCATGGTTCAGGGAGAAGCCAAGGTCTGATGAATGTTAGGGTTTTGGGTTGTTTTCCTAAGAAGCAATTAAAAAAAAAAATAAAATCCAGTGTTGGATTTACAAAGTTCAGTGTTTAGAACTGAGGATGAAGGACTGCACCGTGTGCTTGACATCCCTGCCTGGCAGCATTTGGAGTGTCTGGACTGAATTTCCAGATAGGCCTGCAAAGAAATTGTAATAACATTTCCATTGTCCATAAGCTTCCAGTTTTCATCAAGCTCTGGGGCTCTCCTGGCATGGACAGCACTGTGAAAGCTGCCTGTGGCTGAGCCTTGTGGTTGGGCTCCTGCTCCATCCTGGCTGTTCCTGCAGCAGCTTTCCCTTTGCTGGGCCCTGTTCCCTGTGGAGGGACCCTGGGACGCTGCAGCAGAGCTCAGTTCCTTGTGCTGGAGCCAGGTCCTGCAGCCTCTGCCCCGTGCAGCCCCTGGAGCTGTCGGGAAGGCCACGGCAAAGCCCCAGGGCTGGAGCCAGGCTGGGAGAGCTGGGGGTGCTCACCTGGAGAGGAGAAGGCTCCAGGGAGAGCTCAGAGCCCCTGGCAGGGCCTGAAGGGGCTCCAGGAGAGCTGGAGAGGGGCTGGGGACAAGGGATGGAGGGACAGGAGCCAGGGAATGGCTCCCAGTGCCAGGGGGCAGGGATGGATGGGAGATTGGGAAGGGATTCCTGGCTGGGCTGGAATTGCCAGAGCAGCTGTGGCTGTCCCTGGATCCCTGGAAGTGTCCAAGCCAGGTGGGATGGGGCATGGAGCACCCTGGGATAATGGAAGATGTCCCTGCCATGGCAGAGGGGGGAACAAGGTGATCTTTAAGGTCCCTTCCAACCCAAACCATTCTAGGATTTCACAGCTGCACAAAACTGCACTGACAGATCCAACCTGAGGCCGAACTCCCCTTCTTGCCCGTTGGAAATGGTGCTGAAGCCTCCCTTGGGGCTGTTTCCCCTTCCCACCTGCCTTTGGCTGGTCCAGGCAGTCCTGGCGCAGGGAGGGACAGCTGAGGCCATTATCAGCTGCTCTCCTGCCACAAACCAGGGTGGGCAGAGGACAAAAGCTGCTGGTCCTGCCTAAGCAGACCTGGCCTGAGCATTGTCTGCAGGAGCTGAGCTCAGGCCCAGACCTGGCTTTGCCCTGGCCATGCCCTGACTGTGCTGGGGCCGAGGCCATGAGCTGCCCAGCTCTGTGTGCAGGAGCCCCAGCTGGCTGCTGCTCCCACTCCTGAGTGTCCAGGCCAGGAGTCACAGGGCCATCCATCCTCCCCATCCCATGTCACCAAAAAGGGAGTGGGAGGGGCTGTTTGTCCTCCATGGTCTGTTCACAGCAGCTGTGCACCACCAGGGCCCCTGGGCAGAGCCTGCTGGGCCCTCTCCCATCCCTGCACTGACACCGCTTCACTTGAGTAACTCCATCCTTCAACAGATGGACGGACACCTTCCTGCAGCCTGAACTGAGCCTGTAGCGAGGAGCTTTCCCTGCAGGAGGAATCCACCACCTGCAGAAACACCCCCAGCCCAGGAGCAGCCCGAACCAGGCTCACCCAAGAGGTTTACATGTACATAGAGGGATGTCTGTGTGTGTGTGTGTGTTGTGCAGGACTCCACCCCCTGCTCCCATGGAGATGCAGTTATTTTATGTAAGAGTATTTTTTTAGAATGGGTATTGCTTATTCCACCTCTGTATGACTGATTGCACTGTAACAGGTCTGGTCCCTGTGATGCTTTCCAAGGCTGGAAATTCTTGTGTACTTTGCCCAGCACGGTGAAAAACAAACCACACAGAAGTAACAGTCATAAATATACAACTTTAAAAAAAATTACTGTTAAAGATTTATTGCAATAATACAATAAAATTTAGAAGAAAAAAAAAACCAACAACAAAAAAAAGCCCAAAAAAACCAAACCATTTGTGTTTAGTTACATCTTAAGTCTGGAAGTTGTGAGAGGGGGGCCGTGAGTTTCCCCAGGTGAAAAAGCCACCCTGGGTGTCCCACCTGAGACCCTGCACAGGCACCTGATTTCAGCACAGGGCTGGGCCCTGCAATCAGGCTCCTCCTTGGCAGCCCAAATTGGCCACCCCAGGTCACTGGTCACCACCAGAAGTCCCAGCCCAAACTGAAATTCCCGTGTTCATGCTACACAAAAAGTTTTGTAAACTCTCAGCTGGCTGCCTTCAAATATTTATAATTATGGATATTCCTGCCCTCCCTCCCTCCCTCACCCCCCAAATAACCTGGGAAACGAATCCTGGTGATTGCACTCAAGGTTTGGACACACACAATTCTTCCTCAGCTACACATGTGCAAAACACTTTTAAAAAAACCACCACAACCTTGTGTTCTGTTACAAAAAAAGGTTCCATGAAAAGCCCCACCCCGACACATTTGAACACCCTCACGGTGCCCTTGTGCACTCTCAGAGTATGACACGGTTGCAAATAAATTATTTTGGAAAACATGGATAGGAAGAATATGGCTTAGAAAAGTTATTGTGTTGGATATTCTTTCCCCAAGTTCAGTGACAGTGCACGAAGCTGAGCCATGGCCTGACCTTCCGGGGCTCAGAGCACAAAGGCAGCAATGAAAAAGGGACTGAAATGCCTATTAATAATAAAACAACAACAAAAAGGTATTTAGATGGTGGGGTCCAGTGCAAAATCCATGGGCAAGCAGAAGGGGCTGGGCTGTGAGCCCAGTTTCCAATACTGGCGTGTGCTGGTTGCTCAGAGCTGCGAGTGCTAAAGTGCTGTGAGCCAAGAGAGCCCAGCCCAGCCTGGCAGCGGGGCTGGGCACAGCCCCATCAGCTGCAGCAGCCCAGGGGCCTGGGCTGTTCTCCTAAAACAAACCCAGCCCCTGGAGCAGAGCAGCTGCAGGAGAGGCTGGCGTTGTCTGACAACGTGAGGAGTTAAGGGTCTTTGGTTTAAAAAAAAAAAAAGAGAAAAAGAAAAACGAGAAGAAACTACTGACAAAGGATGCCCAGCTCAGGGTTAAAGAGAAGCAGCTGCCATGGAGGAGGGGTGGGTGGCACGTGGGTGTCACTGTCACACCTGGCTTCCCACCCCTCCTGCGTGGGGACAGGGGCAGCACTGGCCAGCCTGGAGAGGGAGAGAGAAATCCACCACAAAACACCCTGTGAGGTGGCTGGGAAAGGCAGCCCTGGAGTTGGGACCAGGCAGGGATGTCCTCGTCAGGAGCTGTGTCCCCAGGAGCTGAGGGGCAGTGGCAGAAATCCTCCCTTGTGCAGGGAGGGCAGGAGGCTCTTCCTTGGCTGGCCCTGTGGAGGAACCGTCCCAGCTCTAAATGTAAACGTTGGAAGCTCTGCTGAGCAAACCACGCGTGGCTGTCCCATCCTGCAGGGCAGAGGAAGAGGAGGAGCCCTTGCCCACCAAGTCACCGTTCAGCACCCACCTCCTCCTGGGGTTCCGCGAGCCAGCTGTGCCAGGGGAACCAAACCAACTTCTTGGCAGTCAGTAAACAACAAACCCCACCATGAACATACAATAAAATAGGGTTCAAAACACATGTAGTGTGGAGAGCACGTGACTTCACCAAACCGGCTTGAAATGGGTTTTTCTAATGCTAAAAAGTGGCAACATGGTGTGGTAACCGATGGATATTATTGCAACAATGCAATTCTGTATCAGCATCCAATGTGGGTCTAGCAAGAGAATGTCCAGTGTTTCTTTGGTGTATGGTATTAAGAGTACAGAGCCTGTGTGCCTCAGCACAACACAAAACTTCTACACCTACCAGTGGAAACAGCATGAAACTAAGCCAGTTTTCTATGGCAAAACTGGGTAAAGGTTCACAACCAAATCTAAACCAAGAGCAATTTCCTGTGTGAATTCCCTGTCCATGCTGATCATTTGTATTAAAAATATGGCAACAGAGATTAGAAAACATGTTAAAAATGCATAATTTTCATGTCCTGAATGAAAAAAATTTAGAAATACGCATTTTTGCATTATGCAAGACAGATTTAAAACACACACACACACAAAGGAAAACCCTGTAAGGAGTTAAGAAAGTGGGAACTGCATTTGCACCACTGTCCAGACCGCGCCCTGAGCAGCCTTCCTGATCCAAACACTCCAAAATCTGTTTCTTCTTCAGAAAGTAGAGCTGGAGGTCGCTGGGTCCTTTGCCAATCCTCGATGCACACAGAACCAAGACACCAAGTGCCCTGGCAGGATCCGTCGGGAGCACGGAGCTCGTTTACAAAACGGGGCCCTCGCAGTCATCTTGGGGAAATAAAAAGGTTTTCTCCAGTATACAAAACAGAAGTCTGACCTTTCCTTTGTTCCAGGCACTACTTAACTGAATAGGTGAAGGTTGATTACAGCCCAGTCAGGGAGGGGTTCCTGGCACAGCCCGCTAGCGGTGCCCGGTGTAGGCCTTGAGCCACGAGGTGACCGAGGCGGCGGCCGACGAGATCATCCCGCCCGCGCTGCTGCTGGCGATGGGCTGGGACACCTGGGTGCTCTGGCTCTGCAGCATCTCCACCTGCTGAGAGGGGATGTCACAGAACCTGGGGCTGGGCAGGTTCTCCCAGTCCGTGCCCAGGTCCGTCTCCTCGTCGCTCACGCGCTCGTCGCCGCTCTCGTCCGTCTCGCCCGCCGCGCTCGGCTCCACAAACTCCATGGAGTCCTCCAGGTCGGCGCTGATTTCGAAGGGGCCGGACCTGTGGGGAGGACACCATCAGTGCCTCTGTCCTCCCACCCACAGCAGCCAGGGCACAGCAGAGATCAAGTGCCCTGTCTCTATCAGCTGGCAGAGGGAGCTTGGTGCCACCCCCTTGGATGTAACACAAACACTTGGCCCAAGAAGGGACAGGGTTCCAGACCACGGAGCAGGAACAGTGAGAGCAGTTCTGCTCTGGCAGGAGCAGAGAAACACAGAGCAGAGAAAGCTACTGGTGATAACTCAGGGCTCCACTGGGGGGAATCCTGCCTTGATGTGGAGCAGCTTGAATTTCCAACACCAGCCCTGGCCAAGCCAAGAGAGCTCAGCTGTGTCAGGCTGTACCTGCAACTCCCAGGTCTGGCACAACCAGAGAAACTTCAGAATCTCATCAGTGGAGACTTCCCACTCTGCCCTGAGCAACACCTCAAGCTCTTTCTCACTCTGAGGTTGGCCAGACACTGAACAGGTTGCCCAGAGAGGCTGAGGGGTCTCCTCTGGAGACACTCCAAACACAGAATCACCGAGTGGCTCAGGTTGGAAGTCACCACAGGGACTCATCTGGTCCAATCTCCCTGCTCCAGAGCAGAGCACATCCAGAGCACAGAGCACAGGATTGGGTCCAGATGGCTCTGGAATATCCCCAGTGAGGGAGGCTCCACACCCTCTCTGGTCACTGCACAGAGAAGTTCTTCCTGAGGTTCAGGAGGAACCTGTGGGCATCAGCTCCTGCTCGTTGCTCTGGTGCCCTTGCTGGGCCCCTGGAGCAGAGCCTGCTCTGTCTCTGAGCCCTCCCTGCAGGCAGGGACAGACAGGGCTCAGGGCCCCTCCGGAGGGGTCCAGCTCCCTCAGCCCCTCCTGGGCAGGGAGATGCTCTGAGCAGGGCCATGGGCTGCATCCCCAGGGTCCTGCAGGGTCCCAGCTGTGCTGTGACTCAGAGTTCCCTGCTGCCACTGCCTGGTGGGAGAGGCGATTGCATCCTGCCCATCCCACTGCTTTGGGCTGCCTGTATTCCAGGGGAAAAGGTGGATTCTCCACAGCAAGCAGAGTCCCTGATAGAATTCACTCCAAGCCACAAAACTGCCCCGTGAACATGAGCAGGAATTTGATGGAATCATGGAATCATTTAGGTTGGAAAAGACCCCCAAGATCACTGAGTCCCACCATTAAACACAGCGACCATTTAACACAGGCAAGAGTTTATCCAGCCTTAGTGGGAGAAGGAGCCTTAAGCAGTGATTTGTCATGGGAAATATTAATCCAGATAATTAAAGCTTGGTAAAATTATAAGCGTATGAAACCAGCAGCATATAAAGGAGATTGTCAGGCAACCACAGGCTTAGGTATCTAAAGGAAAACAAAGAGAGCTGGTTGCTGCAAACTTTGCAGCCAGCTGAGGAATGAAAGGCAAACACTCCTCTTTCATAATCTGGAAAGCAATGGGAGCTCTGCCTCCTGGCAAAGCCTTCTGCTTAACAAGGCAACACAAGAAGGAGTCATCAGGACTGAGGCCAGAAGGGACCATTAGATCATCTCCAGTGACCTCCTCTCTAACAAAGGCCACTGAGTCCCACCCTTCTCCCTGTCCTGAGCCCAGCAACTCCTGCCTGATGACAGCATCCATCCCAGAAACTCATCCAGCCTTGAGAGGATGACAGAAGGAAACAGAACCCCCACCTTCATTCCTGTGGGTAATGAATGTCTCTGCTAAGTGCATGTGCCTCATTTCAAGCAGCTCAGACTCTGCCCCCAGTGGTGTCTGTAAAGCCACTCAGCAGCCTGGTGGGTATTTTATCCAGCTCTCCTGTAACCCTTTCTTTTACCCTCTGCACCCAGGTTGATGCATGGGGAGCTCTGGGACACCTGCACAGGTGCCCACTGCAGCCCTGCACCCTTCAGAGCAGCTGCTTCCTTTGAGGACACAGCTCTCCATCCTCTGCCTATTTCCAGCACTCTATTTCAGGCAGCAGCACAGATTTTTGTCCAAAAATCTTTTACAAAGATGTGGCTCCCCGTGTCTGTGGGCTGGCTCAGTAGGAATAGATCCAGAGAACACAAGGAAGTGGGAACAGGCAGCTCCTCTTAGTGGCACTGCAGGTTTTTGAATAAAACCAGGTCCATACAAGAGAACAAAGCAGAAAAGCAGATTTCAGAACATTTCTCACTGTGTTTAAGGGGGGAATAAAACATCAGGCACATCAAACAAATATTTGCAGACTGTCTTGGGCACAAGTGACTTGTGTCTGGGTTATCCCAATGGGGAAATCAGTTGTTTGCTTTCTTATATTTAACTTGTAAAAAAAAGAAATAAATTATTAAACCTGGTGTGTGCATGCCAGAACTGATGTTCCTTTCATCACGTTCTAAGCTAAGAGAACAGTTGTCTTTAATCTTAATTTACATATAAATGAGTATTATTTAAAGGGTCAGCTTTGGTTAGGCAGTTCACTGACTGGAAGTATTCTGGGAAAGGTTTGCCTGGGATTCTTTTCAGGGTTTGTATTTCTGGATGCTCTCAGGTATTTGCATGTTGGCGAGGCGTGGCCAGGGTCACACTTGGAGCATGGCAAAGCTGCCTGGCATTTGTGCTGCTGTTCCCTGCAGGGAAGGAGTTCCTGCTCCTGGGTGTAGGGGAAATGAATCCATCATCAGCTGCAAAGCCTCCAGCTGAGCCTGCCATAGGCAGGAGCACAGCAATCACACATCTGTAAATTTAATTCCCTACTCAGGAGCCCTTTTTTCTGTCCAGTCGTTCCTCCTCCTGGACCTACCCTGATTTCTGTACTGAGGACTGATCTATAGGCACAGCAGAAGAGAATTTCCCTCATAAGTGACAAGGCAAAGGCATCGATTCCAAAGTTCATATTTTGCTTTTCTTACCTGCCCAAGTTCTCGGTGTCTGGGCTGACCAGGTACATGAGGTTCCTGAGGGTATGCAGGGGGTGCAACAGATCTAAATTTACATGCTGACATGGGGAAGGGAGAAAAAAACCAACATGATCAGGTCCTGAAGGAAACCAGCAGGCACAGCTGATACTTGAAAAGCTATTTCAAGATATGAAATGTGCATCCCCCCTACCTGAGAGAAGCAGAGGTGAAGGATATTGGCATTCAGCTTCTTCACTGCCCGTGTGAACCTGTGTCTGCTGAGATTCTCTCCACAGAATTCACTGTTAAAACACCACACACACACAAAACCACACAGAAAGCAAAATGCTGTGAAAATACATTTACTGGAGGCATCAGCATTCCATGCCCTGGCTTCCTAACAAATCCTGGAGTAAAAATCCTCGCAGCGACCACTTGTTCAAAGTCTGCAGCCAGTTCTAGAGTGCTGAGGAGATTAATTTTAAACCTAGCAGGACTGTGAGCATTTTATCTACAAGCTCTGCTTGTCTTGGCCTCTCCAGTTTGCACAGGACAGGTGGTGGGAACTGTAGGGAACTCAGATCCACCTGAGCGAAACTGTTTCAGATCTCCTTCAAGGTCTTGCATCATTTCCTGCTCCCAACCTTCTCCTTCTGTGAGGCCTGAACACCCAAACAAAATCAGAGAATCACAGAAGGGTTTGGGTTGGAAGGGACTTTCAGATCACCTGGTTCCAACCCCTCAGCCACAGGGTGGGAAAAAGCTGAAACTCTACACAACTTTTGTGCCCTCACTTTGACAACCACTATTTAAAAACACTTAAAAGAATCTCAGCAGCACATCTGGAACCCCTGGGAGTCTGAGCAGGTCTGCAGCTCCTTCTGTGCAATCCCAGCTGCTCCACACAGACACCAAAATTCTAACAGTGCTCTTCATCTGGGGTTTACTCCCAGGATTTTTATCCCATTGGGAATGACACTGCTGCCATGCCATATTACAGCACTTGTCCCACAGCACAGGAGGCAGCAGAGCTGTTCAAGAGCTGCTGCACTGGGCTGGGATTTTGTGAAGCACAGTGGGGTCCAGTGAAATGAAAAGTGCCATTTGTGCACTGCCATATTTCATCTCTCATTTGAGGATGCTGAATATGTCAATTAGAGAGGTGTTATTTTCAACTCTGATGGCTGGTGTCCCTCTCAGGAAGTAAAAAAGGAGGGAGGGATTGTTAACTGTGGTCTAAAATCCTGCTAGCCCTCCCCTCAAACAGCACAAAAATCCACAAGCCACCTATGTTATCAAAAGCTGCTCCAATTAATGACTTTACTCCTCAGACTAACCTGATCTAAGGTCACTGATTCCCCTGCTGTGTTTTTACTTGCCTGTTGCAGAGCTTCTTGGGAAGATTTACATCAAGTATGAGAGACAAAGTGTTAACGAGCTGAGTTGCATAGCACAATGCAGCACTGATGGTATGAGCAGGGTTATTATGTTCCATATCTGAAAGAAATAAAAACAACATGAAATCGTTGTTTTAAATGAAGTCTTGGTGGGTGTGTTAATATGTTCCTGGATACTGCTCTGGAATATGTCATTTCTAAGCAAGGAGAACAGCCTGAATCTAGCAATCATTTCCAGTGAAATCTGTCAGAAGTTGGAAGAAAATAGTAATTCTTGGAATTCCTGTTAAGATGATGACATGTGAACTGTGTCAAAACTGTGAATAATTAACTTTCTCTATTTCACTGTGCTGTGCATCCCAGTGAGCATTTCATGCAGAAGATGATTTCAGCAGACTAGTCATAAAATCACAGAATGCTTTGGGTTGGAAGGGACCTTAAAGACCACCCAGTTCCAACTAGGCAGGGAATCTTCTCCTAAAACCCCATTCTGGCATTTATTTCTGGTTCAGGCTGAGAACAAATGGACTGGTTTACTGCTCCTCAGTGCCTTCTGCTGGCACCCAGAATGTCCCAGCTACCTAAACCCATGCCTTGCCCCTTACCAGGTCCCTGTGTAGTCTTCTTCTCCTCCACCCAGTTGTAGTAAGCAGAGTAGTCCCCATTGTTGGGGAGGATGATCCAGGGCCCCGTGATGCTGATGCTGGTGTCCCCGTTGTGGTCGTCGCACACCCACCTCCCGGACAGGTACGTGGTTCTCCGTGCCTCTGCCAGCTTGCTCACAGTGCTGGAGGTCATGGCATTGTCACTCTCTGAGGACACGTCTGCTGGGTCCCTGCAGGGCCCACAGGGGTTGGAAAGAAGTGCTTGGCAATGGAATCAAACACACACTTGGCAGGCACTGAGCCAGGTTTCACCCAGGGCAAAGTGCTGGTGGGAACGCTCCTGTAGAAGTCCTCAGTCCCAAAACTACTTTCATTTGTTCTTTTTAATTGGCTGTTTTTGTAGAATCCAGGGATGGTTTGGATTGGAAAGGATCTTATAAACCACTTCTGCAAAACTCCTCATTCCCAAAACTACTTTCATTTTCTTTGGAATTTTTAATTACCTGTTTTTGTAGAATCCTAGAAAAGTTTGGGTTGGAAGGGGCCTTACAGACCATCTCATTCCACCCCTGCTATGGGCAGGGACACCTTCCACTAGACCAGGCTGCTCCAAGCCCTGTCCCACCTGGCCCTGAACCCTTCCAGGGCTGGGGAATCCATATTTTAAGGAAGTTTAACACTGGACATGCAGCTAATTTCTCTCAGTGGGGAGATGCAAGCACCTCCAGATTCAGATTCTTCTGCCCTGGACCTCCATCTGTGGGTGAGAACACAACTCCTCCTCACAGACCCTAAGGGAGCCAGACCACCTACCTACCTCAGACTGACACAACTCCCTTCTGGGTGCCTAAAACCAAGCAAAGCGATCCCAAAAGGACAAGCCTGCCATACCTCATGCTTGTCTTCACCTCCTCCATGGGGAAGATGACCGAGGTCAGCTCCAGGATGTGCGCGCGCCGCAGGTTGGCCAGGTGCTCGTACTGCGTTTTCAGCTCGTAGGTTTTTTTCTCCACCAGGTCTCCCAGCTTCCTGTTGTGCTTCTGGATCTTCTCCTTCTTCTCCTGGTGCCTCTGAGCCCTGCGATAATGCTTCTGGTTCTCCTCTTTAATCCTCAGCAGCCCCTCTGTGTCTGTGAGAACAGCAGCAGATGTTATCCCTTGGAAAAGGAGCTGGGAAGTGCTTGTAGGGAAAGCTTGAGAAAAGCTTTATTAATATTTATGGAAAACAAGATCTGTGGCAGCTTAAAACAGAAAACCCTGCTAAACTATTAACTTCTTCCAGCTGCTCAGTGGTACAACTTTTTAATCTCCTCTGGAGATCTCCAAAGAGACTGCAACTGGGATTATTCTTTCCCTATCTTTTACCCAGCTATTTCTGGATTTGGAGCACAAAAGCCAAGATTTCCCAGTTTAATTAAACTCCTGAGCTAATCATCCTGACAGAAATAGCCTGACTGTACATGTTTGCATCGTGCTGGCCAAAAAAGCCCTGCCCTGCTTACAGCCAAAATCAAGTGCAGATAGCATCTTCATTCACCAGTTCTGGCACCTGTGCTGCTGCTAGTGTGGGTTATTTGGGATTCTCTCATGGATCCCAACAGTGCAGGCCCCTTGTTCCCACAGGGAACATTTGCTATCTCCCTTTCCACTCACAAATGGGAATTGTGCTCATGGGCTGAAGTGCTGCAACTGCCTGGATTCACTCCACGTGTGAGGCCTGGAAAAATACCCTGCAAGAGTATCTTGAAGCATCCAAGGCTGGGCCTGATGATCTTAGAGGTCTTTTGCAACCTTGATGATGCTAAAATCTGCTAATTCAGATATAAAATAAGCAGCTGCAGTAATGAGAGCGAGCCACCTCTGTCTTTTAAAAGCACAGGGAAAGATTTCTTGTGCTCTCCCCAAATATGTTTAAAACTCTCCCTGTGCCCTAGTTTGAGGTGTGCCTGCCCCTGCAGACACAGAGGCTGCTCTCTCTGAACATCAGGGATTATTTCCAGTCATCTGATCTGCTGCAATCCATGGTGTGTCTGGTAGGAAGGAAGATCTGGTATGTGGGAGATGCAAAGTCCCAAATTTAAGGAGGTGAGAAAAACTCCTCCATGAAGATAAGAACTAATAATCCTCAGGTTTATGTAATATAAATAAGTGACCCCTGTTAGAGGAGCAGTAAAAAAATCCACTTTTCTCTGAGCAATGCCAGAATCCCTATGTGTCAGCTGTAATTCCCTTTCCTTTAAGCAGTCCTGTAACATCAACAGAAAATCAATTAACACTTGCAGTCATATTCCCAAACTCTCCCTTTGCAAAAAGAACAAGGAGACGGGACAAGGAGGAAAAGGTCCAGCTGTTCCATTTTCACATTCATGTTTGACTTGAAAGGCTACTTTTTCAGAGTGAACTCCCTTCCCTGCAGGTCCAACAGCAATTATTTGGGAATAGGGGACACACTGCACTGAAATTTCCTCTTCAGCAGTCCCAGTGCACAGAGAACTGTCCTGCCCTCTGCACAGCACCTCTGCTTTATGAGGTGATTAAAAATCTGTCCCCAGGAGAATTTCAGCACACCACTGTGTCCCACACACCTGCACTGCCTGATAAATGCAAGCCCAGGCACACTGATCTCTGCCCAGAGAGCTCTGCCAGGGATTTGCAAGCCTCTCTCCTTGAACTGTTCCGCACAGAAAGAAGGTAAACACACAGATTTTAAAACATTATTTTAAGCACCACCAATTATTGAGGTCTCCAGGAGAGTCAACTCCAAAAGCAGGAACCCAGTGTTCTAGAAATGGTTTTTATTTCAGAAAATTAAACTATGCCACATCCAAGAGCAGAGAAACAACCTTTTCACACTTTTTAATGTGGACCAAAAGTGACCAAGTTGGATCCTGATCTGTTGGCTACTCACAGCTGGAATTCATTCCTGGTGTCTCTCCAAAAGCAACTGAGCTAACAATAGGTTAGTTGGGCAATAGTCAGCTCAGTTTTTAGGTTACATCTAATCAAATTCACTGTGAGTCAAGAGAAGTTGCAAAAGTTGCAGATAATAAATTCCACAAAAGAGTGGGAAAATGGAGAACTCCACTCCCTGGTTGGTCCTAACATTCTGCCACCTCCAGAGCAGAGCATTTTGAGAAGAGGTGACTAATTCCTAAAAGTCACATTGATTTCCTCTTCTCCTTTCTTCACAGGCAAAAGACAAAAAGTCATAATCTAATCTCCATAACAATAATCTTCTACCCACTGAAAAGCTTGTTTTTCTTCAACTTCCTCTTCTCTAAACCAAACATGAATTTTCTAAGCTGTTCTATTTAATTTCCAATACTCAGACGATTTGTATCTTTCTTAAATTGTTTAAATTGGACACCAGGCTTCCACTGAAGCAACAACAACACCTGGCCCAGCAGGATAACTGCTTCCATCTTAAATACAGCACTTATATTAGTTAACCCAGAAAGAGGCCTGAACCTTTCTGGAGCAGCACAAGATTGATAATTTTTATTTAATTTGCAATTCCCCAGATCCCTTCCTGCCAAATCTCACCACCATCCCCCATTCTGGGTTTATGTTTCTCTCTACAACAACGTGTACCTTGATTCTGTCCTTTTCAGATGATGCTGTCTATTTATCTGAATGATTTTGAATTTGGCCCTGGTCTCCACAGAGCCATTTCACCATCCAGCCTGGCTTCCTCCATTCCACCCTCTATTCTACTGAGCTATTATGGGAAATACTGCCAGGAACTGGGCCAGCAACTGCTGAGCTCCATCTGTGTCACCTCCTCAGCTTGACCAGTGCCACCACTCTTTGAATGAAGCTTTTCTAACCTTCTGTGATGACCTTGCAGGGGTTACACCCACAGCAAATTCTGTTTGCTCACAAGTTACAGGCAGTGCCCAAATCCAAGTTACGTGCAGCTTCTGCTTCATCCTCCACTGCAGCACTTGATCCCCAGATGAGGGGTTGATTTGACATGAATATCATGACATAAATAACAAAACATGGATTTGACATGAATACCATAACCAAGTGATGGCTGTTTTCACCCACCTTGCCTGTTAGCCCCCTTAGGTCTGTGACAGGATGCCTGTGCCATCACTCTGAGGTTCTGCCTTGCTGCACCCTTTGAAAGCAGGTACTGTTCTCAGCTTCCTCACACACCCTCACAGGCTCCCAAGTGCTCCACAGACCACCTCAGCTTGTTCCTTGGCTTCCATAAAGCAAACCAATGTGGAGTTATCTGTTCCTTTCCTCAGCCTGCAACTGAGTCCTCTCATGATGTCAAATTTAACCAGTCTAAGCAGCTGATCCCATTTTCTTTGCAGGAAGATGAAGCAAAGGCAGCACTGAATGAATGCCTCAGACATCTCTGCACTGTTATTTGCTCTCTTTCCTGTTAACTAACACACTTTTCTGCTCCCTCACCTTTTCTTCATCATCCATTTATTATTGTTACTATCCATCCTCCTTTTTAATTGAAAATAATTTTGCATCTCAGCCTTTTTGATTTTTCATCCCAAGCCCGTGCTAATCCTTTATGACTCTTCTCAGGTTCTGCCTCTGCTTCCACTCTCTGTTTATGTCTCCTCTTGAATTTCAAGCCATAAAAATATCCCAGATTCAATCAATATGCTTCTGAATATGCTTCCTCTACTTCCCTTGCATGGAGATTGTAAGGAGAGCTGCATATTCTCTTCTGAAAAACGACCCTGCAAATTTAGTGTAAAACAATCTAATGGGTTTCAAAAACTGAAATTTCTGAATGGAGCCTACATCTTAATTTCAGTGACTCTTGCTCAAGTAGGATTTTCAGACACGTGTGGGTTAAAATTCAGCAGTTTCAGGAAATCTGTGACAGCTGCAGAACTGTTTGCTCCTCCTTATCAAGAGGAAGTGATCAGAAACACTACACTGAATAAAGCCATCTCTAGGGACACAGCCAGAGTCACAGACTGCTAAGCATTTGCTCTTAAAGCTGCTGCAAAACCATCTCCATCCAGCTGAATAATGTCTGCTGTTTGCTAATTAAAACCCAAGCATAAAAGGCCAAAATCCACTCAGTGATTTGCCTTCAAGTTGATTTAGGAAGCAACTGTTTGGAAATTCACCATTTTTAAAAAAAAACTAAGGCTCAAATTCACCTCAACTGATTTTTCACTCTAAGGCACAGGGAGTTTTTCCACATCACAAAAGCACAGGCATTACTCACGTCTTGTCATTTCATCATTTTCTTTGCAAATGGTCTGTTTCAGCTGCTCAATCCTCATCTTGCAAGACATTATTTTCCATCTCTGAAAAAGAACATTCAGCAACTCTAGGGCACAAACGACTTCAAACATGCTGAACTAATAATTAACAGCAAAGCCAGCAGCTTTAGTGCAAAAAGTAGCAGGATGCTCTTGAATGGATCAAACAACTAAATATTTCATACAGTGTTTTGTGCACAGAAGAATGGCACAAACAAAATGAGGGCTTAGTATGAAGTCAATTGGTAAAGTAAGTTATTGAACAAATATCTAGTGAGAGATGAAAAATTCAGCCAGCCTGGAGCACTCGGCTGGCAGAGCCCATTTCAGTTTTGCTTACAACAGGCTCTTTGGGAAAGCAATGCCCTCAAGGTAAACTGTAACTTTAAACTATGAGATCTAGGAATTCAGAGAGCTTAAAAACCATGGGATACTTGGAGCAACTCACCAGCTGATCAGTTATTTCTTTCCCTTCCATGGCCTTCAAAACACTAGAGGAAAAAACATGATGGAAAGTTTTATGACTATCTGGACTTCATCTGCCTGCAGCAACAGTGTGTTAAAAGAGACTGTTTCCTTTTATGAGATCTCTTAGCTTTTATATCAATTTAATAAATACAACTTACTGTTTTTGGAATTCTCTCTGTTTGGTTTTAAGATGCATCAGCCTTTCTTTCTTGTCTGAAAACCTGGAAGAGATTAAATTCTTTTATTGATATTTTGCACAATTACAGCACTGTAAGTTGTCTGAAAAAGATAATAAAATTGGAGCTTGGGGATTCTCCAAACCTCAGCTATCTGTCTTGATCTGGGGAAGTTAATGGCTAAATGTGTAAAACTCTTGCAGAATTCTAGAGCATGAGTCTCACTGGAATTGCAACAGAACCTCTAAGCTGGAGAAACATCAGAGTATTGAACTATCAAACAAATAGCAAATTACTGCTATTTCTAGATTTATAGCTTAGCAAGAGCAGTGTTTTGTGTGTTACAAAGTACTTTAAAAGACCTTCAGTCACTGGAGAAATTAATAGTACTATCTCATACAGCCCATGACCCAAATGTCTGCTTCAGCTCTTTTGCACTGGACTCCAGGATATGGGAACTGATCAGAAAGGAATTTTTTCAGATTCATCATCCTGTGTTTTCACCCTTGAGTATACAGAAGCCAAGATTCTGCCCCCCTTATTGCTCCACAATTCATTCTATTTTTGTCTGCAACACACAGAATTGATGACTTTATCCTACCAGAGCTGTGATATTTGTAGATGCTTCATCCCTGGAAGTGTTCAAGGTCAGGCAGGATGGGGCTTGAAGGTGCCCCTGCCCATGGCAGGGATTGGAACTAGATGGTCCTTAAAGTCCCTTCCAACCCAAACCATGTGATTTTATGATTTTACCTTCATTTCATGGACATTTATGTTTTATTTAGAAAGAATAGTACATGAAGCCTTGACAGGATGACATCTTGGATTTCCTCTCTGTTAGTCTGTGCATTTGATTTCAGGTAGAACTTCAAAATGCTTCACCTTTTTTCCTTCAAGTGCTGAAAGCTTGGTGACTACCTTTGGATTCAGAGTGTGTGTAACCACCCTCCCAGATGACATTAGCATTAGAACAACAAAACCACCCGCTGCTGCTTTTGTAGTCAAGCAAAAGAATCTGCTTTCCTTCCAAAACAAACCAAAACCAAATGCAGGTGCTTGGCACAAAAGCCAGAGGCCACACGTGAGCTGGAGGAATGTGGTGCAACTGGAGGCCAGCTGCACAGCCCAGCTCATCCCCTCTTCCTGTGTGTCCTCACCCCAGGAGTCACCCTGGAAATGACAAAAGGCCCTGCATGAGCCTCCTGTTTACCACAGAGCAGAGCACACCTCCTGCACCCCGATCTTTGGCTGCCACCAAAAATCCCCTGGCCCAGAACCACAGAGCTCAGCAGCCACCCAGGCAGAGCGCTGGGGTCATCTGGCAATTCTTGGTTTCTGAGCTGGATTCCTGGGCACAGACTGAACAGAACCACCCAATTCCTGTCCAACACATCAGCTAAAAGCTGAATGATCTGTCAAAGAACAGAGGAATAAATGAAGTTCTGGCTGTGGAGGGAAGACAGAAGTGTTTGTGGAAGCCTGCAGAAATTGCAGCTCACCACGTGCTTCGGCAGCGATGTCAAACAGCTCCTAGCAAACCCTCCAGCAGCTTCCTCCCAAGCAAACATTTCCACTGCTTTATATAGCTCTGATTTCAATGGCACTGCATCCTGCAACTCCTTCTTCTTTATGTATCTTTAGCCTTTCCATTTGGCAAAGAAACAAAACTTGGGATGAATTATTATAGGAACTCCCATCAAATGTAAACTGAGAGGAGAGAACATCTTCAATGACCCATGAAATGTTTCTCTTTCCTCAAGTCTTATCACATGAAGGTGAGATTTTCTGGGGCTGCCTGGCTTATTTCCACATGTTCATGATTAGAGAGACGCAACCAGAAAGAGAGGCTTCCTAATCTACAGGAGTTGATTAATGCTGAAGGAGCTGAGGGCACAATATTCACTGTAACTGCTGAAAAAAAATCACTATTCCTAACCAGAACCCATAGCTTGGAGAAATTAGCCAGGCTCAGACATCACAATTACATTGAGTTTGGCTTTTGCCATCTGCAAATACACAAAGCAAAGCAATTCAGCAGTCTGGGAAACACACTCTGAGAATTTATGGACACACCAGGCTGGAGGACACTCCCAGGAGGAAGGAAAAGCTCTGAGCTGAGACCAACATCAAGATGCCAGCTTGGCTTTTGAACACACAACACATTAGTCATGAAAGGAAGGATGGCAGTGACTGTTCTACTGGAGGACTTCTGGACTACTCATCCTTAATTGTAGCTCTCCTTAAGTAATTAATCTTAACAGCTCCTCGGTCTCTCCCCCTCACAGATACGGGGTGTGATTTTTGCCAGACAGATGAAAAACTTGCAATTCTACTGTAGTTCGTCTAAAAGTTAGCTCACAAAATAGTCCCATGAAATCTGAAATAATTAGAACATGAAATTGTTTATCTTCATATAAGGAAAATTCACAAGAATATTCTAAAAATAAACTCCTGTTGGATACAAGGAGTAATGCGTGGTTTCTTTCTATTTAACCAGGAAGATAATGATCCTTTTCCTCCATCTGTAACACTTCAAAAAGACAAATGGGAGGCCCAAGTGCCCCCAAACACTTCCACATTCTGAATTTCTCACACTGAGCCACTCAGCAAAGCCCTTGCCATGACACTCCTCCAGCAGTGGCTGATCCAAAATTAACCCAGGCACTACTAGAAGGCATAAAATAAATAAATAAACAACGATGGCTGTAAACAGCAGCTGAAAGGCACCCAGTGAACTGCACCTGTCCCTGCACGGCTCTGCCCTGGGCACCATTTCAAACACCTCCCCCTCTCCCAGGGCTCACATCACAAGAAATTCAGAGACACCCACAAAGGGCAAACAAAGAAAACTGACCCCTACCCCACTCTTAAATCAGTCATTCCAAATATTAATTGGACAATGCAAACAAAATGTTTCAGGCATGGTTTAAACACAACCCCATTATCCTCAAAACCCAGGCTTTTGTCCCTACACAGGGTTCCTGCAGCCACTGAGGATATTTAGGTTGTTAACATTGTGTTATTCATACAGATGTGCTACTCCTTTAATTCATTAAAAGAAATTTGCCATTTCTAATGAATTGCACTACTGCAGTTAATTCATGGAAAAGCTCTGAGCAGCAGGAGAAACAAAGCCTGGGGAAATGGAGTGTGTAGGGAGGCCCCAGGTTAATACAACAGCAGTGACCCCCAGAGATGGAACTGTGATGTCCAGGCAAAGAAGGGGGAAAAAAGACCAAAAAACAACAAAAAAGAAGAGATTTAATCCTTGCAGTTAAAAAACACAAGGTAAATATACAGGAGCCCTTCCAGCCACAGACAAGTGGGGCAGTGAAAGCTTCTCAGGAGGATGCAATGACAACTGTCAGACAGAAAGGCTGATCCTGTCTCATGTGAGAAGATAAAGAGGGTTTTCTCTTACACTGCTGCTTCTGGTACTTTGGCTAAAGCTGCTTCTTTATGACTTCATTTTCCTGATGGGCAGAGACTTCTTAAACCTTGCTTAATACAAAACAACAGGGCTTCAACTCTAACAAAGGCTACAATTGAATTTCTATAATTAAACCTGATGTTTAGCCAAAAACTTAAGACTGCAAAAGAGACAGGAAAAAAACCCAAACTTGGTTTATATTCCAAGCTCCATATCCAACCTTTTAATAGAATCTGCAGAAAACCCCAAGCAGTCTCACACAACTCCACGTTTTTCCACCTATTTTAAACAGGCTAAATCTAGTTTGTGGTTCTCCAACACAGCTATTTTTTTACATTAAAAAGGGAACAGACAGACGGACTTTAGTGACAGACTAAAGTCTGAGCTCCGCAAGCTGACTCACACTGGCTGACAGCATTTCCCCACTGCCGTGGATGGTGGTGGGTGAAAGGCACCACTGTCCCCGTGTTCCTGGGGACACAAGGAGCCTTTGGAGCGAGGACACGGCCACCCCACACGCTTCCCAAAATAGCCCCAGGAATCGCTCCCAACAGCTGCTAACGAGGGACCAGGAACACGGTGCCAGCCAAGAATCACAGCCCTCCCAGACATGGCCCTGGGGACTTTTGAAGAATCTGGGCCGGACAGCAGCGCTGGAGGAGGCACCTGAGTCATTCCAGGAGGAAATTTGTTTATGGGCACAGCGCTCATGCAGGGAGAGCCAGCGCTCCAAAAGGAGCAGCGTTGCACACCATGAACTCAAGTGGATACTTTTTTTGTCCACATTTATGGGTAGACGCACAAGAAAATGTTTATTTTCTTTCTTATACACCTTCCTGATTTTGTTTAATGGTTTAGAAAATTATTGTTTCAATAGTTTTCTAGGAGTGTTGACGCAAAGAGGTAACCCGTTTGAAATAACACTGCACAGGTCTCTATGCCCTGAACTGCCTGGAGCTTTTGTGGCTACATCGACACGGACACATCTGCACCTGACCGAGTGAAACTCGGGGCCACTCTTTAATTATTATTATTATTAAAAATGTTATTATTTCAAGGCTGGTACCGAGGGTCCTGCTGGGTCCGCCCCCAGTCTCGGGGTGGGCCCGGAGGCCCCCGGAGCGTTCCCCACCCACACCCTGAGCCCCCCGAGGCCCGGGACAGCGGGGAAGGGGCACAGCCCCGTGCCCATGCCCGGCCCCGAGGCACAGCGACCGCAGCAGGGCACGGACAGCCCGCCCCGCTCCCCTCAGCGCCGCCGGTACCTCTCGGAGTCGCGCCCGTCGAAGAAGACGAAGTCGCCGCTCTGCACGCACTTGGCGCAGGTGAGGCGGCGCCGCGTGGTGTTGCAGAGCGGGCACCGCTCCACCGCCACGTAGAGACCCTCGGCGTCCTCCTCGGCGCCCCGCAGAGCCCCGGGCCCGGCGGCGCTGCCCCCGCCCGGCCCCGCGGGCTGCGGCCGGCGGCCGCTGGGAGCCGCCATGTTGGGCCGCGGGTCACGTGGGACGCTGTTGCCGGGCAGGGCATTGTGGGAAGGGGCGCTGAGGCGGCGGGCGGGAGCGAGGGAGGGCGCGGGACAATCTCAATTTTTACGAGAAACTGCGCCCTTTTCCTTCTGCAGGAGGAAAGGGAGCACCGCTGGGATCGGCACAGAGCGATGGGAGTGTTGTGTTCCGGTTCGCGGGGCTTCACAGCGGGTAGCCGTAGCATAACCAGGCAGTAACGCTGCTGTGGGCACTGCGGCTCCCAGCGAAAGCGCGGCCGTGTATTTACAGTAGCATCCAAATCACTTTGTCCAAGCAGCAAATGCCGATGCACATCCTGAAAACCGACAGAGGGAGGTTGCCACAACTCAGCCTCCACGGTGGAGCGAAGATGAGGAGTTAAATACACAGGATGAAGGAGGGTTGAGGGGACGGGACCTTAAAGATCATCCAGTTCCAAGCTCCTAACCTCGAAAGGAGCACCCTCCACCATCCCAGGGCAGCTCCAAGCCCTGTCCAGCCTGGCCTTGGGCACTCCAGGGATCCAGGGACAGCCACAGCTTCTCTGGGCACCCTGTGCCAGGGCCTCCCCACCCCTTTTCTGAGTAAATAATTTTTTCCTGCTAACTAATATTTCCTAATATGAACCTACTCTCAGTTTGAAGTAATTTCCTCTTCTGTCTGTAGGCAATTAGAGGAGACAGAGGCCGCAGAAGCCAAAATAACTTAAGCAATATCCCCATATGCCCCTTCCTAAAAGAAACACAACTGCAACAACACATTGCCCTACCATTTTTTTTCCTTTTTTTTTTTCAAGAGCAATTCCCAGCCTTCCCAGCTTGTATTTATTTCCCCCCTTCCCAGTGTTATCAAACACTAAGCAGGAACAGCACTGTGGAGGTAGAACCAAGATACCAAGATTGTTGTTTTTAAGACAAGAGTTACCATAGCAAACATTAACTTAATCAGTAGCTCAGTGAAAAGGCACAGAGCCCATTCCTTATCTTTAAGGCTTTATCTGTACTTCCAAAGAACACTAATTTTACCACTGAAATCATGTGGCAAGCTCTTAAGCAAAAATGTGATTTCTTGAAGAGGGCTCATCTTAGATAAACTTTTTTCCCCCCAACACCTCAATAAAACCAGGGTGTTTTCACTTACAAAAGATTATTCTAACTGAAGCTCATCAGCTGCTTCTACAGCTACAGTGCAAATAAAAGTCCAGCCCATGGCTGTGGAAAGTCTCCAACGTTAGAAAGCAAACAAAAAAGTAAGCCCGTGTTTAAAATAGATTTGAGTGTGGAAATCCACAGTTTGACAGAGAAACTGATAACAGCTAAGACCAACTTATCATGAGGAAGTGCACAAAGTTTTTCAAAGTTTGCAGGGAGAGGGATATAAAACCACTTGTGAGAGACACAAAACAGATACAGAAGATGAAGCCACACCCTCACCGACTCAGAAATAAACTTTTGTGGCACCAAAACTCAGCCCAGCAAGACCCTGGTGTGAGTTGAGTCGAGTATTTCCAGCAAGGACCAAGGAGGATTTTGGCCTGGGTTACACTTAAATCATCTAAGAGCAGCCTCTAGTGGTGTTTGCAGACAGGTACCAACACCTTCAGGAGGGAAGGGCGCAGCAGAACTGCTCTGGATTGCTTCCAGGGGCTTTCCAGAGCAGCCATGGGACAGGCTCTGCACTGTTCCTGCTCCTGCACCACTTTGTGCAGGACATCTTCTGAAAAGAAAGACTTGAGTTCAAACCAAGTACAGGAAACCCCATTGCTTTTGCTCCAAAATTACCAAATTACTGCCATTGGCTAAACTCTGGTTAAATAACAGAGATAATTAAGTCATGAGCATCCAAGACTTTTTGTATTTTCCTCAAATCCATTTTTAAGTTCCAAACCACCATGCTTCTGTCTACACCAAACTCCCATCATCTGAGGGAGTCATACAAGTGGGTGCCGTTTGGTTAAAATCTCACTTGTCCCATGTCAAATTAGGTAATTTAATTAGTTACACCCCTCCACCCACAGATTTTCTAGGTGTATCCCAGCAGTCAGGACCTGGAACGTCCTCTCTGTGAAAGCAAACCCTGTACCCTCACACACAAGAGTTTATCCAGCCAGTGGGATCAGAGTGATTCCAGCACTTGTGTTCTAAACACCAAAATCAACTCATACAGGATTTTGTAAGCCATGTTATAGACAATTACATATGCTGAGTTTAAACATGAAACTACAACACTGCAGGAGTAATTCAGGACACTCAGAGCTGAGGATCCTGATTAAACCAATTTGAGGTGCAGTGTGGATTCACCTGTTCAACAGGGAAAGAGACACATGGCTTCTATTACAAAATATTTTAAAGTGCCACCTTAACATACATTCTATTAAAAGTGCATTCCTTTGTCAAGTGTTTTAACTTGACAGAAATTGTCAGAACTCAGATGCATTACAGACAGATAATCTGAAAGAAAAGAACATTTCACAAGCCACAGAAAGGCATCAGCATATGTGGCATTCAGAAATGAATAATTTGCTTAATAATCCACAGATGTGTCCAGGAATGCCCTTGGTTCTGCTCCAAGCACAGCAACACAAGCTCAGGTGTTATTCTGGATCGCTCTGGGAGCTGTGTCACGATGGTTTCTTGAAACCTCTTAAAATGGGGTAGATGTTCTCAAATGCCTCATAGAGTTCAGAACGGTCTTTTGCTCCTAAATGGACATTTGAGAGAAAAACCCCCATGAATTAAGAATGCTGAACTTAAACTAAATGCAATTTAAACCCAGTAAGATCACAAACCATGAAGAAACCCAGGAGGCTGAAGGCACCTTACTATTAAAGGCAGAATTTTTATCTGCCACCTCAAAGAGCAATTCCTAGCTAGCTTAGCTTTAAGACTAGTTTTGTTTAATCTGTGGAACCAAAACAGCAATTTTCTGCTCTTGACAGGTGCAAGATATTGGCTTTGAAGAAGGGAAGAAAAGCAACTGAGCACCACCATGGTGTTATCTGCTTAAGAATAACAGCTCTGCCTGTTCATGAGGTGAGTGAAAAGGTAGGAACGAGAAGTAAAAGGCCTTTATTTCACACTGGTAGTGGTTCCACAGTTGGAGAACTCTCCTTCTCCAGCTCAGAGAAGCAATTTTAATTTTAAGCTGTGCATTAGGACATATTTGATTTCAAATCCTTTTTTGTGGTACCGGTAACAAATCTTTAATAGCAAGTTTTGCACACCAACTGCATTGCAGTAGGCAGGAACATTCCCTGCCAGCAACACTACTCATGCTGGTCCAACAAATATCAGCCAGAAGAAAACTGCATTTGAAATGAACTAAAAGTGGAATTAAACCCTGCTGAGGTTGGATGTGTAAACCTTTACTCATGGCCTCACTTGGACACAAATAATTCATCTGCCTTACCACAACTTGTACTTTCAAAAGTAAAGTTTCTTTCTTGATTAGGGAGAAAAACCCTCTTCACATCTCAGCAAATTCAGTTTTGTCATTACAGCTGGGCCCAGGACTCACAGCAAAGGACTGAGTGTGCAGCAAGGCCATTACAATTAGTGCACCCCAAAAAATGCAAGCATCAGTGGAATGGAACTGACCAGTATGATTTTACTGACCAGTACAATTTTACTGGACCTAAGAAAATTGTGGACATTGGAGTGGGAAGCATTTAAGCTTTGTCCTGAGTGCCCCATCCTTCCTGATTTATGGCTGTGAGAATCTCTGGCGAAGGCAGGCACTTCTCTTGCCTTCCCCATGCCCCAAAGCTGTGTTGTGAACATGAATACCACATTCAGAGCTTCTGGGAACAAGCACCATTCACCTTTCAGTACATCTGAATAGAAGCATTTTCATGAGCTTCACAAAAAGGATGTGCCAGGAGCTCAGGAATTCACCTTTTTGAAAGAGTCACCTGGGATCTGAGGTACAGGTATCTGCTGAGCACACTGACTCAGCAAGGCTTTTTCCTCATGATTTTTTTTGCCAAACAGTCTGGAACAAGCTCTAAGATCTCCACCCTTTCCTCTGATAATCCCTACTAAATGTTGTCAGTGAAGTGTTTTAAGAAGTTTGTTTCCTGTCCAAGCAATTTTAAATTGCTTATTGTGAGGTTCCTATTTAAGTGCCTGAGTAGTTGCTGGCATGGCAGCATCCTGTTGGCATCCTCTGTGTTGGAACGTGGCATCAGGCTTTGAATAAAAAAAAACCACTTACCATGGAAATTGAGACTCTGTATATGAAACAATACAAGATTTAGTGCAACAATACTGATGTTATCTGCAGAAAACACACAGATAAAACTGCAGCAGCCATTAAAAAGATCCCTGAGTGGCTTTACTGTGGCAAGATACTGATTTTTAGTTAATGTTTAATTTAAATGCTCTCAGAAAGTGAAGCAGTGGGTAGAGACACAGAGAGGCAGCACTTACCAGTCAGTACAACTTTCCCAGACACAAAGATAAGCAGCACTATCCTTGGTTTGACCATCCTATAAACCAGGCCAGGGAATAGTTCAGGTTCATAGCTGTTCAAAGCAAGCAGGTGAGATCAGTCAAATGCAAAAGCTGGTTCAGTGGTGTATGAATAAAGTATTCTTTAATTACAGTAGCAATAGGGTAATTAACCACACTGATTTTATCTAGCTGCCCTGAGAAAGGCAGCTCAGGTTTTGGGCATCTTGAAGAGAAACCTGTTAAACCCAGCTGGAGCTGGCGGGGGATCCTCATGCTGACTTTTAAAGACTTGTGAGCCACTTCTGATTTGTCATAACCCTGGAACCTTTCTTGCAATCTTGAAACAGTCCTCAAATCATGGAATGGCCTGGCTTAAAAATCACCTCATTCCACCCCCTGACATGGGCAGGGACACCTTCCACTGTCCCAGGTTGCTCCAAGCCCTGTCCAACCTGATCTTGGACACTGCCAGGGATCCAGGGGCAGCCACAGCTGCTCTGGGCACCCTGTGCCAGGGCCTCACCACCCTCACAGTAAATCCTCCCTAGTCTGCAGAGAGCCCTTATCAGGAACCATCCTGTGCAACTAAGACAAGATAACAACCAATGTAAATATTTAATGTATATCTAGTTCCTAAATGAAATGCAAACTATTAGATGCAGTGCTAATAAAAGACAACTGAATTTTGGCTTTGTCAGTGATGAAATCATCCTTTCCTGATGGCAATATCTAGTTTTGAACAAGCTGATCTCACAGGTACAACATGCCCTCAACTCAGCTACAGCTTTACTTTCAATTCTTGGCTAGAGAACATCCAAACAGAACCAAAACAATATCCCCCCAAAACACAGCATACCTGCAATTCTGTATTTTGCAACTGCAGTTTGGCTTCATGCCTGAAGGTTGGAAACCTTATCCCTGCAGACAGGAATTTGCTTTGCTGGTAGTTAAGAGGCCACCTTGGTATTAAAATCCACAATGGAGCTGATGCCTCAGGTTTGAGCTTTTCTGTTTTTCACATTCTGTGCTGCTTTAGTGTGAGGGTCTGGGCTTCATATCAGGGCATGGTGAGCTCTGTGCACAGAGCAGGGAGACAAAACAATTCCTGCTCCAGCTGGGCACCAAGGACAAATGACCCAAATCTCAACCCAGGAGCACAAACAGCGTGGGCTGGAGAGAGAAAAACAAGCAGGGTGGGAGTGCAGGGGCTAAAGCTGGAATGGGACAATGAACTGCAAGGTGCAAATGGAGCAGAATTTATAAAAGTGAGAGACACCGTGCCCTGTTGCGCATTTTGGGACCATTTTGGGTAGACCTGGGGTGCAGCCCTGGCTGGGCTCTTGTGCTGCCCAAGGTGGATCCATTGAGGCCTCCTAAAAAATCCCTATTTTATTCTTTAACTTCATCCGGCCTCTAGGTCGGCCTCCACAAGACATCAGAGCAAAGGCACAGACCAGGCTCAAGCGGCCTCAGGCCCTGCTGCCAGGTGCACAGGGCTCTACCTGATCTCCTCCTACCTGCTGAACTGCTGGTGGGTGAGAACCAGGCTCTCCAGGCGGATGGGGAACCTCACATCACAGCTCCCCACCATATTCTGGATCTTGAAGTCCAAGAACTTGGCAGGGAAGCCGAGCTTCTGCACCACCCGTGCGTATTTCCTGGCTGCCAGCCTCGACTGCTCTTCACTGAGGGAAGAAACCTTCATGTAATCTCCAAACAGCCCTCAAATCACAGAGTCCCAGAATTCTGGGGCTGGAAGAGACCTTAAAGCCCATCTTGTTCCACCCCCTGCCATGGGCAGGGACACCGTCACTATTCCAGGGTGCTCCAAGCCCCATCCAACCTGACCTGGAACACTTCGAGGGATGGGGCTTTCCACTGAAGGAAGAGCAAAGGGAAAAAACAACTTTTATTTGTGATTTCCTCTGCTCTTGAGGTGGAATTCAGTTTCTAGCCACCACTGTGCTAATCTGCACTCCAGAAAAAGAGATCCTGCTGCTCAAAATAGCAAGGCTCCATCCCCAGAACTGCTGTAGGGAAATAAAAGAGTAAGGCACTTGTTCATTGACCTTCCTGTGGTCTGGTTGAACCCACTGGAGACGTTTCATCACTCAGCAGTTCCCCTTTTGAGAGGTTTCTCAGTTCCTCAAAACAGCTCAGTGCTGATCCAGGAGTTAGACTGCAGGCCCCAGTACAATCACCTACCTGGGGTGGTGGTAGGGGCTGGAGAAGAGGTCTCTTAAGCATGAGTTAATTAATTCTAATTGACTGTTTTGGGATATAAAAACCAAGGCAGTCTCTGCTGAACTTCAAGGGGAAAAAAGCTTCAGAGTACAGAAATAAACTTTTGCTTTCCCCAATTCCCATTTCCTCTAGAGGCAGATGTGTTGACTGGTGAACACAGACACTGAAGAGAGACTTGACAGACACAAGTTATGTCCTAAACACTTTAAAAATTAGTGAGAAATGCAAATAATCCCTTAACAATTTCTGGGAATTTCAGCAGCTTTCCTACTGATGTCTGCTCAGCTCAATCTAAATTCAGGGACAGAAGTACACAGTTCAGAAATTGCTAAGGTGCCATCGTGAAGAAAGCAAGATTTTCAATATCAATGCTTCACTTTTCTTGCAATTAGTCCTTTGCTAGATGTTTTAAGCAAGATTTTTCAGACATTCTCCATCAGAATATATGCATAGCTGCAAGACCTTTATAGGGAAGGGGAAAATCAGAAAAATACCTTTTTGCTCCTGTGCAGACCATTTTTCCTGAACTGAAGATGAGAGCTGTTGTTCGTGGTTCCCTGATTCTCATGATCACAGCAGCAAACCTCTACAAACCCAAAGGAAAGCCTGTCAGGAATTAAGCTGTATTTCTGTTCAATCTTGCAACAATTCACACTTTCAAACCTTGTCACAGCACAAATTTGCTTTTTAAGTGTTTCTTTCCCACCCAGCTAGGAGCAGGAGAGTTAAGAGCGCAGTCACAGGAGCATTGGGATCCATCTGCACTGGGAAGGGGAAGCGAGGGTAAAGCTTTGAGTCCGAGATTTACCTTTGGGTTATACTCTGCATTTCTGGCATGCAGAGCTATGTTCTTCAGATCCAGTTTACAAGCCAAGTTTACAGTTGACACGATATTCCTGAGGAATGAGGGAGGAATTTTCTCATTGCCAGCCACTGCAGAGCCACCCCCCAGCAGCACAGTCCCATTCCAATTAACAATTGCCATAATCTGATTTCCTGCCTGTCTCTTCCCCACTCAAGCATTAAGCTACTTCTGGCAAAACTTAAGTAATTCAATCCAAAACTGCACTTTGAGATAGAAAAAAGTGTGAAATTATTAGTCTCTGAATTATAAGTTTGCGTGTCTTCCAAAAACTGCATCACTGAAGCGTTTCACAGCTTTGGATTGAACCATTACTGATTATTTAGAGTTACTACAGCACCTAAGGTAGGCAGAGGTGGGTTGTTTTCTACAGGTGTAAACTATTCCAGAGTTGCTTTATCCTAGACAGGATAGCATCCTTTTAATGAGGCCAGAGGTTCTCACACTCAGTTCTGTTTCTCCTTTTGGAAAAGCAGAGTGACATCTTTAAACCCCTGGAGTCTGCTGCCATCCTTCACATTCTCCTTCCTGGAAGAAATCTTCCTTCTCAAGTATCTTTGTATTTTTATCCAATATTGTCAGTTCATTTTCTGCACCTCTCCCCTTCAAGAGAAGAAAAAACCAGCTACTACAAAAAACCACTCTTGTAATTTTTTTAGCTTATTTAAGAGCAAGCCATGCTTGCTACATTCTCCAAGTGAAAAGTCAGAGCAACACCTTGCAGTTTAAGCCAAACTCTGACTGTGGTGTGTGTGTACTACATAAATAACACATAACTTACTGCAGCTGGGGGACTATTCCAGAACTTTCTGAGGCAGATGTTGCCAGGGTGATCGGAGTCATCGGAGTCAGGGGAGAACACACGCCAGGAGCTTCAGGAGATGGCTGAGCTGCACCTGGATGTGACAAGCTGCTCTCATCCATAAAAACACCACTGTCCTCCTGACTTGGGAGTGAGCCATCAAACTCTTTTTGGGTTTCCCGACCATCCTCAGAGAGGTTTTGTTCTTTGTTATCTTGGGTGACATCTGGGAGGAAGCTGAGGTCCACGGAGGAGAAGTCTGTGTGGAGCTCCTTGGGCTGACTTAACTGGGAAGATGCTTGAATTGGAAATTCTAAGTCATAAGGGCTCATAGGAGTGAACAGATGAGGACTAGTGGAGAAGTCATCCTTGAATTAAGAAAAAGTGCCATTATTAACACAGTTACTGTAAAAAGGAGAGTAAATTAAGATTAATCTTCAATGAGGAAGTTTCAATAATTTTCCCCCAGTGTATATTTTAGCAAAGATTAGTTTTAAGGTTGAAAGTGTGTCCTTTGCTTGTCTGTGAGTGTATAAAAACCCAGGTAACTTGTATAATGCATTTTCACCACAGTCCATGGTTTCATTACTCTAGAGAGCTCCTGGGACTGCACAAGTTGAAAAATGCAGGTACAACAGTGGTGCTTCACCCTTCACAGCCACTGTCACACCACAACCACATTATCACACTCCTGAGTTTTTCCAAGGAAGACAGACAGCATTTTCTGCCTGTCTTGGTCTCCCATTCTGTATATTATTCCATTTCCTCTCCCTGCTAGCAGGGGACAGTGTCAGCTTTGCTTTGTGCAACAGAGGGCAGCAGCTCACAGAACCAGCAGCAATTAATTCCTCAGCTCCTGGAGGCCACCAGCCTGAGTGAAGCTATAGATGAGAAGATGGGGCTAAAAAAAGCCTCACCACAGTCAGCAGAACCAAGCACACAACATAGCTGCAAGTAAGCTCTGTCATGCTGATGTCCTTCTTTATCAACTATTTATTATTAAAAACTGTTTAAAAAGCATCATCATGTCAATGAGACAAGAGTTTCAGGACAGGATTTATTCCTTCTCCTTTGGTGCATAAGCCTCTTTCTGAAGGTGGTTTCTGCCAACATCCCCAGCAGGTGACAGCCTGGACTAAGGAATCCATACAAGAGGTTTTGTGTTTAATCAGGCATTTTTAGGTTCAAGAGCCAGAGGGACTTGAAAAGTCCCAGCACAAATCAGAACAGGGAGTGGTGCATGAGACTGAGGCCCTGGAGTTGGCAGCAAGTGCCTGACCCTCCAGCAGGAGCAGGATTTCCAGATCAATGCTTCCCAGCCCTGAGCTAGTGCTGCTCTCTTCTAGGCAGCACACTTGGCAACCCAGCCGTGCACATGGGGACAGCTCTGCTCCTGCTTTGCAGTATATCTGCCTGCAGACACTTGGAAAACTCTGACAAAGTGACAAATCCTCCAGAGAACCCTCACTAGGCTGAATACAGATGCAATCAGGAAAGCATTGCCAACACCCACAATTAAACTGCTTTTAAAACTGACTTCTAAATGCAGAGCCCCACAGAAGATCTGGTGGGGCAGGGTGCTGTTGAATAAATCATTGTATTCCTTTACCCTTTAGAAAAAAGGGTCAAATATGTAATTAATAATTACAAATAAAATACCAAAGAATCACAAAAAATACATCTATTTTAAATAGGTATTTTTCAAGGCAGCAGCAAGGGAAGGAAGTCACAGTCTCAGCAAGAATTCCAGTGGACTAAGGATCAGCTGTACAAGAGCTCATTAGGAAGGTTTTGTAGGAACCACAGTGTAGAGAAAATGATACAAAAAGCTCCCTGTGAGACTACTCACATCATACTAATGGGCATCAAGGAATGAACATAACAGTAAAAAACCACCCACAAACAAACAACCAAAGCCAGTTTGTGACATTTCTTAAAGAAGCTGATGGAGAAACGAGTGGAACATGAGGCTGGAAGTATCACACAGCTGTGAAGTTTTCAAAAAGTAGAGTAAATTGCATAGAGCAGGTAGAAACAGAAAGCAAATTTTCCTTTCTGATCAGGTTTGCACCTAAGAGGTCTGAGGAAAAGCCCTGACAGGGTTAAGTGCTGGGGAATATTTCCTTCTTGTCAGACAGATGCTCAGAGGCTGCAAAAGGGGCACAAGACCATGTTTGCATTGGGCTGGCTGCCAAGGGTTATTGCTATAGACTCTGGGTTAATTAACTTCACCAAGGCCCCACCAGCTGCATAGCTTTGGCCATCTCCCAGCAGCTGCAGGGAGGAGATTTCACTCTCAGATCCTGTCTGAGATCCCTCCGTTTGGGGCAGCTCGAGGGGAAACAGCCTTTTCCACTTGCACTGCAGAAATCCCTGCAACTCAGGTAGACACAAATCAAACCCAGCTGCCTTAAGCAACAGACTTGGATTATTTCTTTTCCTCCTATCACACATCTGCTATTATCAAGGGTACCAGCAAATGTGAAATATAAAAACTCACCAGCACTTGTAAAAGCTGTATTATACATTACCACATTATGTACTTTGTGAAGGCACATTCAGAGGGCTTTACCCACTGCCACAGGATGGTCTCTGGATTTAAACAGTGTGTGCTAAGCCTGTTTTCTGAGCTGAAAAGTGGTTTTCAACAGGATGTAAAGAAGTTTTGCTCCCCCAGTAACAAGGATGCTCAGCTGTGGAATCCAGCCCTCTCCTGGTTGTTCCTACAAGCACCTGAGATCAGGATGAGTCTAAACCAACACACTTTGCTTTTGCTTTGAATTACTCCATTTTGCAACAGCTTTTCCTGTTGAAAATTAGGATTTTAAGCATTTACACAAGGATCCTTAAACAAAACAGCAGTTTTATTCAAGTGTTTCTTTGGAATCCTTCCTCAACCCTCTGAAGAGCACATCTTACTGGCTTGGCTGGGGAAGCAGAAAAGGGAACGATGAGACTTACGCTGCTTGCACTGGGTAGAGAACAACCATTCCAAACACCGAAATAATGAATTTTTGCAGACATTTACTAACAGAACGAGGAGATGTGAGCCTGCTGCCCTCTCAGTGCCCACCCACACCAGCACCCGGGCTGACCCTCACGGGGAGCATCATCCCTCTTAGCAGGGAGTGCAGGCGACCTCCCGCTCCAGAGAGCTCCTCCATGCTCCCGGCAGCTCCGGGACAGCGGGGATCCCTCGAGACAGGGAGGAACCCCCCGGAACAATGGAATTTCGGGCTCATCCAGCAGGAATACGGTAATAACGCAGTTCTGGCACAGTTGCGGGGGTGCTCCCATCGCAGCGTTGGTGGTATAGTGGTGAGCATAGCTGCCTTCCAAGCAGTTGACCCGGGTTCGATTCCCGGCCAACGCAGCTCCTTTTTGTTGGGCTTTATTTTCTTTTTTTTCTTCCTAACCTTGATTTTTTTCCTCCCTCCCTTACCTGCCCGCTGCAGCTCTCCAGGTACTGCTCCAGCGGCGATACGCCCTCCATAGGCACAGCCAGCGACACAAAGCCCCCAGCTCTGCTCCTGTCCTGCTTTTAACCCCCAGGGAGCAGCACCTGTGGCTTGTCAGGGAGCAGAGCCCATCTCAGCTGGGAGCTTTATCCTCATCAAGCAGCCTTGGAGCCCCTGGTCTGCCTGCACGGCTGTCCGAGAGGGTTTGCCCCATCCTGCAGGATTAAAAATCGGGGTGCTCTTCTTGTGTGCTTTACAGGAGCCTAAAAACACAACCTGTGCCTCTGAGCCTGCTTTTCCCTGCAGGGTTGAAAAGAAATGGAGTTGGACCTTGTAGTTAATAGTACTAAATGTAGTTTAGACCTTCCCAGGTGATGCTTTTTAGCAAGTGTCACATGCCCCTTAATTTCTCCCACCTGCCTCATCAAGTGCAATGAGGCACATCTGGTCCTTCGAGAGGAGCCCTCTGCAGCCAAAAGTGTAAACTTCAAACTGAAGGCATTGTGATGAAATGGTTTATTCTCAGTTGAGTTAACACTGCTTAGGGGAAACAGGGAGAAACCTTTACTCTTTACATTCACTGTCCTCCCCATGCAGGCATTTCCCCTGGAGTGTACCTGCCCTCTGTGAGTGATGATTTAGGGCCATTCCCTTTTCCCATGTCCTGGTGTGAGGCAGCATGTTCCCAGGAAGTAGCTCATGGCTGCTGGATGCTGTGGGAGGCTCACACTGCTGCCACAGTTTGGCTTGGGTGCCACTTGAGTCGATGCCAGCAGTTGCTGTCTGAGTCGTTCCTTCTCTGCTGTCCTGCTGCTGTGTGGTGATGGATGGATGGATGGATGGATGGATGGATGGATGGATGGATGGATGGATGGATGGATGGATGGATGGATGGATGGATTTCTGTGGAGGCACAGCTGGGAACACGTCCCTGTGCCTGCCTGGGCTGGTGGATGTCGTGATCACTGCACCTGTTGCTCTGCCAGACAAGATTTTGCTGTGAGATTTGCCTACAAACAGCAAGCTGAGCTGAAGAAACCCTTTGGAAGAAGCTGTCAAAGCTCAGACATGCAGCAAGTCCTTGGGAGGTGCTGCCAGGCTCTTCTCAGTGCCCCAGAGGTGCAAAGGCTTAGATTAATGCCCTTTATCCAAGGAACAGAGCACACATGGCTGATGAGCATCCTTCCCTCCTCAGGCAGCCTGCTGGGCTTGTTTGTGGCATTTCTGGGAGTCACTTTACAAGTGAGTAATAAAAGGTGCCAAATCCTCCCAGCTCCAGAAAAATCCAGCCTCAAGCAGGTTGGTTTACATCACACAGCCTGCCCTGGAGGCAAATCAGGCAGCAAAGCAAGGAGAGCACTCAGGGAGGTTGTACTTTGAATTAGGGAGGCTGCTGGAGCTGGCTCGGGTCAGCTCAGGATGGTTAAATCTAAAATGTCCCATTTAGGGCTGGCAGGTGATTGGGGTGCTTGCAGACAGCTCCAAACTCTCAGCTGCCTGTGTGGGCACAACAGGATGGGGCACTGAGGGCTGGGAGGCTCTGCAGTGCCAGCCCTGCTCCCTGAGAGCCCTGCGGGCCTGCCCTGCCCTCAGAAATCACGGAACCGAGCACAAGGATGGTGCTGAGTGTTGCCCTTGCAGTGACATCTCAGGGGGCCAGCAGGCTGGGGCTCCCCCAGCGTGTGACACCATTGCTGTGCTCGAGTTGGGAAGCTGGAGGTGCTCCTGGGGCTGCCCTGGTGTGGCCCTGCCTGTAGCATTGCAGCTCTAGTGCTGTGAATTTCCTCAGCTAATTAATCCTTCATTGCAGAACCCCCTGAAGAGGAGATGTGTTCATCCTGGAGCCCCTGGGAATTGATTTGGCTGCATTTTGTGAACCTGAGATACAGAAGGTCAAATTATGGTGTTTAAGTGAGGCTACATCAGAGAGAAACATAAAATACAAATCTCTTGATGCTGGTGTTGTTTCTTTCCTTGAATAAGGACAAATGGCAGGGGCACAAGGAAGTGCTGAGATTTTGGGTGAGTTATGGAGTTTGGTGTCTCAGGTTAAATGGGTGAAAGATTGTTTACCCATTTGAAGAAGGGAAGATGTTTAGAAAGCTGAGAGAGCCTCTGAGGATCCAAGAGGCACACTGTGTGTGCAATTCAAGCTTTCAGGGTTGCTTTGCTGTAGGGAAGGGTCTTCTGGCCATTGCCCAAAGGAGGGCAGCTATGGCTGTGCCTCAGGAGGGCTCTGTGCTTGTGTCCTCTTCCAGGGAGGCTCCATGCGGGGGTGTGCAGTGCTGGGAGCCCCAGGGAGCGAGGGCCCAGCTGGTGGGAGGTCCAGAGAGCAGTATTCCAGCGAGCTGAATCCCTGGGCTGCTCCCAAATTCCGTGTGTCTCCTTCTTGGTCAGCAGAGGCATCGTTCCCTCTCTGCCCCTTCCTTCTTCAGCAGGAGACTGACCCCTGCCATGGGTTGGACAGATGTTAATGCAAGATGTACCACTTGGAACTCATGAGACCTACCTGCTTAATTTACATCATCCAAGTCAAATTATGTTAGAAAAGACAACTATTTTCCCATACATATTAAAAAAAAATAATTTCTCTCTCAAACTGCCTGGGGTTCCACCCACCCCCTTTTTTCCCTTTTCCCTCTCTTCTTTTCCTCCCATTCTCTTTGCCCCCACCTTTTAAATTCCTTTGGGGAGCAGCAGCCGTCCCGATCCGGCCGGGGTGAGCCAGGGCAGGAGCCGCCCCTCCCCAGCTCCGTGACCGGCTGATGAATCACTGCACTGCAGAGTTACTGTCATGAGGAATTGTCATGAGCCTTAATTAGCAACTTGGTTAATTTGACTTAGAAAGTTGATGATGAGCTCAACAATAAGTGCCTTGCGTGTCCTTTGTAAGAGTCATTCAATATCACTCTTCCTTGGAAAACTGATTGGGGAAGGCTGTTCCACAGAGCTCCTGCTAGCTCACCTCCATCGACATTTCTGCAGCATCACCTGGATGCTGGAATCTCATTAGGGAATGGGACTAATCACAGGAAACTTCCAAAAACCTGGAAGGGACAAGGAGCAAGTCATTAAGAAACCTCTCTACCTGTTTAATTCATCAGTGCTCTGCACAGCTGCATTCTATTCTGGCATGCCCTAAATGCCTTGCTGCTTGCTTTGAAGTTGGTTAATCTGGTTTGGCTTTATCTTATCTTTTTTAGGAGCCAGTTTCAGAATTAAAAGCTTGTGACTGACTGACAGTGTTTTGCTTTCTGCTCTCCTGAGCTTTATGCTAAACTTTTGTAGCTGTAATTGTCTCAGAAGAGTGGAGCTTGCCTCAGGTGTAACTTCCATCTCCTGGTGTCCTCTCTGCCTGCAGCATTAAATCTCTACCTTTGGAGCACGTAGAAGAACAACTGAGAGCTGGACCATGTTCCAAGGAAAAAAAAATCAATATATTATGCACAAGATGTGTCCAAATTCAGCACTTTTTAATTAGTCCAGGAGCCAGCACTCCTCTGTCAACAGCGGGATCCAAGTCTTGTTGCAGAGGTTGTTCCTTCTGTGTTTAGCCTTGTTTTGGTCCCTGTGCCTTGGTTCCCATCATGGCAGGGATGTAAATAGAGTGAGGTGCTGAGGGGGAACTTGGAGAGGGTCAGGGAGAGGAGCAGGTGGGCTGCAGTCACGGCAGTGGGAGCTGGAAAAGCTCTTGAGAAATGCCTGCAGCCATCAGAGAGAGATGCTGGAGTGCCTTTGGTCTGACAAGTGTGACCATCACCCTCATACTCACCTGTCCCATAATTCTCATTCCAGACCTGATCAGTGCCTGGCAGTATCAGCAGATACTGCATTTATTGCTGGGGAAGGAAAGAAGTTGCCATGACTACTCACCGAGTAATAGTGAGTAATTTGGCTTTTAATTGTGAGTTATTTATCATCATCATCAGGTTGTGCTGGTGTAAACATGAACAGATTCAGGTCCATTAGAGTTGGTATCTGGGTCTAACTTTACCTGTGTAAATCAGGAGTAACCTGTGGCAGAAGTGAGGTTACAATGGCTGGGAGCTGAGCCAGAATCCAGGGTCATTTCCCAGGTTTGCTGGGTGGTGGGAAGGGCTGTACATTCCCATTTAACCCCTAGTGCTGTGTGTCCCTCCCTGGATCAGTGATGCAGCCCAAATCACACAAAGGTAGGGCTGCCTCTTTGCCCTGCTCAAACTGGGGCTCTCATTCCTTGAGAAGGGCAGAAATGGGGGAATTTGATGCTTTTTGCAAACGTTAGGGGACTCTGAGCATTTGTGTGCTGTGCCTGCCATGCTCACTGGTGAAGGCCAGGATGTGTTGGCTTTTGGATCAGGGAAGAAAATCACTTCTGTCAGATGGGAAAGGGGTAAACTGGCTAGAAAAGCCATTTTTTTTCTGGCTTCTACAGCTCTATTATGTGCAATGGAGACACTAACTGCCCCCATGTCAGAGAATTGCTGAGAACCAGACCCAGAGAGAATTGCCAAATTTTCCACTGAATGCCAGAGGAAGAAGCACTGTAAGTGGAAGTCATCTGTCTCAAGTGAAAGGCTGAATGGTGACTTGAAAATTGTACAGTTAACGTCATTTAATTTTCCCATCTGTGTCAGGCAACAAATGATTAAAGGAAGGCATTCTGTGTACTGTTTGCATTGAAATCCACTCCTCCTGGCCCAGCCTCATGTGGGGCAGGGCACAGCAGTCTATTTTTATTTTTGATTCTGTGTTGTATTTCAAATGTGGCCAGAAAAGGGGGGAATGGGATGAGGAGGGTTTTAAACATTGGCTGCCACCTTAATTGCAGCCTAGCAATGAATGGCTGCAGGCTTTCTTGGACAGCTCCTCTGTGAATGTCACACACAAATCCAGCTGACACCTGGGGTCAGAAGTATTCTTCTGTGCTTTTTGTTAAGTCATCTTTCCCACTTTTGTGCCAAAGGGTCTGGCTAAATTGAATAGCATTTAAATGAGGTGAGTGTGTGATGGATCATCTGAGTGCTGCTGTTTCCCTCCAAGTTTTGTGACAAATCTCTCTAATGCAAACACTGTGTCTCATACCTTGAACTCACTGCTGCAATTAAATACTGATCCTTTAAGCCTTATCTGGAAAAACAATATAGTAACAGCAGTCCTGTGTGTTTGCAGAGAAAAGGAGAGGTGTGCACGCAGCAGATGCTGGCAGAGCTCTGCTAATTCACTTTGCAGGGGTCACAGTCACATTGGAGGCACCAGCAGTGACATTAGCATGTCCAGACCTTCAGTGCAAGCTCTCCAGGAATTACAGCATGTGCTGTGATGCCTTCACTGCTGTGTCAGCTGAGCTGTGACACCTCCACAGCTCTTATCAGCATATTGTACAACCGAATGCAAACACAGTGAGTCAAAGAAGGGTGCTGACCAATCACTGAATTCCCCCTAAAACTGAGTTTTGGCTGAGGGATCAGCAAGATAGGATGACTGACACTGGAGTGAGTCTGCAGGGCACGCAGCTCGGTGATTAGTCAGTTCTCATTACCTTGTCCTCCAATTAACGTCAGCAAATCACTGCTCCTGAATCAATGAGGACCTCAGGAGAAACAAAGCTTCCCCAAAACGCTGCCAGATGTCAGCAGAAGCTCCAATCCCCGTGCCTTGATGGTTCTGTACTTTTAACACACATAATTAACTGTTAACACCGTCCTGTTTCTGTCACTGCAGCCCCTCACCCGTGCTCTGCTGATAAATGCTGTTGGTTTAGCTGTGATGGAGGAGTCTGTGCCCAGCTCTGCTGCCTCATGCTCCTGCACTTCATCTCATCTCCATGCTCATCCCAGCCAAGCAGGAGCCCAGCCTGAGGTCCCTTCTGTTACAGCTTCATCACTCCATTTGGCTCTTCCTCCCTCCTCCGTGCTGCCTTTGCAGTTTCCCTCCAACAGCATTTGGCTTTTATGGTCAGCCTCTGGAAGTGGAATAGGAGTTAATTTTCCCCATACTATGCAAGATACCATACAGAATATTTTTATATATTTTTGGTATCTGCAGGCTGTGGAGGAAGCTCACTTGTCACAGTGCCCTTCATTACAAAGGTGTTATTTTTTTCTTCTTTTTTCCCTGTGACTTGTCAGGAATAATTAAATGCTGTGATTGCTTTGGCCTCCCTTCAATGGGCATTTACCCAACTCATAAATATAAGAGTAGCTCCCCTGAAATCTGTTTCCACTCAGGTAGAGTTGTGAAGGTTTGCTCAGTGATGCTCTGAGGAAAATGAGGAACCCAGATGGGCTTAAGTTGGGGAGTTGGTTGTTCTCTAAAACCCAAATAGTGTTGCTCAGATCAATTAAGATTTGGTTATTAACATTAAAAATACATTCATCCACAGGTATTTTCACAGTTCCCTTTGCTCCCAAATTGGCATGGGCAGTGCTGCTGTCCAAAATAAATGAAGTGTGTGAAGACAGACAGTTTAAAGGCATTGAGGAATTTCAGACCTTTTACATCTCACTCAGCTTTCACCTAATTTGTTAATGGCTATGTTTTTCCCTGTGGGAAAATAAAGCTTTTCTCTCTGACATTTTATAAAGGATCTACTAAACCTTCTTTTGTCCCTTTGGGTAAAATCAGTTGAATTGGCTTTTCTGGTGCCTTTCTGTTTTCCCTAGAGAATCTGAGTTGGTTCTTAACCCTTTCTGCCGCCCAGGCCTTATGAACAGTATGACAGAAACCCTTAGATACCTTACAAGTCTAGGCACAATGTGAGCAGTTGTAGGTTCACTAGGGATGGGTTTATTACTGTGTTAAAAAAAAAATAGATGTATAGGTGAAGAAAAGAATATTTGCTCATTTTAGGTGTGAGCTAAAATAGAAGCTTGCAGAGGGATGCACGGTGAGTTTGCAACATTGGGGATTTCTGGATCTCCTGGGACACCAGAAAACAGGATGTGATTGTGAACAGGAAGGGTTTGTGGACATTTCCAAGTCTCCAGCCACCCTTGGGACACAGGTGTGTGTCACCACCAGTGATGGCAAACTGGGGACCTTGGCGTGACACTCATTGCTCCAGGCAGGCGGACGCATCCCCTGCGAAACCTCAGACAAAATACCTCCATCTTAACCTACTCTGTGATGGCAGGAGCAGCTGGGATGGCTCCTGTGCTCTTTGATTTCTCCAGACAGGCCGGCAGGGTGTTTGCTGCACGTTTCCTCAGAAGTTTGTCACACCTGACACGCTCTGTTCCCTTGATGCCTCACAGAGCTCAGTCCGTGTCCTTCCCTGGCTGCAGAGGAGAACGTGCTGAGCCAGCCTTGCAAGCTGCTCCAGCCCTGGGACACCTGATCCTCAGGCTGAAGGAGCCCTCAGAGCATGAGGTCTGTCTGACTCTGCATTGCTTTTTTTTCTTCCCTGTCACTGTCATATTTTCTGAAAAATCCCTTCGCCAGGGTTTCTTCTCCTGGGAAGCCGAGAAGAGAGAAAGAAGAAAAACAATATTACCTCATTTTTCTCGCCTGTATTTTGCTGCTTTGGATTGTGGTTGGAGATTGTTTATCCAACATGTGAATTGTTTTTATTTAATGACCAATCATGGTCCAGCTGTGTTGGGACTTTGGACAGGGTCATGAGTTTTTAATAAGTATCTTGTTAAGCCTTCTGTAAGTATCCTTTCTCTATTCTTTAGTATAGTTTTAGTATAGCATTATTTAATATAAGTACATAAAATAATAAATTAGCCTTCTAAGAACATGGAGTCAGATTCTCAATTCCTCCTTCATCCTGAGGACCCCGGAAATATCACACTCCCCATCTCTCACTTCATATTCTGTTTGCTGTCCATCCTGCTACTTTTCAGGTGCTGAGGAGAGACATGTTGTGTTGGTGTTACAAAGTTTTTTCTTTGCAAGGGAAAATATCTTAATTTCTTAGGTATTGATGAAAAAGAGTATTAATTTAAAACCTGCCCTAGATTAATGTATAACATAAATAAATAGCATAATAAATAATTATAGCATAAATATTGAGCAGGTGCTGTGAATGATGAATGGGAGAAAAGGGTTTGGACTGTCACTGCTCCACCACACAGGGGGTGTTTTACAGGAGACAAGGTGTTTTCTGTGTCATTTCTGCATTTGCTTTACTTAACAATAACCATTAACTGTCCATTCTTAAAAAAATCATCTTCTGCTAGGGTGCCACCAAGAAAGAAGACAACAATTTGAAACTTGCTTTGAAATGGCGTTCTCATGGGAATTCAAAGCATGGTTATTATTGTGCTGCTTGGAAAGCTGCTTTTCTGTCCAGCTTCCCTGTGATCCCTTTAGCTCTATCTGATACCAAAGGCTTGAGATCTCCAGATTAGAAATTAAATTCCACCTCTGTGGCCCAGACCTGATGACCTGCTGCAGTCACAGCAAATAGGTTTTTCTTTACAGTGAGTGCTTCCAGTTAAAGCTGTTGCTTTTTGGTCAAAATCAAACTTTTTTTGGGGAAAAAAAAAAAGATCATTAAAGCCATGTGATGCACGTGTAGGAATAATAATTGACTTGAAATTGAGTAGGGATTATTCAGAGTGATGGCAGGCCCTGATCTTGCAGGGATTTAGGCGCTTGTTTTGTTCTGCTGGCATGTGTGAGTACGCAGGATGGTTGGGAGGGCTCTGTCCTGGGGGATTTAGGAGAGGCTGTGGCACAGCCAGGAGCCGTGCAGCTGGGACAGCTGGGTGGGATGCAGCACTGAGAGCATCAGGCAGCAATTCCTGCTGCTGAGCTGGGTGTAAACCACAGCTGGGTGTAAACCACAGCATTTCAGGGGTGGGCAGGTCCGGTTTGGGTGTCTGGTGCAGGAACTGCAGCCTGGGGAGGGCAGGAGAGGGATTTTCCCATTGAGATTTCTGCTTTACTTTGCAAATGTAAAAACTGGGAGAGACTGGTGTCAGGCCTGTGCTGGGAGGTGGGGACTGAAGAGCCTCAAGGGAGACTGGCAGAAATCAAGATTTCAGTGGGATCACTCTGGAGATGTCAGTCACTGAGATGGGCACTCAGCTGTCTGTGTCTCTCTAATTGTGCTGCTCATATTTTGAAAGTGATAAAATTTAACAGTACAGTTTTAAACCAAATTTTGGGCTTTTCAGTGCTCTGTTACAATGATGAAATCCAGAAATGGAAGGTGACTGTAGTTTATAAATAAATATTTATTTTTCCAGTGAACTCTGAACAGTTTTGAACAATTCACTTAATTAGCTGGATTTCCAGCAGTACAAAATGTGACCATCTCAATTTAATTAACAGCATATCTGCATTGTGGTAGTGTGGGGATTATGTGGAGACTGCTAGTAGCCTGATGGATTTCCATCCTGCTCACATACAATGTCATGGTTTAGACTGTTGTTTTTTCATTATGAGCTTTTACTCTTCTTGCAAGAATTTCCACTGTCATTTCTGCTGACAGATGCTGCTTAGGACAGATTTATTTTTATTCCCTTACAGATGAATTGGATCAAACATCTTTTTCCACATAGCTCAAGTTTCCACAATGGAGTTACTCCTAGTTGACTGCTCTGAGAAGAAAATTGTAGTAATTTTTGTGACCTCCTTTAGCAGCAATTGAAATGTTTTTTGGCATGTGTGCATATAATCTATTAATTTCCACTTCCTGTCAATTGCAGGGATTCATGCTTATAAATAGTATAAAAAATTTTAATGCAAATAAAGAGAGAGAAAGAAAAATCCAGCATTTGGTCTTTTTTTTTTTCCTAGCTGGATTCAGTGAGGTGTTGAAACATGCAGGGCGTTTGTTTCAGGCTTTGATAAGGATCTCTCACATTCTTATATAAAATGCTAAATTAACAATAATCAGCCCCCATGACTTACAGCCCTGCTCAGTGCATAGCTTGCCTTTCTCTCAGGCTTCCTCTGAACCCACAGATCTGAGGCCTTTTTCCCTGTGATCTGAGAAAGCAAAATTCCTGACAAAACTAATGACTTGGGGATCCTGCAGAATTTTAAAACCTTTTCTTTTTGCCCATGAGTGGCTGTTTAATGCGAGTGGGATTTCAGTGGCTTTTTTAAAAATTTGCATTATTTCCTCCCTGCAGTCAGGACATTCAGCACCATTTGCCTGCCTGGCTGCCTGGCACAGGGGTGGCTCTCTGGTGAGGTTTTCCTCCAGGTTTCCCAATCCACACAACTGAGATAGTTTATTGCCTTATGTTTTGGATAATGTTATCTGACATGGGATTTTAAAGCATTTTCAGGCCCTTTATGCCGTGGTGTTGTGGCAAATCTGTAAGATGTGAAGGACCAGAGACTTCTGAGCTGGTAGGAAGTGGAATGTTCTCAGCTGAAATCCTTCAGAGCAAGCAGTGACCACCCAGCAGGGAAATAAACTCTGAATCCTGGAAGGAGGAAGAGGAGAAAGTTCTGAATCATAGAATCAGGGAACATCCTGAGTTGAAAGGGACACACAAGGATCATGAGTCTGAGTGCTGGCCCTGCACAGACACCCCAACAATCCCATGCTGTGCCTGTTCCAAACACTCCTGGAGCTCTGGCAGCCTCAGGCTGTGCCCATTCCCTGGGGAGCCTGGGCAGAGCCAGCACCCTCTGGGGGAAGAACCTTCCCTGATTTCCACCTAAGCCTCCCCTGGCACAGCTCCAGCCGTTCCCTCAGGTCCTGTCACTGTCACAGAGAGCAGAGATCGCTGCCTGTCCCTTGTGTAGCTGTAGCAGCTGGAATTGCACTCTCTGCTCTTCCATTCCAGCTCTGTCCCTCCAATGCCCTTCCCAGGCTCGTGGCTCCAATCTTTATCTGTTGGCAGGACCCTCACCCACCGTGAGGCAGCAAATCCCATTCCTGGGAAGCCGTGGTTTGCTTCTGATGCCAGCTGGAAAACTCTACTGTGGACAAAAGCAATTAAACATCTGCAGAATCTGCTGCTGCCGAGCCCTGCCGCCACTCCTGGAATGGTTAACATTAGGAGGATTTGGCCTTAAATTTTCACCTTGGAAGCTCAGGGTTGGGGATGCTGCCTTTGGCTGGATCATGTGCTGCTCTCAGCAGCCCAGAGACCGGCCGGGATGTGCTGAGCCAGGGATGAAGCAGCAAAACGCTGCCTGGCCAGCTGATGGCCGGTCACACATTCCAAGAGTCCGGCCGCCTCCACACCCCCGTGGCCACCCCTCCGGGCCCGCTCCACCTCCCAGCCAAAGGCACGGCTTCCCTCGGTCAGCATCCACCTCATGGCGCTGCCTTTGTCTGCTCCGGAGAGTTTGGGAATGCGGCGGGATTGCAGCTGAGTGCCACGCATGGCTGGCCGGGAGGGGAACGCTGAGCTCTCCCCGCAGCTCCGTGCGAATCCCTCTTTGATAGCCGGTGATTTCTCAAAGGTGCTGTGGGACAAATAAACAAATGGCCTGGGAGTCAAAGCAGGCATTGCCAGAGGTCAGAAGAAATGACGGGAGGGTGCAAAGCCCTGGGGTGATGCCAGCATCCCTTCTGCCGGCTGCACCCCGAGCCTGGGGATACCCGAGCAGCGCCAGAACTTCCCCGCAGGCTCAGCCGTGCTCCTGAGCCAAAAACTCCGCATTTTCTTGTGTTTTCCCCAACGTGTTTGGGATTCTGGGAAGCTGAGGGTTAATGTTTGCCCCCAGCGATGGAGCTGGATGAATGCCCTCGGTGGCTTCTTGGGCTGTTTCGCTGTCCCCAAGGAACTGAGAGAGCAACAGTTTCCATCCCCGTGGGTACCCACAGAGCCGTGGTCAGCCGCTGAGCTCCGGCAGCAGAAAGCAATCTGCCCTGGGAGCGCTTTGGGAAGGATCCACGCCAAAAAGAACAACAACTTGGGGCTCTAAGAAGTCAGAGCTGAAAAAATCCAGTTAATCTCCCTCCCTGCAGACTCCACAGCTTGCTGGGATGTCACTGAATAAGCCCCTGGTATGTCTGTGCTGCAGGCAGGGCTGCCGGGGATTTTAAAGACATTTAAGGGAAATTGAAGGACAAACCCTATTCCTGGTCATGAGGAGGTGTCTGGTCTCTTTCATGTCCTGGAGGAGGCTTTCGGGTGTGCTCTGTCTGCTTGCCTTGGGCCCCTGGGATCCCGCACCTGTGCCAGCTCCGGGAAAGGAGGTGGAGAGGAAATGGTGGGAACTGGCTGGAACTGGGGGGCTGGATGGGCGATCCCTGTGCCCGGTGGGCCCGGGCAGCGGGGTCCCTGCATCGAGCAGCTCTGCGGAGAATGGCCCCGCACACGGGTGGGGAGATCCCTGGGGAGACCGGAGTGCGGGAGGTGATTCCCACCTCGGGTGGGGTTTGCGTGGATGTGTTCCCGGCATGTGGGAAACGTGGATGGGATGATCCCTACCTGTCCGTGGGTGGGGTACGATGGGGAGATCCCTGGGCATTCCAGTCTGGGGGAACTCGGGGTGGGTGATCCCTGGGGATCCCTGCATGGAGGGGAGCCTGGGTGGGTGATCCCTGGGATCCCCGCGTGGGGAGGGAGTCTGGGTGGGTGATCCCCGGGGATCTCCACATGGGGATAACGTGGGTGGATGATCCCTGGGATTCCCACGTGGGGGGAGCCTCGGTGGGTGATTCCCGGGGATCCCCGCGTAGGGGGAGCCTGGATAGGTGATCCCTGTATGGGGTGAGCCTGGGTAGGTGATCCCTGGGATCCGCGCGTGGGGGGAGCGTGGGTGGGCGCACCTCAGGCCGAGGTGAGGGATCCCCACGTGTGGAGCTCGGGGGCGATCCCCCAGCGCAGGGCGGGCTGCGGGTGATGCACCCACACACGTGGCGGAGCCGGGCGGGCGCTCCCCGCTGCCGGGGCTCCCCCGCGGCCGCGCTGGGTGCCGGGCAGGGCCGGGCGGTGCCGGGGGCTCCCGGCCGGGGCGGTGCCGGTGCCTTTAACGCGCGGGGGGGCGGCCGCAGGCGCGGCGGACGTGCGGGGCCGCCTCCTCCCCTTCCTGCCGCCCGCGCCGCGCAGCACCGGCCGCTCCCGCTCCGTCCCCGCAGCCCCGGCCCGGCACGGCCCTGCCCTGTCCTGTCCTGCCCGCCGCCGTCTCGGTGAGTCCCGCCCGGGGAGCGCCGCGGGCCGCAGCGGGGCCGGGCCCTCCTGGCGAGGGACGGCGGGCCCAGGCCGCGGCGGGCCCGGGGCTGCGGCCCGGCCGGGGGGGGTGGTCCGGGCGCGGCCCCACGGCGGGGAGAGGCCGCTGCTGTGGGGCCGGCGGGGTTCGGGGGCTCCGCTGGGGCTCCGGTGCTTCCCGAGCGCATCCCCCCGTAGCCGGGTGAAGCGGGGCAAGCGCGCCGTGCCCGCGGTGCTCCCGGAGCCCGCTGCGTTAAACAGCCCGCCGAGGGGCGCCCCAAACGGGGTTCGGAGCGTTCCCCGGGGCTGGCGGAGCCCCGGGTGAGGTTCGGCGTGAGGCGGTGCTGCTGCAGCGCCCGGGTGGCCGTGGGAGCTGTAATGAGCATTGCGCTTCATTACCGCGATCCGGGCCGCTCTGGGTGCCCGTGCCGGTGCCAGATGCTCGCAAATGCCGCTCCCCACCCTCGCAGGTGATGTTGTCGGTGGTGTTTCGTTCCTGAGGTTGGCTTTGCCCTTTGGCCCGGGTTGTGTGCAGCTCTGTTAACCCTGGAGGTGTTGGTGCCCCCATCACCTCTCTTTACTCAGGGCTGACTCCCTTCTCCCAGCCTGCAAGTTACGGAGAAGGAAAGAGGAGTTAAGGTGGCAAAGCTGCACCCTTTGTACCCGGCTGCCTTCAGCTGATGAAGTATTTTAATTGAGTAGGTGGTTATTAAGAATAACGTAGCTTAGTGTCTTTTCTGCATTAGACAGTGACAAGTTCTGCTCTCCAGTGATGTGCATCCACCCGTGTGCTTTAGGTTTGTCATTTTATGACCTTTTTCCCCCCCCACACCCCCGCTAAGGCACTGCTGTGTATTTTGAGGTCGCTCTTAGAAAACCTCAAAGATAGATAATTTCTCACTTTGTGGAAGAGGAGCTGAGCTGATACCCTGCTGTAGCTTTTTTCTGTTTAAAATTCTCCCTTTTTCCCCCCCATGTTCCTTTAGTGTTTCCTTTGTTCCTTCTGTCCACCAACACAAATGGCATTTAGTTGATACAACTATTCCATTTAGCATCTCTTTACCTATGACGAGGCAAAAATCTCTCGCTGGGCAGTCCGAACTGGTTGCTGCAAAAGTTGAGAAGGGATTCAGTTCCTGTGTTCCACCTCTTTTCACATGTTTTTCCTTGCCTTTTCTCTCTGTGGATCACTATCATCCTCCTGTTTGGCTTGGGCTGGAAGCATTTCTCTGCCTCGTGGACCTCTTGCCTGTAACTGTGCTGTAATTTCTGCCCTCCAACAGGCCATGCAACTCGCTTTACCACATATTTTTTCTCTTGCCTCATATGCTGATGCTGCTTTCTGCATACTGTGATTAAAATAACTTTTGTGTGTAACTGCAGCAGTGAAAGGTTGTGGATTGGAAAGAAACACTAATTCTCTGGTAGAGTTATTACCAAATACCTTTTTTGGTAGTTTTTTTTCCTACCACCTCCCTTTTCTAGCTGCTCTCAAGAAGATGCTTTCCGCTCTCAGAAATAGCAGCAGTAGGATCTGAAGGGCACAGTGAGATTTTGACTTTATCCTTTATCCCCTGTCACAGACCTGATGACTACTTTGTTTCTGAAACCCCTTGGAGAAAAGGGAAAGACTTACTCAAGCTTGTGTAAAGCTGTGGTGTTGCTTGGTTAGCTCTGTAACAGCTTTCATTTGCGTCATCTGCGTTTGCTGATGGAGATTTGGTGGTTATGGCTCAAAAATGTCTAATCATTCTTGACCCTGGGTGCTGGATAAAAGAAATCCCTTAGGAAGTGGAATTCCCTGTGAGTTTCAGAGGTGCTGGCCAGGTCTGTGTTTAAGCTACACACTCAAGACCCTGAAGTGTGAGGACACAGGGGACAGGACATGTGTTTTATTTTAAGCATCAAACTTGGTTGCTCCTAATCCCTTCCCGTGCTGCTGCCAAGGCACCCACCTCTCACCATTGACTTTGTGAGGCTTCAGCTCCCAAGTTTAGTTCCCCGGTCATAGCCCAGTGCTGTGCCTGAGTAAATAGTGTGAATGCCCCCTGTGCTGTCCCGCAGGGATGGGGAGGAAGCAGAAGGCAGAGTGGCAGGAGGAGGTAATTCTTCATCCCACTCTTCACTCCAAAAGCTGTGGCAGCAACCCAAATCAAGTTTAGTTTCCCTGGTTTTAGCACCCATCCGTGCTGTGGATGCCTTTCATAACACAACTGCTTCCGAGGTGAAACTTGATCAGTTTATTCTTTCTCCACCTCTGCAGGAGAGCTGCTGGAGAACCTCCTTGAAGTCTCGAGCCCTTGCTGAATTTCCATCCTCACGGTGCCCGTGGCCTGTTTGTGTAATTTGTTTTTGGTTCTAGTGTTTCCATTCGGTTTAAATGATTGTTTTCCCTCCCTGATGTAATTAGAGCAATTGGATCCCCTCTTGACCCCTTGTTTTCATAGGTTAAACAAGTTAAAGTCTTTAAGTCTCCTTGAGTTGTTGTCTTATCGATATTCTCAGCATTTCCTTGTCAGTGACAACCTTTTGCCTTTACCCATCAGAACCTTTTTAATATAAAGGGAATTTTATGCATCTCTGTTTAGCACTTCCTGCTCTGCATTGGCAAAGCAGCAGGATTGGGCTATTTTTAAAAGTAGGAATATTTTGGAGGGGGCTGATTGCTGCACTAAACTCACAAACTTTTTGACATTCCTCGGGTGATTGTTTCAGGCTAATGAGACAGAGAGTTGCTGGGCTAAGTCTGTCCCAGACAAATCACTTCTTGTTAATGACTGTGCATAAACTATGGAGATGATAAATTGGAGAATTACCAGCCCATGACTCCTAGGAATCTGCTTCTCCTCTCATGTTATACAAGATGTCCAAGCAAATAAAACACATGGGGACTTTTTAAAAAAAAGAAGTATTTATTTATGTTTTTAGAAATGTAAAAACTTCTTCCTGTTCGCATGCCTGAACTACAGCTGGTGGCAGGAGAGAGGGTACTTGGGAGCTTTGAAAACTTCCTATTTCTTGCCAGAATGGAGCCTTTAAAGTATTTTCTTACAATGTGGACTCTTTGGCATTTTTTCCAGGCTGATGCCTGTGGTCTGCAGTTTGGGAACGCGTCTGTGCCTGCTGGCGTGGGCACTGCCTTAGAGACTGATTCCTGCTTTTTTTTTTGGCCCCCATTTCCAGTGATTTCAGAGCAGGAGCAGCAGCCCTTTCATGGATAAGCACCTTGCATTGATCTGGACTCTGCTGCTTCCAGCTGAGGAATTGTTTTTTACCTGGTGGAGGGAAGAAACAGAGTGGATCCAGGTGCTGCTCTGAGATAGTGCACAGGCATCTGTAATTCCTGCCATTCCTCTGCAAGAGGTTTTTTTTCTCTCTCTGTGAGCACTAAGCAGCACCTGGGCTGGGTTCCCTGTGTTTGAACTCGTCCCCTCCTGGTCACTGCCATGCCTGTGTACAGGACTGCTGCATCTAATTAGATTATATTAGAATGAATAAGTGAATCTCAATAAATGAGCTTACAGGGGCACTGTCGGGTCAGCTCAGTCCCTAAATATAGGTCCTGGGCAGAGGGCAGGCTTGGTGCAGGATCTCTCCATGAAGCAAAATTAAACAGAGATCTCCTGGGAGTGCAGAAATTCTGCTGCCTTGGCCATCTTGTCTGCCTGGATGCTCCAGTGTCTTGGTACAAGAAATACCAAAGTCCACCCAAATATGAAGATTTTTAATTGAAGCTTGGGTGTGGAGTTGGAAGGGGAAGTCATGGCAGTGGAAACTCTAATAATCTGAGGTGCTAAAGAATGCAAATCTCATGATCCTTTTTAATGCTTTCAATTTAACTAGAGGTGAGGAGGGGTTTTTTTTAAGTCTTTTAGATACTGTAGAAAACAGGGAAAAAGAGGAATGGTATCCATTACGTGAAAAGTCCGGAAACAATCTCTAACTGCACTAACACAGATAAAGAGCATTATCTCCTTGCCACTCTGTGCTACAGAGAAGTAGTTTCAAGCTTTGTGGCTTCAAGTAGTTTCAAGCTTTTTGGGTGCTTTAAACCTTGAGTTTTGCTCTGGAATGAGTTTCGGGTGGGAGGGAGAGGAGAGGGGCAGGAGCTGTAAGGTTTGTGGGGTAATCAGAGTTATTTCTTCTCAGCTCTCCTCCTCCTCTTCTGCAATGCTCTGTTTTTGTTTGTGCTTTGTGACCACCCTGCTTACCACAGTCCACAGCTCTAAACTGCTGTTACTGAAGAGAAGTAAAAGTAGTTTCTTCCCCTTTTCTTCCCATGAAGATTTATTTAGAGGAATAGCATTTTTTTTCTGTTTCAGATGAAATCTCATCTTTGCTTGTGCATCGCTGGGGCTGCATTGTAACTCAGAGAAAGTGTCTGTAAATCAGTCATGTGGACAAGCTACTCCTTTGGTTGCACTGATAATCCCTATTATAAATAGTGTTGTCCTCTGCTTGCATTTACAGCTCTTTGCTCTCAGGTGTGCAGGTTTTTCAGTGGCAGTGAAACACAGGGGACAGCTCTTCTTGCAGGGTTTTTTTCTCTTTTTCCACTGCACACTCTTCCTTCTGGCTGATCCCTCTGTCTGCCTTCCCTGTCTGGATCTGCTCACAGCCAGGCAATCCTGCAAATCACTGCTCTGCTGCATCACAGCTCCCCTGTTGCAGGAAGCATCTTTCAGCCCTTTTATGCTGTGAAGTTGAGGAAATAGAGCAAAAGTCATGTTTTCCTTCAAGTTGCAGTTGAATGGCTAATGGAGGAGCATCAGGGAAGGCTCTTTTTCTCTCAGAAGAGGTGTGTTGATGTTATCCAGCAAAACACAAGCTCTGATTTGGGGTTTACACCTATTAATTGAATAGGTGACCTCCTCAGCCTGCCTGTCTGGTGTCCAGCTCTCCAAGCATGTGTTGAATGACCCAGGGAAAATCAAGTTGGAGTCCAGAATTACGTGGGTGTCAAAGGCTCTTAAAGCCTGGTATATTTATGCCCATGATTCATGGTGCTTCCAAAAACAATCCAGCTCTCATCCTGCAGAGGGGAAGTTCCTCAGTCCAGTGTTATCAACTTTTGCTTAGCTGCCAGAGCAATATAAACTCAACCAGAGTTATTTTGGGCTCCTTATTCCTTGGCTTCCAAATCCCACCCTGCAAGTTCCTTGTAGAAGAAATGCTGGCTTAGTTCTGTTTTACACTCTCCTGTATGGCCTGAAAACATTAAGCAGGGTATTTTATTTCAGAGTTGTTACAAATTTTAGTACATCTCATTCCTTTCTGTGGTGTGAAAAGGTGTCTTTTGTCCGCCTGCTACCACACAGGAAGGAAGTTGTTGAGTCTGGGAGATAAAAGCTTTATCTCCTCCCCTGCAAGGGACAAGCTGCCCACTCCTAGGCTGGCACTGCTCTGCTCTGTCCTGCCTGCAGTAGGGCAGAGAGGAAAATTTTCATGGGAAAATGTGAGTGGACTCAAAATGCGTTTGTAAGTGCGTAGCTGTCAAGGAAGATGATGACTAAGCTATTGCACAAGGTGCAGCTCTTCAGGGAGCTCACCAGGATTGGACTGCATCATGACTGACTCACAAGAGAGCCTATAATATCAGTCTGCTCCTAATTTCATTATTACTGCTTTGGTCTGACCACTGGCCATGACTACTTGTCTTTCCCAGCCAATTTGCTGTGGGGTTTTAAGTTGGAAAGTCTACACTTGATGACAATAAATTAAAAAATCCAATTTATTGGAGGAAGTGAATGGTTCCCAGGCCTTGGGTGGGAAGTGCTGTGTGGCAGGGGTGTTTAAGCTGGTGTTGGCATTTGGCTCACGTGGGTGTTTCTCCATCAGGCACCTGCCCTGTGCTGCTGCCAGGCTCTGGCATGGCACTCACCTGCCCATTGTACAGAAGGGAAAGCACAGGTCAGGCACCTGCAGGTGAAGATGCCAGGAGGTCACCAGCAGAGAGCTGGTGGTGCCTTTTCCTTGGTGCCATCTGTGACCTGAACCCCTGGCAGTCAGCTGGTGGGTGAGCTGCATTGTCAGATAGTGACAGGACAAGGGGGAATAGATTTAAACAAAGAGAGGAGGGATTTAGATTAGATATTAGGAATTGTTCCCTGTGAGGGTGGTGAGACCCTGGCACAGGTTGCCCAGAGAAGCTGTGCCTGCCCCTGCATCCCTGGAAGTGTCCAAGGCCAGGTTGGACAGGGCTTGGAGCAACCTGGGATAGTTGCTCCATGGCAGAGGGTTGGAATGGGATGATCTTTAAGGTCCTTCCAACCCAAACCATTCTGTGATGGGACATGGAACTGCTTTCCTGCAGCAACCAGGACTGTTCCCATGTGCCCCTTCCTTTCAGGGTCTCTTCTCTGGTGTGAGTGGGAGGCCAGGGTCAGGGTCAGTGGTGTTGCTGGGTGGGAGGCCAGGTTAGGGTCAGTGATGTTGCTGGGTGGGAGGCCAGGGTTAGGGTCAATGGTGTTGCTTCTTGCCTCCCAAAGTGGTTTGAAAGGCTCCCTTGGTGTTTAGTGCTGTTTTGCCCTCTGAGTTATCACTTATTGCTGCAAATGGACATCCCAGCTTGGCTTTCACCTTTATTGCCTTTAATTGTGTGTGAGGACCTAAAAACAGGTACATGAAACCAGCTGCAGCATCTCTGCTTCAGCTCCAGGTGTACCTGAGAGCATCACCATGGCTACAGCAGCTCAAAGCCACCGGAGCTTTTACAGGGCATTTTCAGATCTGGGAAGTGATCGGGGTTTCGGGTGCTGTGCCAGGAAGGGCCCTTTTCCCCAGGACTGGATGGGAGCTCCTGTGCCTCCTTGAGCTTGCTGTTCTCCTGGGACACTCTGTGTCCTGACCTTGGAGCAGGCAGTGTCTGCACTTCTCAGGGGCCGTGGTGCTGGGAACTGGCAGAAAATGCAGTTTACAGGTCAATGCTGTATCTCCTGTCACACCTGCTTGTAGGAGGAAGTGAATATATGTGTTATAAATGGACGAGGCTTTAAATATATATATATTATACTTGTACTTGAATATCTTTACCCTGACTAGTCCTAGTTATCCTTGATGGGCTGCAGCTGTGATGTTCTTCATTGGGCTGCAGCTGTGGCTTGTCAAGGTAACTAGGATAAAAGGGGAGTGGGCTACTTAGTCAGGCAGAACCTTGAAGGAGCTCTGACTAAGGAAGATCTTGATCCTGTGCTGTGAAGATCTGCCGCCCACAAGACAACAATAAGAGGTACAGGACTTATGAAATATAATAGCTTTAACAACATGGGACTTATCTAATATGCTATTGGACTTACGGAATATGTTAACTACAACACCTGCTGACCTTTGCCTGGTTCAACACCTGTAGGCAGCCAAAGCTGGTTTGATGGAAGGACAAAAGTGTTTAGTGCTGTTTCTCTTCACCCTCCTGGTTTTGTGTTTGCTGCAAATGGACATCCCAGCCATGGCTTTCACCTTTATTGCCTTTAATTGTGTGAGAGGACCCTCCCAACCCCACATGAAACCAGCTGCAGCATTCTCCAGCTCCAGGTGTACCTGAGAGCATCACCATGGCTACAAAGCTCAAAGCCACCGGAGGGTTTACAGGGCATTTTCAGATCTGGGAAGTTATTGGGGTTTCTGGTGCTGTGCCAGGAAGGGCCCTTTTCCCCAGGACTGGATGGGAGCTCCTGTGCCTCCTTGAGCTTTGTTCTCCTGGGACACTCTGTGGACCTTCTGTGTCCTTCAGGAGCAGGCAGTGTCTGCACTTCTCAGGGGCCGTGGTGCTGGGAACTGGCAGAAAATTTAGTTTACAGGTCAATGCTTGTATCTCCTGTCACACCTGCTTGTAGGAGGAAGTGAATATATGTGTTATAAATGGACGAGGCTTTAAATATATATATATTATACAAGTACTTGAATATCTTTACACAGGTAGTCCTAGTTATCCTTGATGGGCTGCAGCTGGATGTTCTTCATTGGGCTGCAGCTGTGGCTTGTCAAGGTAACTGGATAAAAGGTGCAGGGCTACTTAGTCAGGCAGAACCTTGAAGGAGGGCTGACTAAGGAAGATCTTGATCCTGTGCTGTGAAGATCTGCAGTCTGAAGACAACAATAAGAAGTGCTACAGGACTTTGGGTTTAATAGCTTTAACAACATGGGACTTATCTAATATGCTATTGGACTTACGGAATATGTTAACTACAACACCTGCTGACCTTTGCCTGGTTCAACACCTGTAGGCAGCACGTGTGGCTCCAGCTGTGATGGAAGGACAAAGGACTGAGCTGCTTTTTCTCTTCACGCTGCCTGGTTTTGTGTTTGCAGCAGTGGCAATGGAGCTCCATCAAGCTTTACTTCTCCAAGCTCATGGAGAATTGTGCTGAGAAGGTTCCTCCCAGCCCCATCATTGGTGTGGACAACGAGCAGCATTGTCCAGAAGAGAGGTGGAGGTGGCATCTCACAGCCTGAGAAACCACCAAGCTGCCTGGGGGTTTATGGAGGTTTTGTTAGGATTTTATTGGGTTCTCTGGGCTTTCCCATGGCAGCTTAATGGGAGTACTGACAATTTTTCCTTGTTGCCTTCACCTAAGGTCACTTCCATATCTTCAGCCTGTGCTACACCACCACTAGGATTGGGTTGCATGCTAAATTTAGTGAACCTTTTTACAGCTTGGTTTGTGTGTGTAAAGCCAGAGGGGTTTTTAGCAGCTTTTAAGGGGTTAGAGCCTGGTTCAAGATGCCCAACAAGGCCAGGCTTTCTTTGCACAGGTGGCAGCACCCCAGGCCAGGTGTGGGAGGGTTCTTCTCTGCCTCAGTGTACTTCCACCCAGGGATTTGCTGGGGTGCAGAGCCCGTGGGAGGGAGGGAGGGCTGTGGAGGCACAATTAGAACTTGCATAACATGGTCTGCAGTCTGAGGCATGTGAGAAGTGCTGGCGAAGGGTTTGGGTTTCAGAAGTTTTAAAGGCTTGTGAAAATTCTTGATCAGATGTTTCCATTACAATCCTGCCTTTTTCAGCTCCCCCACCTCTACCTCCAAGTTTTTACCTCTCCTCCTATGCTGTTTGTGTGCCAAAAGAAGAGTTTTTTGGCTTCAGGTCTGTTGTACCTATTTCTAAGTAGATTTTTTTAATCCCTGCTTGGCATCACAGGCTACTGGAGTAATAGTTTGAGAGGTAACTTAAGTTGGAGGGGACATAGGTTTAGATCTGTGTGGTTGCAATGAAGTGTTTGTTCAATTCTTGCACACCAAAGGAGGAGCAGATTGTGGGACAGCAAAGCAAAGGGAATGAGAACCCAGAGAAGCGTGAGAGAAATGACCTCAATTACTCTGCATTTCTGTAGCTGAGCATTTTTAGGCCTTTTTAACAACCTGGCATGTTCTTGAGTTCAGATCAGTGCTGAGCACGTTGGGGAGGGTGTGTGTGCTCGTGTTAGGAGGCTGTTTTGGGGGCAGAACTCTGGGCTGGTGGATTCTTCACTTGAACTCAAAAACTCTTCAAATACACATTTCACTGTTTCCAGTTTGTTCAGGAGACTCCTGCAGTCTTGGTCCTTGTGGTCACAAGGGGAAAGAACCAGGAAAGCTTTAGAGACGAGCTTTGAACACACCTTTTGCAGGGTTCTCATGGTGTTGTCCAGCTCTCAAGATTGCACTGTGTGTGGGGATTAGCAGTGAACTGGACTGTGGAACTGGGACCAGTAAGGAGGTTGCAGCATCCCCTGGGCTGCTGCTGCTCACAGGAACATGAGCAGCCCTCAGCATCACTCACCTGGGGCATCAACAGCTGCTCGAGGAAGGTGGTAAAGGAAAGCTCCTTCACTCTGTGGCTCAGGTGTGATTTTAGTGTTAAGCAAGTCTGTGGAGGAGCTGGAGCCTTTTCCCTGCTGCTGCAGGGGAGTCTGGTCCCCTCCTGTGGGTGTTTTAAAAGGCAAATATTGCCTTGGGGTCTGCTGAAACACCGCACTGATTCCTGAGCACATGTGACCTTCCTAAGCTGCTGCCAGAGCCTAAAGGGTGTGGGTGATGACACCGGGAGGTGACACCAGCTGTGTCTCATTTCTTCAGCTGTGAGTGCCTGCAGCAGACTGGGCAGTGAAGCACAGGGAGGTTAACAAGGTGAGAAGAAGCTTTGTGTGAATGAAAAATTCAGAGCTTGAAATGCTGTTTATTATGCTTCCCCCCCCCAGTCTTGGGTTTGGGAGGATTGGTGTCAACAGAGCATGGAAATAGAGATATAAAACTATATTCTTTAAAAAGAATATAAATATGTAGGTTAAATTTTACCCTGAGTAAGGTGGATGCCACAATATAAGAAAGTTAGAAAGGTATTGGAGGGTACCCAAGGGCCATGGAAGGGTCCAGAGGGGAAGGCATGAGAGGAGTGACTGAGGTCACCTGGCTTGTTCAGCCTGGAGGGGATGAACTGAGGGCAGACTTCATTCATCCTGGCCTGCAGCTTCCTCACAGGGGGAAGTGGAGGGGCAGATGCTGAATTCTTCTTCCTGAGCATCAACAGGACCTGAGGGAACAGCTGGAGCTGTTCCAGGGCAGGTTTAGGTTGGATATCACAAAAGGGTGTGGGTGATGGCACTGAGGTGACACCAGCTGTGTCTCATTTCTTGCTGTGAGTGCCTGCAGCAGACTGGGCAGTGAAGCACAGAGAGGTTAACAAGGTGAGAAGAAGCTTTGTGGTGTTCAGGAGCACATCTTGCTGTGGAAGCTGAAAGGATGGCATCTCAGTGGAGCTGTGTGAAATTCTTGTTGTAGTGCAGGAGGTGTTTGGGATGGATGATGAGGTGAGCTCTTAGTGCTGCCCTTGATAAATGAGATACGTGCAGTGTCTCAAAGGAGAGCAGAGAAAGGCCTTAGCACTTCACCTGCCTCAGCAGGGAAATGGCCACAGTTCAGCAGCAATTTCTAAAACTTCAAAACTCTTCTAAATAGAGTTAGAAGTTCCAGCTCATGATGCAATTTAGACTCTGAAATGCACTGGTGTAACTTGTATGGTGCCAGTGCTGCAGGGATTGCTTCTAAAGCCTCTTTTCTTCCTAAACCATTTTGAAATTTTGTTTCTAACAGTATTAACAACACCATATTCTACAACATGAGGGATCTGGCTTGGATATAGAAGTGCTGTCTTTATGCCTGCATGATAATGTGCTTTAGGATAAATGTTGAGGGACAGCTTTGCTATGGAGCAGTCAAACTAATTCATATCTACTGTGGAAGTTTGCTCAGCCTTCAGCTGGTGCAAATTTCTGCTGCAGCAGAAACTCATAATATCAGTGCTGTAGGAAGCCCCATCACCAGCAGGACCTTCTATGGTCCAGATTCAGTCTTGAGCATACCTCTAAACATTCCCTGTGTTCAGAAGGTTTATAAATAGAGTGTGAACAGTGCTTTAATCTGGCAAATGATTTTAAATTTAATGCACAGTTGAAATAAAATCCACCCCTCTTTGGAGGTATCATTCCTAATGTGACTATGGATTAAAACTCATTGATTGCTACCAGCAAAAGAATGAAATAATAAAACACAGTGCCCCTGCTCCATGCAGAGGCTGCAGATTGACCATTCCAGCTCCGAGCACCTTGTTGGGTTGAGGATTGGGAGTGTTTTCCCAGCTTGCAGCCAAAGTGCAGCCATGGCCCATTGCTGCCCATTTGTTCCCAGGCCAGCATTGTCCTGCGGCTGCAGCCCCTCCCTGCAAGGTGGGAGCAGAGGAAGCTGGGCTGGCTCCTGCTCCTTGGGTGCAGCTCAGGGCAGCAGAGCTGGTCCTGCTCAGAGGAAGGGAGGGTGGCCAGTAACGCCTGCTCGAGCCTGGCTGTTGGGATTTTCCAGTGTTTTTGTGTCTTTCTGACCCACCACTGTGGTGTAGAGTATTAAAAGTAAAAATAGACCTGCTGATGCAGTGCTTAGCAGGCTGCGTGGGCTGAAGAGGAGGCAATTCCAGCCTCGTAGTACTCCCTAAATTCTAGTTTGGTAGTTGTGCATGTTGGTGATAATTTCATTTATGATGCCTCTGTCAGCTTACAGGAACTTTGACTTCTCTGTGTTTAGTCTCTGTTCCTCCAGTCACCCAACCCAAACTGAAGCTGCCCTTTTAAATTAAATCTTGGTGTTGAGAAACTGCATAGCCCTGACTTCTAAACTCTTGGCACATTTGAAAATTTATTATCACTCTGTGAACTTTGGTTGTTTAACTGGTGGATACTTTTCCCCCTTATTCTTTTATTGTACTGTGTGTGTGGTGACAAAGAAGAAAGAACTTCCCTGTTGATTCCTCTCAGTTTGCAGCTGAAGAATTATCAAGACTCAGTCTGATGGTGGGTACAGCAATCTTGTTTCACTTGCTGCCTTCTGATGCTCTCATTTAGCTACATCTGTGCCACACTGACAGTCGTTTTCTCTTTAGAGACAACTGAAATCACTCAGCTGCTTAGACATAATGTGTGCAATAAATAATGTCTTGAGACTCCAGGTAGTTAGAAGAAACCACATGAAAGCATCTAGATCTGATATAATTCACAATCACTGAAGTTTTGATTTCCCTCTGAGCTAACAACTCTCCTCTGCCTTGCAGCCTGTTCCCAGCACAGCTCAATTTCATTTTCCTCTAGGAATTTGGATAGATGAGAGCATCTGTCTGCTGCTGGCTTCTCCTTTTGTCCATTGCTGTTCAACAATAGGATTGTCGAGTCACTGAGAGGTTAACGAAGCTTTTTTTATTTTTTTGTCAGCGGTCCAACCTCTTTGTATAGCCGTGTGGAACAGCACACTGCACAGAAATAATGGGAAAATCTTGTTGCTGGAATGACTGGGGCTGTCATTTTGTGATACCAGGGTAGAGACCTGCTTAAGCTTCAGGCTTGTGGCTGGGCACAAATCTCTCTGCAAGAACATTAAATATTAGTTTCTCCGTGTCTCCTTGCATCCAGCAGTGTTGGAGCAAGGGGAGGGAATCTGAACTATTACAGTCTCTTCCCATTTAGTATTTAGAATGGTTTTGTTAGGAGCCTTTTGGGGGTTTGGCATTGGAAAAAGGGTGAATTGTTGCCCTTAATTATGAAGTGTGGGAACAATTGGAGCTGGACAGACAGGCAGCAGTCCAGCTCCTCTTCCTGAGCGAGCAAAGCTTTTGTGCTGTGCCATCCCACTGCACAAATGGCTGTGCCGGGCTGTTGCTGGATTGATTGGGTTTGATCCCTTTTAGGAAGGGGTTTGGAAGCTCTAATTTTGGGTTTATCACAGCAGTCAGGCTCCTGCCCTGTTACTGTGGCTGTCCCAAAGAACTTCCCATGGAGGGGGCAGTGTGGGATTAAAACCCAGCTGTTAAATCCGGTTGAACTGGGACATCAGTGGGTTCAGTGACAAAGTAACTGCAAGGAAAGATGTGAAGATGCTGTGCTTTGCTCCTGCAGGGAGTGGAGAGCTTTGAGGGGGAATTGAGCTTGGGATGGTGTGGGATGGGTGGCACACGGGTGAGCTGTGGCTTGCTGGATGCCACTGGGACACTTTTCCTGCCCTATCTCTTATCAGCTTGTGGATGAGGGCAGCCAGCAGAGCAGGGTGGCAGTGGGATTTACAGGAGTGTTTGCTGGTGGCAGTGCTCCAAGAAACTCTCACCTTTTCCCTCAGAGCACCTCTCCAGGCTGGGCTTTCCCTGCCGTTCAGGCAAAGTGCACCTGTTATCACTCAGGCCTTGCTGCTGACCCCAGCCATGCCTCCTTTCCAGGCTCTCATAACAGCAGAGCTCATGCTGAAAAATGGAAAATACAGAACTCCTCTGTAGGATGCAACTTCACTTTTTTTCTTTTTTTTTTTTTTTTTAATTTTCCCCTTCTGGGAGCTGCTGAGCCTCCGTGGTTCCTGGTATATGCATGGCCCTGCATTCTCCTGTTGGGAATGTTAAAAATACCAGCTACAATTTTCCCTTTCCACATACCAAAATATATTAATGTGCTGCTGCTTTGATTAGTCATTTCCTCTTCTTTTGTTCCTTTCGCAACAGGGTAAAGGACAGCATGTGCACACTTGAGTGAAATCTTGTCTGGTTAAGAAGTCTGAAGCTAAATAGATTCTCTTAGGTTAATACCTGTCTTTGTTGGCAGAAGAATTCTGTTCTTATCCTTTTAATATACATTCAAAAATAAGTCTGGATAAAGTCACTTTTATGGTGTTCAGACTAAGAATATCTTTGTGTGATTTATTTTTGTAGTGGAAAGAAACTCTAATATGAACAAGATTAATATTCTTAGATGAATTTAATATATTCTTGCAGGAAGACCTTTGGTGATACATTGCTATAGGAAATTTTCCAAATTCATTTATTTTGAGGTTTCTTCAAGAGTCCTGTGCCATCACCTCGGTGCACACATTCCTCCTTCCCAGAGCTCCTGTGAGACCTCATTCAGTGTGGGTGGAAACTTGGTGAAAGCAGCAGTGACACTGTTGGGCTGTGCATGGCTCAATTTGGGGTAGTTCTGGCAGCCTTTGCACCCTCGGGGTGTGAGGGTACAAAGGTTGATAAATCCAACTTACAGGGACCTGCAAAGTTGCTCTGAGCGACCTGCTTGCCCTTGAAGGCTTATATTGAGGATATTTTTTGCTTCTCTGTCGCTGTGGCTGCCCTAGTGAGAAATTGGGAAGAAAAGCTTTAGCACCAGGTGGTCTGGAGAGCTGCAGAACAAGTGGTAGGTTGAAAACTTTCTTATATGTGTGGAGGAATTCCAGTGAATAAGCTAAAAAGTTGCCTGGTGAGTTTAGTTAAGGGTAAAGTTGAGTAGAAATCCAGAGAATCCAGCACTAAATTAAGGCTGATCTCTTCTCAGTTATGGCCAAACTTCAGAAACACAGCCCATAAACAAGATGCCATCCTCTTTAGCAATCTGTCGTGGTTTTCCTGTCGCTGTCCTGCTCTGCCCTGAATTCAGATGGAGAACAGCTTGTGCCTGCCCGGGGAGGGAAAACTGCTGCTGGGGATGTGCAGAAAAGGGATTTTACCTCTCCTGGGATGCACAGGCAGGTAATACACTCGAGTTTTCTCCTTGACTCTTTGCAGCTCTTGTGCATAAAAACCTCTGGGTTGTTTTTCTGAATGAGCATTAGGCTCCCAGTGCTCAGATGCCATTCATACTTTCACAGAATCTGCTAAGGAGAAAAAAAAAAAAAATAAAAAAAGCTGGACCAAAGGCCTTTGTTTCTTTTGTTTCTGTCTCCTTTTATTTTACATTTTTTTAAATAGTAACAAGAATTCATAATACAGGAACGTATATTTATATAGTTATATTTTCTGTATACACTGGGAAGGGGAAAATGTTTCATTCCAGCTGTTTTCTCTTTGCAGATTGCTGTGAAGGTATGAGAGGAATTTGAGTACTGAGAAGCTACTGCTCGTACCTGCTTTCCTCTGTTACAGAATCATGGAATGATTTGGTTTTGGAAGGGACCTTAAAAACCATCTGATTTCCCCTCCATGCCGTGGGCAGGGACACCTTCCACTATAGCAGGCTGCTTTAAGCCCCATCCAAACTGTATTTGAACACTTTTCAGGGCAGCCTGTGCCAGGGCCTCACAGCCAAAAAATTCCTTCCACACTTGGATGTAAGGAGATGAAAGGGATGTAGCAGCCCTAAATGTCTCAGGAGATGACCTTAATTTTTTTTTTTTGTTTTGTTTTACTTGGAATTTGGGTCTTTGCCTCATTTATGACCAGAGGGTGGTCAAGTGCATCATTCCCATGGGTGCTTCAGACATTGTTTTAATTGAGTTAAAGTCATAGAGCATTCCAGGGGTAGGTGCAGAATGAACACGCTTACAGTAATGCAACTTCTTCCTGCGTCAGAAGGGGATTAAGCTGTGTCAGAATGAGCAAACCCAGCTGGGCTCAGACCTGTATTGTACCTGCCCTGGCTTTTTAGGGGCTGCTAGCTGCTCCCTGAGGCTTTCTGTGCCCAAGGTGAAGATTATCTTGTGAATGTCTATTTATACACTAGACCACAACAGCTGTCTTAAGGCCTTTGTTGAGGTGTGCAGCACTTGAAAGCTGTGTAAATGGCTTTTGTGTGTGGTAAAGCTGAGCTGCTGTGGAGTGTGGATTTTACAAACCCCTGTGAATTTCCCAGACAGCTAATTAGAATAAAACCAGGTGTGGCCTGGTCCCTCCCTCCTGTCCAGGTGCTGGGCAGAAGCAGATTTCAGGGTGTGGCTGTGTGTGTTTAATTCCTGTCTGACCCAAGAGTCCTGGCTCGAGGCTGTACCAGGTTTGTGCTTTTTTTGGGCTCGTGTTGTAGGAGATCCCTTGATGCTCAAAAACTACACGACAGATGGAACTGCTGCTCAGACAGGGAACCTCAGCTCAGCTTTGGCCATAAGTCTGCTAGATTTGGCTCTTATTTGTAGTATTATTTTGAGAAAATTCTCTGATCTTTTTTTTTATGCCTTCCTATTTTGAGAAGTATCACTTCCCAGTTCCCTGAGCACGGAAGCTGGCGGTGATTGAAGAGCAAATGTCTGATCTGGTCCCTGCCTGCGTGGAGAGCAGGGAAAGGGGAAATGCTTACCCAAAAGCCTGAGCTGGCTGCTTGGGTGTTTAAATGCCTCTCCAATAGTTCATGGTGGTGTGGGCAGAGCATGTCTGTACATGAATGTGTGAAGGAAGGAGCTGGGGGAGCCTCAGGGACTCCTTGGAAGCAGGGATGGGAGATGCAGACTTGCTGAGTAATTCCTGCTGGAAGAAAGAAACCTTTGATTCTTCACAGGCACTTTGGAAAAAGGTAGTGTAAAGATAATTTGTTATCTTCTAACTCTGGGGATAATAGGGGGGTGTGTGTGTTAGCTGCTAGTGATTTAAAGGGGAAACTTGCAGTTTCTGGAGTCTGGTGGAGCTAGGGATGTTTTTTGCTGGTCCTGATGCACACTGGTTTTTATCCCAAATAACATCCCCTCACAAATACTGCAAGAAATGTTTTGGTTTCCTAAAATTTTGCTGTGCTGAGCAGTACAGACTCCTTTAGGTTGGAAGAGCCCTGCAAGATCAAGTCCAACCATTCCCTCAGCACTGCCAAGGCCACCACTGTCCCATGTCCCCAAGTGCCACATCCACGCAGTTTTTAAATCCCTCCAGGGATGGAGACTCCACCCGTGCCCTTAGCAGCTCTGCCAGAGCCTAACCATTCTTTCAGTGAAGAAATTTTCCCTAATATCCACATTGAACATCCTCTGGTACAATTTGAGGCTGTTTCCTCTTGTCCTGCCCCCTGTTCTGTGGGAGCAGAGCCTGAGCCCCCCTGGCTGCCCCCTCCTGTCAGGGAATTGTGGAGAGTGAGAAGGTCCCTCCTGAACCTCCTTTTTTCTCCAGGCTGAGCCCCTTCAGCTGTCCCTGGTGCTCCAAACCCTTCCCCAGCTCTGTTCCCTGTTCTGGACAAGCTCCAGCTCCTCAACATCTTTATTTTCACGAGGAGCCCAAAACTGCCCCTGGGACTGGAGGTGCTGCAGCAGTGCCCAGCACAGGGGACAATCCCTGGTCCTAGCAGTGTATTTGTGCCCGCTCTTTGGTGGGTTCTGCTGTGCCAGGCTCTGTGCACTTTGGGATATCAGTGTGAGGAATGCAGAGCCTGCTTTTCCCTGCTCTGTGCCAGCAGCAGGTGTGTGTGCGTTTATCCCCTGCTAAACCCAGGTTGCTCGCTGCGCTTTCACTGGTGCTAATTCCAGTTCTGGGCTTTATCCTCCATCCATCCCAGGTGGTTTCAGGGCGTCAGCTGCCTCCTGGTGAATCCCTGCCCTGCCTTATCTTGTAGGAACTTGCCCAAACAGCCAGGCTGTGGTGGGAACCTCTTGTGGGAGGTACCTGGGTGCTCCCTGCTGCCGGCACTGGGACAAGATCAAGGACATCTGCTGGTGCTGGTGGCGAGGTGGTGCAGCCTTATTGTGCTCCCAGCTCCCTCTCAGCACTGCTGCTGCATTTTGTCAGGTGTTGGCTCTGAAGCTGTATCAAAAAAAATCCCTCTAAAAGTAAAGGCTTTTGTTGAAGCAAAGCTACTCTTTCTGGAATTTAATAAAGAGCTTGTCTGTGTTAACTAACATCAAGCGACTGAGAGCAGACAGAGCCCAACAGATGGTACAAACAGCGGCATGTTTGGAATGGAAAATATTTACCTAGAGGGTATTTGAAGCACTGAGCTTGTGCTCTGCAAATGGCTTAATTGTATCAGTGAAATAAAGTGGAGAGCAAGATTTATTGACAAGTTTTGCTCTGCTCTTGCTGTCAGCACCTTGGAAGGGGTGTCAAGCACTGTTGAGCTTCCCTTGAACAGGTCTCCTTCCTGGGAAGAGTAGTTTTAACACCTGAATGGCTCAGTTGGTGTTTTTGAGTGTCTGCAGCTTTCTCCTGGGGCTGCACAAATCATGCTGTCAGGGCAAGAATTGAAATGAAAAATTCAGGGCTTGAAATGCTGTTTATTATGCTTCCCCCCCCCAGTCTTGGGTTTGGGAGGATTGGTGTAAACAGCATGGAAATAGAGATATAAAACTATATTCTTTAAAAAGAATATAAATATGTCGGTTAAATTTTACCCTGAGTAAGGTGGATGCCACAATATAAGAAAGTTAGAAAGGTATTGGAGGGTACCCAAGGGCCATGGAAGGGTCTAGAGGGGAAGGCATGAGAGGAGTGACTGAGGTCACCTGGCTTGTTCAGCCTGGAGGGGATGAACTGAGGGCAGACTTCATTCATCCTGGCCTGCAGCTTCCTCACAGGGGGAAGTGGAGGGGCAGATGCTGAATTCTTCTTCCTGAGCATCAACAGGACCTGAGGGAACGGCTGGAGCTGTGTCAGGGCAGGTTTAGGTTGGATTTCAAGAAAGGTTCTTCCCCCAGATGGTGCTGGGCACTGCCCAGGCTCGCCAGGGAATGGGCACAGCCCCAGGGCTGCCAGAGCTCCAGGAGTGTTTGGACACTGTTATCAGGCACAGGGTGGGATTGTTGGGGTGTCTGTGCAGGGCCAGCAGTTGAACTCTGATCCTTGTGGGTCCAACTTCCAACTCAGGATATTCTATGACCCTCTTCTGTAATTTTCTGATTTGCCACTGGGATCAAAACTCACAGGTCCATTTGGACCTTCAGCTTTTCTGGCAGCTGAGTGCCTCATGCATGACTTTAAACTGTCCAATGTAAAAGTGACCTGTGAGAAGATTGTGTGTGATCTTACTGGAAGCTCTGCCTTTTCTTTATGCAGGTGTCAGGTGAGGTTTCTGTGCAATACCTTAATTCTCCTGTGAAAAAACTGCTCGGGTGCAGTGAGCTCCTTGCTGGTGTTCTCTGCACTGGGTGTTTTTGGGAATGCTGAGCTCAGTGTGGCTCACCTGCTGAAGTTAGCCAGGTGTTAATGAACTCAAGCAAGTTTGATGGGCTAAAATCCCTGCCTGCTCCAACAGCTCTGTGTGTCACATCCCAGCAGCTCTGCTGTCTTTTGTGTCTTGTCTTGGGACACGAAAAACTCATCTTGTTTTTTCAGTAACACACAGCACTGCTTAAAAAACCCTGAAACTAAACCAAGCTAAGCCTGTAATTCTGCAGTTTTCCCAGATGCAGTACCAACACTGATGTTAAATGAAACTACCCTGACATTTTTCTGGCTGCCCCCCTCCCTGGAGCTTGAGCCCAGCAGTGCTTTAGTCAGGTAATACAAACAAGTCACAGAGAGCTGGTTGCTCTTGCTGTATGAATGTGGAATAGGCATGGAGTGGCTGAACTTCTTGTTTAATTTCATACCTTGCCTTTGGCAGATCTGGGTTTAGTCGCCCAAGTTGCTGGGCATCATCTCTGGAAAAGCTCTGGGGGAGGAAGAGCTTGGGAGTGAAGCTGTTTTCAAGAGGATCCTCTTTGCAGCTGGCTGATATGGAGCGTGTTCCAAACTGCGTGCAGGATAGGGAGAACACAAATAATGTTATCTGTTTGAGGAATTTATTGAATCCAGATACAGCTCTGAGACTTTTTGCTGTGTTCCTAGTGACTGTTGGATGTGAGTCTGCTTGCCAGCTTTAGAAAATCCCAGGGAAATATCCCAATTAAAGGAGCTGCTGCCTTGGCTAAATCATACGTGGTATCTCTTAAACTGCTTAGTCTTTAAAAAAAGGCACCTTGGTACCTGTATTTTCCCCCTTTAATGTTAGTTTTTCAAAGAGGCACAAATCCCTGAAGATTATGTGCATTTTGGGACCCAAGGTTTTATAGAAGCCGTGCTTCTCATGTGCTGGGGCTAAGCTATGAGTGACTCATTAGCCAGATGGAGCTATAATTTATTTCTATCTTCTCAAGTAAGTTAATCCCCTGGACCTAAACTGAATGAATATCCTGTGAAATGTGGTATCTGCACAGGGTGAAACTTGAGATTTAAATTCAGAAAGGCAAAGGGTGGGTTAGAAAATCCAGGGCAGCATGAACTGGCAGGAGAAGTCAGGTGCAGGCAGTAATAGCACACTGGAGTTCAGAAATAGTTATTTTTCTGTGGCACGGGCTCTGTTTAGGGAACAAAAGTGCAATTCTTTTGTTAAAGGCAGGATGGGAACAGTAACTGGGTCTGTGCACGGCCTGGGACAGATGCAGCTTGTTCCCCTTTTTCAGAATGACTGAAGGGATGTTGTGAGGTCTGGAATTTACGGGTGAGACGGGAGCACGTCTGCAAGGGGCTGGGCTCTGAGAAACGTGAGCAAGAGCAGGTTGGGCATCAAATACAGATGAAAGGTGAGTATTTAACCAAATACCTTGAAATTTAAGTGTTGCTCAAGTTGCTGTGCCTCCGTAGGCAGTAGGGAGGGGGAGTGCAGTGTGATTGCACTGGGAGTGCCTTGCCTGGGATTGTGGGTTTGGGTGGGTGGGGAGCTGCTGCAGCTGCCCTGGAGACTTCAGAGCTGCAAGTGATAAAAGCCCCATTGCAGCACTTCTGGGGGCAAAAATGTTTTTTTTTTTTTTTTTTTGAGTGTATCCTAACCAGGATAGTAAAACTAAATGGAGCAGTTAAGCTGGTAGGTGAAGGTGTGTCAATGCAGCATTTGCTTTTTTTTGTGCTTTAATAGAATGAGTTTCTTCATCCTGTTTCTTTCTGCATGGCATAGAATTCCCCCCCTCTCCTATAGATTGGTTCTGTTTTTTCCTCGATGGCTTCTCAGTGTAATACAGAAATACAAATGGAAATGATGGAGCTGTTAGTAATTGCAGATTGTCAGAGGACAACTGGAAACTGTGTGTGAGCCAAAACACTGCCAATTTACCCCATGGCAAGGATGCCACTTTATAAAGACATTTTGACAGGGGGTGGTGTGATGGATGTTGTTTTGTCATTCTGCATAGAGCCAGCAGCAGTGGGATCCTCCTGGAGTGGGTTTTAAATACCCTTGCTGGGCTGAGATGAGAAATTAGTATATGGCCATCAAAGCAGAGCTTTTGCTTGCTGTTCCTGTATGCTTAATCAATTCTAGTTACATTCTGAGACTTTTATTTAAATTTAGTGTGGTTTTTTTGAACTGTGCTTCTATGGGAAAAACTGGAATTTGTTTATGGAATTCAGAGATCAGATCTGATCATAAATTCAGAGGTCTTCCTCTGATCAGTGTTTGGGGTGGAAAGGTCCATGTGGCTCGTGTTTGGCTTTGCCCTGATGAGCAGGAGGGGGACAGGAGCAGGAATGGAGCCTGGGGAGGCTCTGGCGCTCATCACTGCAGTGTCATGCTCCAGATCTGGGAGATGATCCTGTTTTTGGGAAGTGCAGGGAGCAGGAATGGAGGACAGGAGCAGGAATGGAGCTCATCACTGCAGTGTCATGCTCCAGATCTGGGGAGATGATCCTGTTCTTGGGGAATTGCAGGGAGCAGAAGGAGGACTGGAGCAGGAATGGAGCCAGGGGAGGCTCTGGAGCTCATCACTGCAGTGTCATGCTCCAGATCTGGGAGATGATCCCGTTTTGGGGAGAGGGGAGCAGGATCCTGGAGCTCATCACTGCAGTGTTTTCTGGGAGATGATCCCGTTTTTGGGGAATTGCAGGGAGCAGGAGGGGGACAGGAGCAGGAATGGAGCTCTGGAGCTCATCACTGCAGTGTCATGCTCCAGATCTGGGAGATGATCCCGTTTTTGGGGAAGTGCAGGGAGGGGGGAGCAGGGTGGGGGACAGAGGCTCAGCAGAGCTTGTCCAGCTCTGAGATCAGAGCCCAGCTAGTCCAGCACACGTTCCCCACCCAGACCAGCTGCTGTCATTATGGATTTACGGCTCCTCTGGAAGCAGCTGTAGCTTTTCAGTGTCTCTCCTCTCTGGTCTCTTTGTGGAGCATGTCCTGCCTGGATGGCCATGGTGCCCTCCTGACCCTCTTGAAGGGCCTCTTTTACCAGCGTGTTACCCCGAGCCTGTGCTTTGTCCTGGTGCCAGATGCTGGGAGCTGGGTAGGGTGTGCCTGTCCATGCCATGAGCTCATGGCTGGCTGTGTGCTGCTGTCATGAGCTGGGCTGTGCTGGGCTCCTTGTGCTTGGCTATTGTAGCTGCTGCAGCAGTGTATTGTAATGATCAACTTAATTACACTTGTGAAAAATCTGCTTAATTACATATTTACTTTGGGGATTAGCTTTTCCCCGTAAGCATTCAATATTGACTTTGGCTGAGACAAATTTTCAAGATCTGCTTCCTTCAAGAGATGACTAATATTAGATCACTTAGTGCAGGGAGCTGGGTTTATCAAGTAGCTGTAATTAATCATTTTGAAAGCTCCAGCTTAGTTTTGAGCATCTGTGCTCTTTTTTTCCCCCAAAAGACAAGCTTTTCTTCCCATCCCTCTCAGCCCTTCTAAAACTTTCTGTGCTGGATGTAATTTTAGACCCTGTAATTTTCAGTGAGCTGTGTGTGTGCAGAAAATAAATATAAACTGGGAGGAGACTTAACATTAAGACAACTGATGAATAATTAGTGTATTGAAGTGTTAGTCTTTTATTTGGATAACTTAATAGCCAAATTAGAGTTCCCAAGCCTTGCTTTCTGTGCTGCTCAATGCACTGTACAAATATATTATCACAGGAACTCCTCTCTGTCCAGAAATTATTCTATATAACAACTCTTCCCCTCTTGAGCCAGAGCCAGACTCCACACCGAGCTCTCTGCACTGTGGCAGGATGGCACAAGCCAGTTTGTGATAGCAGCTTCCAAACCAGCCAGGAATTGAGGTAAAACAACTTGAAATGAGTAAATCTCCTGCCCAGAGGCAAGGAGAGCCTGCCCTCTCCCTGCACCACGCAGCTTCTCCGTGGATTTTATTCACTGTGCCCTGGCTAGACACATCTGTTTTCATTTTTCAAGCAGCAGTGGAAATATTCTGAACAACCTGGGTTAAATCCCTTGCCTTTCATTCCCCAAGAGGATTGGTATCCCAAGGGACTCTGGAGTTGAAAAGTCATTTTTTCTCGTGTAGAGGAAAATGGAGTTGTGGCATGTGCTTCCCATGATGGGTTTCAAACTGAGTTGGTGCATTGGGAATTGCACTTACCTAATTAGTTTGGATTAAGTGTAGATTTTTTTTTCAATATTAGGTGGTGGTTGTTTTTTTTTGGATTTTTTTTTTGGTTTTTTTTGAGTTTATTTTCCTTCTTGGAGCAAACAGTCTGGAGAAGATTTGGATTCTTGCTGCAAAAATCCAGGTCTGTTAATAGCAATCAGTTGTGAAATGGGAAAATCTGACTTGGTTTCACCCCAAAGTTAGGTTTTCTAACCTTGTTCTGACTTTTTTTTTTAAACTCAGTGGTTCCTACTTTTTTAGAAAGAAAATAAATGTAATGTTTGGGACAAAAATATTGTTTTCAGCAAATTATCCTGGAATCATCTGGTCTAAGTGCCCTGGAACTTTTATACCATCACATGTTCAAAATAAGTAACAGATCTTCCTGTTTCCCCATAAATGTATGGAATTTTCCTGAGTGTAAAGCTGGGTTTTAGACTTCAAAAAGCAGTTTTAAAAATACCTGATTCTTTATGGCTGACTAAAATTCAGGGCTCTCTCCTGTCTTCTCCTCATTCCACTTCTGAAGCTGTCATAAATCTGGGAACAAAAGGAAGGTGAAATTTAACTCCTGCTTGCTAGGATAAGAATCTTAATTCATTATGTTTGATTTATGAAAGGAAAAAAGAAAACAAAAAAGTGGAGTTCTGCATATACTTACTGCTCTCTATTTCACAGCCTCTGGAAGTGCTGTCTCATGTATTTCTGAAATCAAGAGCTTTAACTTTATGAAAGTCATGTGGGAAGGAAGAGTGAGGAGGATGAAGAAAAGGAAGGGAAGGGAATTATTCTCTCCCCAGATCAGCAGTCTGGCAAACTGCACTTTTCCTATGCAGGCCAGCAACTTTGAAACAAGTGGTAAATGACTCCAGAAGCTGTTCCATGGCTGATGTAGGTTGGTAATTTTATTAAAGCTACTTTGAGGCTGCTCTGTAACAAGGAGAAATCTTCTTTTATTATTATAATTGGTGGGGGTAATAACACTGAGGGAAAACCAGTTCAAAACCTAATTTTTCTTCGTTTTTTTTTTTCTTTTCTTTCTCCCGTAGGTTTTTTTTAAGAAATCATAGCTAAGAAAAAGCACAATGGAGTTTTACGAGTCTACTTACTTCATCATCCTCATCCCTTCTGTGGTTATTACAGTCATCTTCCTCTTCTTCTGGCTTTTCATGAAAGAGACTTTATACGATGAGGTCCTCGCCAAACAGAAACGGGACCTGAAGTTCCCACCCAGCAAAGCCGACAAAAAGAAAACCGAGAAGAAGAAGAACAAGAAGAAGGAGGCTCAGAACGGGAACATCCACGAGTCTGACTCAGAGAGTGCCCCTCGGGACTTTAAGCTGTCTGATGCCCTGAGCACGGATGAGGAGCCTGTCCCTGCTGTCCCCTCGGGTGGCACCGAGGCCCCCGCCGGCCTCAGGGAGAGGAAGAAGAAGGAGAAGAAGCACAAGGCCAACCAAGATGATCACGTAACTAAGGACTCGGAAGGATCCAAGTCTTCAGGCAAGAAAGTAGATCCAGTCCCTGTTACAAAACAGCCCACTCCACCATCTGAACCAACAGCAGCTAAGAAGAAGCCTGGGCAGAAGAAGCAGAAAAATGGAATGGGTATCTGATGTTGCATATGCTTCTTGCACAGAACGCCAAAACCGTGTTCTGCTTTTTGCAAGGCCACAGAGTGTCTCTCACAACTGTTCTGCCTGATCTCTACGGGGCAAAGCTCCCTTCTAACCTTCTCCTTTTTTATGAGCTATTGCTTTTTTCCCCCCTGTTTTTCATCTGGCAGCAGTGCTCTGGTTTTCCTCCTCCCGTCCTTGCTTTCTTCTGCTAAAGATGAAGTGAAACAGAGTAGCTCGTTCCTCTGCTTTGCTCTGTGGTTTGGCTGCTTTGCTCTCAATCAAAATTCTGATTACCTGAGAGAAGTCAGGAGATATTTTGCTGTGTGCATTCTGAGCCAGGCAGTGAAAAAGCAGAGTCCTAAGAGTGGTTGCTCTGATAAGGGAGGGCATCTCAAGAAACCTAATAGCAGTCTGCAAAATAAATCACTCTAAGTGCAGGCTTAATGCACAGAGAGGTGTTTGGTGGCTGATTCATGGATTGGTGCTTGATTCATTGCTGCCCACCTGCTACACCTCTTTAACTGAATGGAACTGATGCTAAAACTGGTCTGGCTGTTGTGACTGAAATATCCAACCTGGAACAGACCAAAAACTCATCAGAATCACTTCTGGCTGTCTTGACCATATCCTCATCAGGATATGTCTCCCATTTGGTTGTCTTGACTAGGAATAGAAGTGAAAAAAGAATAAAAATACCCAGTTCTAGAAATAAATGAAACCCAAGATATTTGCAGATCCCCTTGTGAGATGCAGGCACAGCAGATCTGCACAGGGAGTGAGGAAAAAGAATGACATTGCTGCTTGATGTGGTAGATTTTTTTTCTGAAAAAAAAAAAAAACCCTGAAAAAACTGGAGAAAAAAAGACCCACCCACTACCAACAGAGAAAGTATCCAATCTTGTTTGTGGGTGTTCTCTGCAAATCTCTGTGGCACAGTTAAAATGTGGTCTGCAAGCACAGTTCTGAGGGCAGCCACAACGAGCTCTTCTCCTTGATTACGGGAGCTGACACCAGAGCCCTGTGCTGTGTGTGTCAGCTCTGACAAGAATCTTAATATAGCACAGGCTGTCCAAAATGATAAAAAAAAAATTTCTCACTAGAAACTGCTTTTAAAAAGAACAGCTCCCTAATGGGAAACACTTATTTTCTGCTTCTCACAGTCCCAGTAGCTATTGGGGGTGTGTGTTTAAAATGCTCAAGTGGGTTTGTGGAGGGGAAAAGTACACTTCTAAATAAGAAAATAATATGGGTAATATGTGCTGTCTGCTCTGTCACAGTGAAATCTGGATTGGAGTTGTTAAAACTGTTCCTTGCATTGCTGTGTGTTCTGCTTGCACATGAGATTCCTGTCTTAAAAATCACTGAGTGCTGTGGCTTTTGACTCTGCTAAACTTTCCTGTTGCTTTGGGGTCTCACCTGATCTGGGAATTGTGTGTGTGTGTGAGTCTGTGTGTGTATGTATATGGGGATAAATTTGTGTTCTGATTTAAAAGATGTGAGTTTGTTTCCCTGGGATTGGAGAATTTGGTTATTCCAGATCTGCTGATGGAAAGGTAATGCTGAGAATATACAGAAGAGCATACATTGTCTCAATTGTCTGTTGCAGATGATCAAGATAGTAAGACTGATTCTGTTGTATCTCCTGCCAAAAAGCAAGAGCCAGTGCTGCTCCACCAGGAGATAAAGCAAGAAAATGTATCAGGGAAGAAGAAGGTCTCTGCAAAGAAGCAGAAAGTTGATAATGGTAAGAATCCAGTCTGTGACATTGCTCAGATAAACCTGACTGTTAAACCTTTTTGCCATTCCATGCTTTAGTTCCTCTTCCTTTGGAAAAGGAACTCACAGAATAGTAACTCTTGATTTGAAAAAGCAGGAATTCCAGGTAGGAATGATTGCTGAGCTTGAGATTCTGTCAAATGTTATGAGCACCTGGTACCACTGAGCACGGGATAATGAATGTTGTGAACCTTTCTGAGCTCCCTTGGATCCAAATATCCACACTTGAATGAGCAGTAATGAGCAGACTCGAAGTTGCTCTGAGCAAGGCATGTCTGGAACTGCTGCAGTCATTGCCCCAGACAAGATTGCAGTTTTTTCAGCCAGTTGCTTTGACCACATTCCTCTCTTATTGTCCTTTTGTTGGCTGGCTCTTGCTCCAACAGAAACTGTTCATCTTTGCTCTCAAGGCCTTCACTGTTGTCATCCCTTGTTCTCTGCCAAGATGCTGCTTCTTGTGTCCTCTTGGCTCACTGTGCCTCTGTGTCTGTGTGTTTTTCTCTTTTTTTTTTTTAATTTTTACAATGACTGCTGTTGTGTCTGGCTTTTGGACACAGGGTGACCATGAAGTTCTGTGAGGCCACCTTGTTAGCTCCTCAAGACTCTTCTCTGCTGGGGCAGCTGTGAAGTTGGGAGCTGGTGGGCTGCTCCTGGAGGACACACTGTTGCCCACTGTTCCCTTTATACTTTGGTCAGGTTATCAGGGTGCAGATTTGTTGTGGGCCCTGTTCAGTCCAGGATGGAGTTCAAAGCTCTGTAGGGTTCCTGTATAACTGAAAAACTCCGAAATGATTCCTGGAAAAAGCCTACTGGTGGGGAACTCAGGATGGGATCACCTTTTATGGATGTTCTTGTGCTTTTCCTGATGGAAGTGGGCGCATTGCACTTTTTTAGGGGCCAGAAACTTGTCTGTACAGGGCAGTAAATGTCAGTACCAAAGCTGAGCTGTCAGTGCTACAGGGCAATAGCTCATGCATTATTTGAATGCAAACTGTTTTCTTTTCAAGCCACCTCTCCAAAATGACAGAGTAAAAATGAGCTGTGGTGGACACCAGGATCAGCCAAGACACGACTGTGGGGATTTCATACTGCAAAATGTCTGATTGATAATAAATAGGTGTTGAAAGGGCGGGAAGTTCATAAGGAGAGGAAGGGAAAATGTGAGGAGAGCAGCTGGTGGTTGTTTCTGCTAGAGGAGAGCTCTCCTCACCTCTGAGCTTGCAGTGTCCCTGCAGGTGTTTGCTGGCTGCTGAAGTGGAGAGACACCAGGTGACACAAAAAGGTCCATCTGGCCCATTCTCCTCCTTTTACAGAGCCAGAATTTAGGAGTGTTTCATAGCTGGCTCTCTGGCAGTCTGGAGTGCATCCTTGTTCTGCACTGATGCCCAAACCCTGCATCCCACCCAGTTCCTCCTCTCTCTGTGCTGCTGCCTGGCATCTGTTGTCCATCAGCCCTGCACTCTGGGCTGGCTGGGGCAGGGATTTGCCTGCTGGCCCATGCACAGCCTCTGGCATCCTGCAGGCAGTGTGGAGCAGGAGCTGGGCCAGCAGCAGCTGCAGCTCTGTCACTCCTGCTCTCCCCTCTCCTGCTTTTGTCTCGGCTGAGGAGCTCTTTGGGCAGAGGCTGCTCCTCACCACGGTGATCCAGTGGTGTGGGAGTGCAGGGCTGGGGTCAGGCAGAGCCTCTGAGCACCTCTCTGCATGTTAATGATGCCCAAACGTGCTCTGACAGATGAGAGATCTTCATTAAGTGCAGTGGAGTCTGCATGCAAAATAAGCTCGAGTGCTGCCCCTGCTGCATGTTCTGCCCAAGTGGCTGAGTTCACAGGTGATGTAATCCATGAAAATGCTGGCAGAGAGGTACCAGCTTTTAGCAGAATAGGGACAAAAGGCTTTATTCATATTTTAGGGATGCTGGATGATTTCCTTCACAGCCACAGGTAAAACCATTGATGCCACGTGCAACTTTCTTACTAAAGTGAAATGGAAGTCAAATGTAAAGGTTCTTCTCTTCTTGTTAAAGTGCTAAAAGACAGCTTTGGAAGTAGAAATTTAATTGAAGCTATTAAATTACTATGCATTAGAGACCTTTATTTAATGGACTTACCTGAAGAGCTTTAATGAGTTAAACTGTGAAGGATAATAGAAATGGAGAGTGTAATTAACTATTGAGGTTAGAGATGCTTTACTTCAACTCTTAATGTTGTGGCACCTTTTCTAAAAATGTTGGTGTCAATTATTACAAAGCTTTAACCCATCCTGTGGACTTATGATTACAGTTTTGGTGGATGAACCTCTTATTCAAGCAACTACTTATATTCCTTTGATGGATAATTCTGACTCAGGCACTTTGGAAAAGCGTGAGCCGGTCGAAGTTGTAAAACACAATGTGAATGAGGGCATCCAGAAGAGCAGTGGCAAGAAACTGAAGAATGAAACAGATAAAGGTAAGAAACTGATATTTCAGTGTGTTTCTGGCATAGCCTGCTTGCAAAATTCAACAGGGAAGATGTGTGGGGAGGGGGATCCTCTCTGATGTAATGTGAAGAAGGGATTTGAGGAAAATGTTTTTGCAGGATGCTCTTCTTGTGTGTGCTCGTTTCTGCCTTGTCTTTGGCACTGTGGAAAGGGCTCTGTGCCATCTGAATCCTTTCAGCTCTGACTGGGCTTTTGTGTCCCCAGTGAGCAAAGGGGTGATCACAGACCACACAGATGCAGCGAGGGAGTTCACAGAGGAGAGTTCAGACATTGCTCACAGGGATGGACTCCAAATCCAGGGTGTTCAGCACAAGCTCTTGGAGGCTGGAAGGGCAGCCTGCATGCTCTAGGGCTGTTCATGGAGCTCTCTGAGGCTGACCCAGTGCAATACAGAGTGACCTGAAGCAGATCGTCAGTGGAGAGACTCTGGCACTTTCCAGGGAGACTCAAATTTTTATTCAGTGCAGTTGGAATTGCTTGGGACAGGAGAACTTCCTTCATACTCTCCCACAAATGCCTGGAGTGATTAATGAGCATTGTGTTCCACTCTGAAGCTTTAAATAGGCCTCTGACTATCTCAGAGCCTGGTGAGTTGAGACCTCAAGTTTGTGAGCAGCCAGAGAGAAGCCAGGAGCTGAGCAGTGACACCCAGCTCAGGTCTGGGCAGAGGGCTGATTCTCCAGTATTGTCTGGTCACTCATTTCACTTTTGGAGCCTTTCTTTTTAGTCTTGTCTTCTGAAATACCCCCTCCAAAGCTTCCTGGCAGCTCTTTAATTGGATTCCCACATTCCTGAGGCTCCTGTTGTGCTGCTGGCTCAGTGGCTGCACGTTTCTGTCCTGCAGCATCAGAGCCCCTCACGTGCTCCTGTCCCTTCTCATTTCCTTGGCACACTGTGACCTTCTCCATGAACTCCTAATTCTCCTGTGTCAGCTGGGATTTGCCCTCCCGATATAGAAATCTTGCCCTGCTCTAATTGTAAGCTCCTTGGGTGCAAGGGCAAGGTCTGTGTGCCTTCAGGGAGCACAGGGCTGCTCCTGCTCCTGGGCTGTGCTCTCAGCATCTTGGCATATTCCTGGTAGCAGCATCACTGATGGCAGTGCAGCACTGATGTGAGCTGAAGGGAAGATTTAGTTGGGTTTAGGACTAGGACAGAGTGTGCTAGAATTCCTCAGCACTCCCTCCCCGTGCTCTGTCATTCAGTGATTTTATGCTTGGTAATTCTTTTAGGGCACCGAGTCACTGCTGCTTTTTTGTTCTTCATTTATTTCTCAGACAGATCTTTGAATTTGATGTGTTAACTTGATTTCAGGGGCATGTTTAGCACCTCTGGTGACCAGACCTGTCTCCATGATCTATGGGACAATTTCTGACCAAGCATCACTTCTAAGCTTGTGCTTTTTTTAATTCTTCCCATCCCTTCACACACTTCTGGGCACTGGTGAATATTTGACAGGGATATGGGGTGCCTTGGTCTTGTGTTCCCATTTTCTGGAGTCAGAGGGCCACCTAATGACCTGTCTATGAGCAGCCTGTTTGTGAGCAGTGTTTTTGTTAGAGAAAACAGTTTTGTTTCAGTTGAATTGTCTTTCCTGGTGTGTGTCTCTTTAAACACTTGGTCAGCCATTAAGAGGGATCTTACTGATTTATCTTCCTACTGCTGAACTCTTCTTGCAGCAGTTCCCTCAATCTAAATTTGGAAGTTAATATTTTTGCCTTCCATATATTGTAATCAAAAATGTGCCAGTTTTTTAATTAATTAACTTTTCATGTGCATATTGCTTGTGCAGCCAGACTGTCCTCCAAATTGAGAGCTCAGTTTAAATTACTGTCATGATACACTGGAAAGGACTCTTGAATTTTTCACATTTGTGCTATTTTTCTCCTCCAAAATCTGTGTCAATGCTTTGTCTTCTTGCTAGCAACACTATAAACGTTACCAACTGTGCAAACAGAGTGGTGGGATTTTCTCTTTTCCCAAAACTATCAGTTGGCAGATTGTTATCGGGTTTAAATTGGAGAGATGTTGTTTTTGCTGAATGTTCATGACCTCTTGCTTCTTGGCATTTCAGACTGGAATTAAATGTAATGCATAATGATACCCCATCACAGGCTGTTTCAAGGCAAAATAAATAATTCTGTATGGAGTCCAAAGTAAATAAATCCTCCCTTCTGTGTTGCAGAGAATGCTGAAGTAAAATTCAAGGATTTTGTATCATCCATGAAGAACATGATCTTCTCTGAAGACGAGGCCCGTTGTGTAGTGGAGGTGTTAAAGGAAAAATCTGGTGCAATTCATGATTTCTTGCAAAAGGTGAATGACTGTGGAGTGTGGGGGGGAAGACAAAACTGATTAAACAAACAGAAATTGGAAGGGGTGCTGTCAGATGAGCTCTGTCAGTGATTTGGGCAGAGTCTGCTTTTGAGAGACTCTCTCCAGCTGCTCTGTGCTTGCCTGGCATGCAGCACTGAGCTGTCAGATGCCTTTGTGCTGCCATCTGCCATGCCAGGGGTGGCTCTGGCCACTTGGGAACAGCAGAAATGGCAGTGGAGAGCAAGGAATCAAGCAGGAATGCTGCTGCTGGCACGTGTGTGTTGGCACAGGGAGGGATGGCTGGTGACTTTTGGGAGTGGTCTTTCCCAAGAGTGTAAATAGGATAAGCTATGGGAGGAATTCAGAACTGTGCACTTGATCAGCTAATTCTGTGGTTTGCAAGTCTATACACTGTAGTTTGACTTCTTTGGAGATTTTTCATAGGATTGTGGGGCAGTTCAGGTTTGGAAGGGACCTCAAGGGGTTTGGAGTGGTCCGGCCTCCTGCTGGAAGCAGGACCAGCTCTGAGGTCAGCCCATGTCTGGGTATCTTGAAGCCTTCAGGGAATGGCTGCAAAACTCCTCTGGGCAATCTGTGCCAGTGCTTGGCTGTTCTTTTTAATTCCTGTAATCAAGACAGCAGAGAATGGTGTTCACCAATACCTTATCAATACAGAATCTCCCAATCCTTGGGGTGGAAGGGAGCTCTGGAGGCCATCCAGCCCAATGCCCTGGCCAAGGCAGGGTCACCTGGAGCAGGTGACACAGGAATGTGTCCATGTGGATTTGGAATATCTCCAGAGAGGGAAACTCCACCCCTTCCCTGGGCAGCTGTTCAGGTCTGTGCCATCCTCCAGGGAAAGCAGCTCTTTTTCACATCGAGGTGCAACTTGTGTTTTGGGTTGTGGCCATTGCTCCTGGTCCTGTCGCTGGGCACACACCTACTCCTCCCTGCCATGACTCACTGTGGGTGTCACTTTGTGCTTGTCACATCCTGTGTGTCACACTTGAGCTCTTGCAATCCTGTATTCCTCTGCAGATATGGTACCAGAAATGCAGAACTGGCTCCGTGTCAGTCCAATTAATGCAATATATCAGAATAACAGCACAGTTTGGGCTGGGAGGGGCTTCAGGGGCTCTGCAGTCCTGCTGCCTGCTCAGAACAGGTCCAGCACTGAATTCTGAGCAGTTTCCTCAGGGATTTGTCCAGTTGCATCTTGAAAACCTCCAAAGACAAAACTCAGTAGTGCTGCCCTTGGAATGGTGTTGTCTGTTTGAGCAGCCACCCTGCTTGCTCTGTTTTTTTTTTTTGTTTTGTTTTAAAGGAAGGTTTGGTGTTAAAGCTGAACCTTTAGGATGAAAACTGGGTTTGTAGACAACAAAAAAAAGTGAGTTTCTGTAGGTGAAAGTGTGAATTGTGTTCTCTCTGTAGCTCTTGCAAGTCCCTGACAGTGTGTTTGTACTGCAGGCATGCACATTACCACTAAAGGAGAATTTTCAGACAAATTCAGGGTCCATTTATGGGACTGACACTTCTTTCCTTCTTCAGTTATCAGACTTCAATGGGTGAAGTCCAAGTAGTCCAACCTGCTCCTCAAAGCAGCACCAGCTCTGAGGCCAGCACAGGCTGCTCAGGGCTTTATCCAGTCTGGGCTTGAAACCTGCAAGGGCTGAGACTGCACAACCATCACACTTCCCTGAGCCAAATCTGAGCACAAACACATAGGATTTGTGCTCTGTATTACATTGATTTCATTTGTAGGACCAGTATACAAGTAGCATGGGGATTGTTCCTCTAGGTCTATTCCCTGGAGTATCTCTGAAACTTTTTGTGTCAGTGTGCCAGCAGAAATGTAACTACATCAGCTGGAGGCTCTCCTGGGAAGTGGAAGGAGACACCAGATCAGGGTTTCTTTTTTCCTTTGTGGTGAGGTATTTCAAGCAGTTACATTTGTTGGATTATACCTCCCCTGAGTGTGGGCTGGACCAGCTGATCTTGGAAGTCCTTCCAACCACAGTTATTGACTGAATCAGCATCTCTGCATCTTTTCCCATTATTTCTCTTAATGGCTGTTCTTCGTTTTCCCCACTGCAGCTCTCTTCCAATGGGAAGCCCCTTAAGAGCCCATTTACCCTCTTAATTGCTTTCCATGCTTTCAAAATGCATTTCTTTGCCTCATGAATCCATTAGTGGCAGAACTGGCTACTGGTGGTGCCGCGTGCATCATGCAGATGGAAAATTTGGGAGCACGAGGGAGAATTTCCTCCCCTCAGGTTTGCTCTGTGCCTTTTAGTGTGCTGTGCCACTACTTGTGGTTATTTTTATGTCATCCTGCTGCAGGCCAGCAAGGCTGAGACAGCTGCAGCTCTGCACCAGCTCCAGGACAAGGAGAAGATGCTCACAGCAATGAAGGAGGAGGCAGCTGTGGCAAAGGAGCAGTGCAAGCAGCTCTCCCAGGTAAATACTGAGGTGTTCTTGGGTGTAGAGAGGAGCAGGGGTTTGGAGGACTAGCAGCCAGCAAATGCTGGTTCACTCAGCTACGCCAAAAGACAGAATATTTATTTTTACTGAAAAAGCTTACCAAGACACTACATTTGATTTTATAATGTATTTATGCAGTTACTTTCCAGTAGTTTTTTCCAGAGAATTCAATTTACTGAGACTTGTATGCTGAGCCTGTTTTTCTTTTCAAATGGTTACTTTAAAAGCATTTCCTTCACCACTATGAGACTGTTCTGTGGATGCAAATAAGAAATGTCTTTCCTGCATCACAGTTTTAATTTGGTCCATAGTGGAGCATTCACATGCCTGTGTGTTTCTAGGCACAACAATCATTGGTTTTCTTCAAGAAGGAAGATACAGACAGTGCAGAGGATAGAGAATATTGCCTGCTTAGCCCCTGGAGGTGCAGCTCTGATTGCCTTGGACTTAGAGGGACGCTGATGCATCACTGTCAAAAGCAGTTTATGAAAATTTACTCTTTTATGAATGTTTCAGAGGAAAACAGTTTCAGTAGACCAAATAATGAGGCAGATATGAGAATTTTGGAGTCCTGGGAGAAAGATTTGTATGTTTTATCTTGTCTGGAAGCACATGAACATGAGACTCAGGAAGTCACATTGTGGGGCATAATTTGGGCACAGAAAGCTGGGTGGCCAAAGGTGGGAGAAGAGTGGCCAGAGGATGCAGGAGTTGGGAGATGGGAGGGGAAGAAGGGAGTGGGTGCTCTGTGAGCTCCTGGCAGGGCACAGCTGTTTACAAGTGAGATCAAGAGGTTTGGGATCGAGAAGTTTAGGATAGTCAATGTGTAATTACAGAGAGAAGGGGCTTGTGATGTGTTTGGAGGGAAAAAAGAAACTGGCTCAGCACTGCAGAATAAAATTGGAGAGAAGGATCTGCTGCTGAAGGAGCAGAGGGAATGGATGAAGGAGTCTGAGTATGGGAAATGCAGATGTGGTTGGGGAAAAAACATCTGCAAAGTGATGTTTGTGAAGGAGAGGCAGGAGCTGTGGAGAGGTGGGAGTCATTGAGGGGTTTCCCATCTGAATTGGGGAAGGGAAAAACTGGGAGAAAATGGATAAAAGCAAAGTTGCTGCAATGCTGAAGTATCAGGACAAACAAGGGATAAAGCTCAGCTAGACTGATAAAAGCTCTTATCTCCCAGTTAATGTGTTTCTCTGAAAGCACTGTCTAAAGCTAAAGGTGCTTCAAGGTGCGGGGTGATTCCTGCAGGGATCTTGACAAAGATAATACCTGGAGAGGATAAATGAGAGCAGGAACCGAGTACCTCAAGACTCAGAGGTATTTGGCAAAACACAAACTAGGAAAAAGTTAATCTTCCCAGGATCTCTGGTTGTGCCCTGACAGGGCAGCTGGGTTATTGAGAACTGCAAATGAATGGTGGGTGAATGGTGTAGGGATAGAGGAGGCTGCAGTCTGTCCTGGTGCCCTTCTTTTAATTGCATCTTAGTTTTAAAAAACATGGAGAAAGATTCGTTTCAAGCTCTCTGTATTGTATTTGCAAAAGTGGCTTAAAACTTGGGAGTTTGAGCTACAAGACAGAATAGCTTTTATTTAAACTAAAAGGTGAAAAAGACTAGAATTACTCCAAAGAGATGGAGGGTATTCAGGCTAATAATTTAGAGCATTTAAATTGTGTCAGGACTCCCTGGCAGTGTTAGTTGTGTGGCTGAAAACACCTGAAGCTTGGGTGGTACAAATTCCTATTTGTGTGATGGCAGCTGCTGAAAGCTGCACTTAATGGTTTTGCTTACTACAGCAAGTGCATTTATATTGCAGAGGAGCAGCTCTGTGGATTTCTCAGGTGTCTGGGGTGAATTACTGGCTAATAAAAGATTAAAAAGCAATGTGTATTTTCATCTGAAAGCTATAATGTGGCATCGTGCTGGTGGGATTCAGGGCTTCTCTGGCCTTTGTAGTGCACTAATAGCCCATCTCCTGTGGCAAAGCTCTTGGCTTTGCAACCTGCTGCAAAGCAATTATTTTGCTCTAAAGTGCTCTATTTTGCCATGGTGCTTTACCTGTTCTTCATTTTGCTAAACTTGGGATGAAAGTCTAAGCTTTGTCCTCTGTGATATCTGTGGTTTTAGTTGTTAGGACTCTGATCTGGCCAGACTTGATAGAAATAAGACTCCCATCTCTTCTGAGACAACACAGAATCAGTGTTTAAATTGGCAAACTTTTTAATATATGTGAGATTTATGATGATACAGGATCAGTGTAAGGTTTTGAAAGTTTGGTTTGATTCTGTAAATTTGCTGAATGAAGATTTGATGCTGACTTCAGGAAGATTGTGAGTTCAATCCTCACACCATTAAATGCTGGTTTTTGGATTATTTTCTCTTGTTGAGGTTGGGATTCAGGGTACTCCAGATGATAGTTTGCATTCAGATTTAGGTGTTTATTATTTTATTCATGTTACAGCTTCACAGTAGTGAGTTCTGCAGTTCTTCACTAACTAGGTATAAAATGGTTAACAATCTTTTGCTATAAGGTTTTTTAAGGCTAAACTATCTAATTAAGAAATGACACCTAAATTATTTTCACTTTTAATGCAATAACTAATCACTCCAAGTCTGCAATGCAGACTTTTCTGTCCAATTACAAAATACCACCCAAACCCATGAAGAAGGAGGAAGAATGTAAAGAAGGAAGAAGGAAGGAAGGTGAGGAAGAAGAAGGTGGAGAAGGGAGGGAGGAAGAAGGTGGAGAAGGAAGAGGAGGAAGAAGGTGGAGAAGGGAGGAGGAAGAAGGTGGAGAAGAAGGACCAGCTTCTGCCTTAAAACTTCTATCTTGCTCTATAGATATTACTATATTTTAAAACTCTAAACTCTGTGTTTTCCACCCTGTGATATTACACACTTCTAATCAAACTCCACACCCATAGTCCCAGTGTTATCAATCAGTTTTGGAAGCCTGTTCCATAGCCTCAGGTCAAATTTTGAAGTGCTCTCCTGGGAGTCAGACTGTCACCACAGTGAGTCTAAAATTCTCAGCATCCAGAACTCCAATAACTTCAGTTTGGTGCACACTTTTATTGTATTTTTAGTTATCTTAAAAGACTCTTAGCCTTAAGAAAGCAGCAGTGGGTGTCTTGTTGTTGGGATTTCTCGCTGGTCAGAGTGACCCCGAGAAAAGTTGGAAAGTCTCTTTTCCCAGCCCAGCGCTTGAAGGAGTCAGAGCTCTTCATTTCTCGGTCTCAAGGCTGTTTATTGTGTCCTATGTATAAAATTCTTTCTCCTGTCCTGCCGAGGTCCACTCAGCAGGACAGCCCAAGGCATTCTGCCTGCCCCCAGGGCAGTGTTATGTCTTTATACTAAAAACTACATATACAATGTTTACAATAACTTCCCAATACCCATCACCTGTATTAGACAGTGAGCTGCTACTCTAAACCAATCTAAAAGTGCCAACATCACAGCAGAAGATGGAGGCCCAGGAGAAGAAGGAGAAAGGCTGGACGTGCCCAGATCCCTCCATCTTGCTCCCCTGAATCCCCATTCTAAAAACCCCAAAATCTACTTTTTCACCTTGTGATAAATTCACTGTCATTCTGCTTAATTTGTCATGGCTTGCAGATCCTCATCTAAGGTTGGTAACTTGCTCCACGGGTCATAATCAAAACCACACAGGCATTTTGGGCTCTGTGCCAGGGTCTCTGAGCCCCCTGGCAGGGGTCTTGGCTGCTCAGGACAGCCAGAGGGGTGTCCTGGGTCCTGACAACTTGTTTCCCTTTTGCTGTCCCTTCCCACCCCAGGAGCTGGTGGCAGAGAAGGAGAGGAACGGTTTGCTCACGGCCAAGATGCGCGAGCGCATCAACGCGCTGGAGAAGGAGCACGGCACCTTCCAGAGCAAGATCCACGTCAGCTACCAGGAGTCTCAGCAGATGAAGATGAAGGTAAAATGCTTTGCCAAAACTCCTGGAGTTGGTGCTCATGCATAATTGCTGAGAAATCACTATAAAACTTTGTGGTGGATCCCTGGTTTGAAGGAAACTGAGTTCTCACTGATGGTTTTTGAGGTGTGTAAAGCCCAGAGCTGGCCAGGCAGCTGCTCCCTGATCTGGTGACTTTTCCTTCCTGGTGTTCTGCTGAAATGTTATTCAATTAAAGTGTAAAGTCTAATTGAAATACTCAGCTTAAGGGAGCCACTAATGCTGATGATCATTTACCAGCAGATAAATGTCTCTAAGATTACAGTACAGAGTGACAGCATAGCATAATACACATGAAATATCAGTGCCTGAGGGAGTGCTTTGCTGGAAGTATTTGCAGAGCAGCCACTTGTGTTTTTTTAAGACCCTTGTTACTTTCTATTGTAGTTGCTTAATAGTGGAGTGACCTTAGAAGGGTTTGTTTCATCAGATTTAAAAGTTTAAATTAGATTTAAGAAAAATTTTAAATTAGATCCAAGAAAAATGGTCCATCTTATGCTTAGATTTCATTCTAGTCATTCTGTCATATGTGGCTGTCACAGCATCAAGCCCAACATGTGAACTTCCCAACTTCAAATTTGTATCTTCTGTCCCTTTGGAGAGCAGCATCTCTGCAGTTTTGGAGCAGAAGAAACTTCATTGGAACCTGTGTAGATAACTGGACAAGGAGAGGGTCTTGCTGCTGGCTGGGGAAGGGGAAAGGAGACCTGGGCATACCTGGGAGACTTTAGCAAGTGCTGCTGTCCCAGGCTGAGCTGGAGAAAGGAAATACAAAAGATCCAGTGCTCTGGTCCTGCTCCCTCTGCTGATGTGCTGCAGCATGGCAGAGGAACTGAAAATGGTTACAGCTTCCAGCTGGGTGGGGTCTGTGCCCTTGCTTCTCTTGGGATCTTGTTGGCATTAAAAAACAAAACAGGCAAGGAAAAGAACCCCCCAATAAATGTCCAAGGCCCAGCTTGTTATGTTTGTTGGGGCAGAACTGGAGGTGGCTGCCCTACAAGGGACTGGTCCCTGCTGCTGGGTTGTTACACAAACATTTATTTGGATTTTCTAGTGTGAGAAAGGCTCACTGATGAATCATCCACTTGATGAAACTGGGTCCTGGAATGGTGTCAGCCATATCTGCAGACTGGCACTGATAAAGGAAGAGTGTTGTGTGTGCTCAAGGATTTTCAGAGCAGACTTTGGGGCTCCAAGACCAGCTCTGCTGTGTCTGCATATGCAGAGTCCGTTTTTTTTCCTCTGTAAATCCTGTCTTTGCCTTTGTTCACACCGTTCTGAACCTTGGATTATCAGGGCTTCTTTCTGCCTTAGCTTTGGAATCTTGCTGAAAATCAGAATATTAGATGAGGACTAGCCTTCTGCATTTTGCATGCTGTAATCTGTGTATTGATAGTTTCTTTTTACTTTTCCTGGTTTTTTGAAAGGAAGAGCAAATGAGGATTGTGTAATGATAATTCACAGCATGTTTGTTTTATTTCCCTTTGGAAAAGTAATATATTGGTATCCAGTTATTGATAAATATCTCAGGTCATGTAGCTGAGCAATTGGTATTCTGAGTAACACTTATGGAGCCTTTTAAGCAATAAAAAAGGTTGCCTTGATAAATAGGTTGATGCACTGATATAAAAGGAAACCTGTGCTTTGATATGAGCACAAGGGTCTCAGTAGCACAGTTTAATTTAACAACTGGTGTGTGAGGAAGGAACAAAGCTCCCCTCTCCCAAAAAATCCACTTAGTTTTATTTCCTGAAATTATTGTGATACCTTCCCTACTTCTACAAGCTGGTTTCTTTTGTTTTTCTTGCTCCTTAGCTTAACCTTTTCCAGAATTGATCTTTCTTTCCCCATCAGTTCCAGCAGCTCCGTGAGCAGATGGAGGCAGAAATAAGCCACCTGAAGCAGGAAAATGGTATCCTGAGAGATGCTGTCAGCACTTCCACCAATCAAATGGAGAGCAAGTATGTTGGCAGCTCTTTGGAGCTCTGTGTGGTTTTGAGCCTCCCCTGAAGAGTTGTTCTGGCTTCTGTTTCTTTTGTTTCCAAGTCCTTGGCTGTCTATGAATTAGTGGTTAAGCTAGGAACACAAATATTTTGGGCTGGACAGGTAGCTGGTGGTGTTTGCATTGAGCCAGAGCTTTCAAAACAAATATTTGCTTTTCTTTCAACTTGAAGCCTGAGCTTTTAGGCTGTGCTGCTGAGGCTTTAAGAGAAAGAAGTGCAGCAGTGTTCAGGCACCTCTGGTGTTTTTGGCAGGGTGTGTATCCTTCCCCTGGGGCTTTAGGAGAGGTGCTGGTTGTGGCCTCTTGGGAGAACAGCAGCTCTAAACTTACATATCAACACCCTGCAGGTACTGATGCTGCTGGGGTGGCGCTTGGATTTATTTGCTGGTGTTGCAAATGTTTGGAGAAACAAAAATTGTCTTTTGGGAGTTATGGCTTGGGCTTGCCCCTGAGCTGGCAGGGAGGATTTTGTGCATTGTGCAGGTAAAAGCTGAGCACCCTGGTTAATGTGTGTACAAGACAGAACTGACCCAATATCCTCTCTCAGATATTCATTACTGAATGTCAAGTGCTCAGAGAAAGGTGTGGAACTCTCATTTTAGGTGTCCTGTTCATTTAAATGAAGCATCATTATCTTTCAGACAGTTATCCTGAAAATGCTTTAATTTAAGCAAACCTGAGATAAAAATGAAATGCTTTTTACTTGCTTAGGCACAAAGGGGAGCCTCTTAAAATTCTTCCCTTGGGCTGAACAAATGCATCTTCTCTCCCAACTGAGAAAGTGCATCAGATACCTCCATAAGTTAATAATCAGGTCAAGGCCAGGAGGCAACAAATATTCTGAAGAAATGTGTGCAGTTAGTCCAGGAGGATCAGTCCTCAGCAAGCAAGGATCAATAATCCTTTATGGGAAAAGAATGTGAATTCCAATGTGAGACCTTTCCTTATGCTGAGCCTCTTTAGTTGACATCATCCTGCCCAAATCTTGCCAGTCAGCTTGCAGACCTCTTCCAGGAACTGCTGCTTGTGGCTCATTGCTGACCTTTAATTCCTGACCCTGCCTCGTGGCTGCTGACTTGTGCTGCTCACCTGGACCGATGGTTCTGCTGCTGTGGCCAGGAGTACCTGACCCTCATCCCTTTCCTAGGATAAAACCATTTCAGAGGGGGAAAACACCCCAAACCCACCCTTGGGTTGCAAATGCATGACTTGCTGCTGACATTTGAGTAGCAAACCTGTGGCAATGTTTTGTTTGTTTGTTTGTTTGTTTGCAGGCAGTCGGCAGAGTTGAACAAGCTGCGCCAGGACTACGCCAGGCTGATGAATGAGCTGGGGGAGAAGAGCAGCAAACTGCAGCAAGAGGAGCTCCAGAAGAAGAATGCAGAGCAGGCAGTGGCTCAGCTCAAGGTGCCTGGGGTTGGCTCTGCCTCTCAGGCTGTGCTCAGGGTTTTATCTGAGCTGGGATATGAGGCGGGTGGGAATTGCTTGAGCTGCTTGTTTCAGATGGGCTCAGCCAGCCTAGGGCTTTGTTTAATGGTTTTATTCAGTGCACTGGGTTTTGAGTGATTACAGACCTCCCTGAGAAGTGAAACTTACCTTCCAGGTAAATACCTTTTCAACATCACCAGTTAAGCTTTTTATTTTGTTTTCTGTGAGAGTACAATTCCAACAGGAGTTGGTACTTCAGAGCCATTCATCCAGATGGCACTGTCCTTGTGTGGTTTTTATTTGAAGCTACATGCTTTTGCTTAAGTGTATTTTAAAATAAAAATACTTTATAAAGAGTTAAATTAACTCTTAAGTTTTAAATATAAATTAATAAAATAAATAATTTTAAAAAATAAATATACTTTTTAAAGAGTTAAAATATAAGTGGACAGGCTTCTAGATAAATCTCTGTTTCTTTGGAAGAAAAGTCTTTTGCCTTTTTTTTTTAGAGGAGAAAGTGTTTTCAGGTGAGAATGTCTATCCAGAGCTCATGATTTCTTTAATATTTGCAATTAAATCTTACATACCAGAAGTTCTCCCTGCCTTTTGCCCTGGCAGGTGGAGAATTGCCATCTAAAGTTGAGATGTTTTAATTACTGAGTGCAGATTTATGTGATGCTTGGCTGGTCTGGCTTCTGGTGTTAATTCTGAACTATCAGGGCAAAGATGCTACATTTTCATATTGCAGAAACCATTCTGTTAAGAGCCTATAATGAAATCCTGTTCACAATTTGCCTTTCAAATTAATAGGCTGAACTAGTCTAGGAGGAGGATTACAGAGCACTCTGTCTCTCTGATGTGCCCTAATGGAAACAAGAAACAATTTCACTTCATTGCCATATGTTTTGGGACTAGCACTGAGGAGATGCACTCTGAATGCTTCAGAAAGAAATTAAAGGTTAAAGAAATTAATTAAATTCTTCTCATCAACTCTTTCTTCAATGTGAAGGTCCAGCAGCAGGAAGCAGAGAGAAGATGGGAAGAAATCCAGGCTTATCTCAGGAAAAGAACAGCAGAACATGAAGCAGCACAACAAGGCAAGTATCACAACATTCCCAAATAATGCTTGCTGCAGTGAACTGTTGCCATTTGTAAAAAAAGGGCATTTTTGAGTAAATGTCTTAAATAAAGCTCAGGTGAAGTCAGCCCTGCTTCAGCACCCCTGGGGAAAGTGGTTTGGGATCCCAGGTAGTCTGAATGCTGATGGGGGAGCTGAGCCTTGTTGGAGTGAGGTTCCTAATCAGCCTCCCCATTTACAGTGAAAATGATTTCCCCCAAAGTTAAATATTGACTTCTGAATTAAAACCCTGACATTTCTGCTACAGATGTGCAGAATAAGCTTGTGGCCAAAGACAATGAAATCCAGAGCTTGCACAGTAAACTTACTGATACAATGGTGTCAAAACAGCAGCTGGAGCAGAGGATGCTGCAGTTATTGGAGGCTGAGCAAAAGAGAGCTACTGAGGAGGACTCCATGCAAATGCAGGTGCAGGTAGTATTCCTCAAGTGTTTCAAGGGTTTGGGGTTTTCCCTTTCACTCTGTGTCTGTGGAAACACAGAAATATCCCTGATATGCTGCTTTAGTGAAGCTTCCCCACTGGATAGAGGATGTTTATGGAGTGAGACCTTGTGTGTGGTGATTTGAGGAGGTGTGGGGTCACCTCACACCTTGAGGAGCACTTGGGGCAAGTCAGGAGAAGGTGCTGACCCCATTTCTCAAACTGTGAAATGATCCACGGTGTGGGGAGCAGCAAACTTTTAATTTTTGTGTCATCTCCCTCCTCCTGGCATGATTGAACATCACCTTTGAGGGCTTCAGGGGAACCACATGGGTTATGGTGGAGCAGGGAATGTTTTTCCTTGATACAGAACAGGTTCTGGGGCTTCCACTCCAAGTGGTTGGTTGTAGTGGGGAGGAAAAAAAAAACCCAGCATCTTTTGTAAAGTGTCTGACATGTAAACGCTGAACTGTTCTTACTAACATAATCATGGCTAAAAGCTAATCCTAGCAAAAGTGGAGTAGCTGCAGATCTCAGCCTGCTTTTCTTTCTGTGCTCTCTTACAAGGAGCTGATAGAGCAGAATGATGCTTTGAATGCTCAGCTTCAGAAGTTTCATTCACAAATGGCAGCCCAGGTACAGCATGTTCTCAGACTTCCTTTTGTAGTCATGACTTGTGAACTTTCATTAAAAGTAAGACTTTTTGTAGCTGGGTATGAGATGTAATGCTGAAAGCAGAGACTTGTTAGCATCCTCTTTTCTAATGTTCTTTAAACTGTTTTAAAACTTTAAGCTTCTTTTTTTGGGGGTGGGGGAAATCCACTTATTTCCTCTCATAATGGCTTTCATTTATAACTAAAGGGTATAGTACCTTTTTCAATAGTTTTTGTCCTCTAGCTTTGCATGTCTACAATTCTGTCTTGTGGTTCTTTTGGTCTTTCTGCAGTCCTCCTGTGAACCACCTGATTGTGCTTTTTCCCTTGTGGTAGCTCCTGTATCAAACTGTCTGTTCATTTTAGTGCTGATTTCTGTGCAGAAGCAAAAAAAAAAAAAAATCACACCAAAACCCCACCAAACCTGCACAATGCCTTTCTCAGTTATTTTAATATTTTAAATTTTGGTTTCACTAGTTTCTTACAGACATTATTTCTGTTGTAAACACTGTGTAAAGCCTCAGGATCACTGGAGTTGCCTCCATGTAGAGGAAGGTCACAGAAATCAGCTCAGAAAGGCTTTGGGGGCACAAGTGGAGGCTGTTCCTATGCAGTTGGATGCTTCCCTCTTTTAATCATGGATGTGCTTGATGGAATTTGATTAAATTCAACATCAGGCTGAAAATCTGGCTTTGCTTGAAGTGCTTTAACCCACTGAGTGAGGAGAGCAGTGAAGGAAGAGCCACTCTAGATTTCCAACATCTTCATGGCCTGCTCCTCTCATCCCTTTAAGGGCTTTGGAAATAAATTCCAAGGCAAATTTGACTTTTTGGCTGTGAGTTACACACGGAGGGTGCTGGAGGTGTGTGCTTTCCCAGGTAGCCTCAACTGGCCATGAAAATTCAGGGATGTTTTTCCACCATTCACAATGGGGATGAAAATAACGCTTTGGAGAAGGGAATTGGGGCTGCATCCTGCTCTGGATATCAGGGGTGGTGAAACTCCTTTAGTTCTTCAGAGGGACTGGAATTGTGAGCATGGAAGTTCTGCAGAGGTTCCTTGGGCCTTCACATCCCATGTGGTGGGTCTCTCATGCCCTGTTGGGTGTGACAGCCTAGGGACAGGGGACAGGCTTTTTCCAGAGGGCAAAATGCCACTTGCTGTATTTGTGGTGTTGTTTCTGTTCACACCCCAACTCCTGATGCACTGGACAGGATTTCCTTTTTTTTTTCCTTTTCTCCTTTTTTTTCCCCTCTTTTCCCTCTTTTCTCCCTCTTTTCCCTCTTTTCTCCCTCTTTTCCCTTTTCTCTCTTTCCTCCTTTTTTCTTCTTTTAAAAAATATTTTTCCCCTTTCTTACTCATTTTTTTCCTTACTTTTAAAAAGTTTATATTTTTAAAACTTTTTTAATTTAAGTGGTTTGTCAGCAGAATATCCCATAAAGCACTCAGTTCCTGGGAGGGAAGTGCTGGTGAGCCCCTAGTGAAGGACAAATACCAGGGGTTATTTTTCCCTTCATGTTGCACCAGGCCAGAGGGGAAGGGCCATTGCTGTGTGCTGGTATTCCTTCAATGCTCCTTAGCCAGGAAATATTTGGAAGCATCCTGTGCCAGTTTCAAATAACCAGACAAATGCTATTCCTGGCTCAGTGTAGATGGGGATTCTTTGACTTGCTTTACTTCCAGTTATTTGTTTTTATTTTTTTTTTTTTTCTCTCCTGCAGACCTCAGCTTCAGTCCTGGCAGAAGAACTTCACAAAGTGTGAGCATCCATTTCATCTGGGATTTTGGGATTTGGGAGGTGTTGCTGCCACCTTCCCTCCACTCACTACAGCACGTAGGGGAGGCACTGCTGAAGGAAATGTTGCTGTCTGTGCTTTTAACTCCTCATGAGACCATCTTGGGAGCTGGGAAACAGCTTCCTACAGAGTCTGGCCTCAGGTTTGGAGTTTTGCTGTAGCTCTGAGCTCCAGAGAAAGCAGCATCTCCTGTGTTGTTGATCCCTGCCTGCGTGCAGGAATGTGCGTGACCGTGAGAATTGTTGTTATTTGGGCTGTGGGGCTGTGCCAGGAGGCTTCTCCCTCTGGGATATGGGCTGCTGGTTGTGTTTCAGAGCTAGGGAATGTCTCATAAATGTTTTGGCAAGCAGACAGCATTTAAAATGGAAAAGCTTTTGGACCCAAAGTGTACAGTCAGCAGGATTTGGAGTGGGAGCTGGGCTGAAGGGCCAGGGTGTGTTTTGGGTTTAGCCTGATGCTTCCTGCACCACTTCCATCCACATCTTCTGTGCTGATCTGTCACTGTTTCCCCCTTGTGCAGGATTGCAGAGAAGGACAAACAGATCAAGCAGATGGAGGACTCATTAGGCAATGAACGTGCCAACTTAACCAGCAAGGAGGAAGAGCTCAAGGTACAATAAAAGCTGTGCAAATGCCAGCTGATCTGGCTGCATGTACAAAATGAAGCCCCCAGGCTGCTGTCCTTGGGTCTAGAAACAGCCTTCTCAGCTACAGGTCTGCTCTGCTAGGCAAGGCCAATGCTGGATGCTGGGAAAGCTGTTGATAAGGAAACTTGTGGATTTTCCTTCAAAAAATCCCCTGAAACTTCACCCTGGAGAGTGAAAGACACTCTGTATGAACTGTAAATACATTTCTTTTTTTCCTTCCTTCAGGTCTTACAGAATATGAACCTCTCCCTGAAATCAGAAGTACAGAAGTTACAGGCTCTGACAAATGAACAGGTGAAACAGTTATTTTGATTTTCCTCCCTTCCAGTACCTGTTCTGTCATAAATGCAAATGCAGATCTGTTGGCTCTAAGCAAGCTCTGCTTAAGCACCTTAATGGTGTGAGGCTTCCGGATTGGGCTCAGATCTGATTCCCTGCAGTTCTTAGAGCTGCTGGGAGCCCTAATTCTTCCCCCTCCTTCACCAGCAAAGTCTTGAACTTGGATATCCAAGTTACTGAAGCATTTTGCTTGGTTGGTTTAGATTTTCAGGCATGCAGAGTGCAGGACACTTCACAGGAGTGAGCACAGCTGTCTGTGAATATGCAGGCCTGGAATTTGCATACAAGATTCATAAACATTCCCCCCCAAAACTCTCCAAAGCCCACAGCTCCCCCTGCCTCACCACAGAGATGTCTTTAGAGCCAAACAAAATGCTGTCCCTGTGTTGCTGCTATGTGGCCTGTTCATTACAGAAGTGGAAATGAAGTGTTTAATTAGAGATAATCCCAGTTGTCAAATGAATCTCTTGGAGATGGTTTTCCCTTTGTATAATTGCATGCTTGTAGATTGGAGCTGTAAAAGTGCATGAAGACAAGTTTACCCCTTTCACTCTTGATTTCAGTCATGTGCTGGGAGGCCAAATGACTTGTTCTAGCTTTTTAATATTGTGGAATGAAAGGTTGATTGAATCATGTGATGTATCCTAAGTCTGTGTTAATCCTCTTTATAATCTAGGCTGCTGCTGCACATGAGCTGGAAAGGATGCAGAAAAGGTAAATAGCTCTGGGATTTGATAAGCAATGTTTATCAGTCTTTTATGTTTCTTTTTAGTAATGCTTTTTGTAAGACTTGGATGGGGAAATGTGTTTAACTGTTCTGCTCTGTCTCAGCATTCACATAAAAGATGACAAAATAAGAACTCTTGAAGATCAGCTTCGAGAAGAACTCGCTCAGATTTCAAACACAAAAGAAGAATTCAAGGTAAGATGCAGAACAGGTGTTTTTGTGCTTGTTTTCAGTAAGTTTTGCAGTCTCCAGAGGTTGTGGAGCAGCTGCAGAACAGTGAAATTAAACTGACCTTTGGGTGCTTAGGTAAATTCCAGTGTTGTGTTTGTAAGGCAGGAGCAATGTGGGATGTCACAGCAGAGTGAGAGGTGGGACAACACAAGTTAAATGCAGTGTCTGAGTTGTGGAGAGAGAGGGCTTTGAATTCTGCAAGAGGAGTTTGGACAGTAAAAACTGTTGTGATTTCCCTGCATTCCACCTGCAAATGTGCCTTTCAAAGCCTTGGTGCTTTTGTTTGGAGCTTTTGCTGCTTGGATGATCATGCCAAGCCTCTGTTTTCTGTCAGGCAGATGTGAAAATGCTTATTTTAATTCTGCCTCTTCCCACATTTTCTCATAAAGCTGCAGCTCAACTGCTGAAGCTTTTGTTCTGACATCTGGGGTCTGCACAGCAAAGCTGCTGCTTGTTCCTGGGTGGTGTGTGCAGAGAGCAGCTTAATTCCTCCTTGCCCTCTGCCACCTTGGCCTTTTTCTTCTGAACCTGGGCTGTTGGAAACGGAGAGAGAGGTGCTGACTCCATCCCTTGAAGTCCTTTAAAGCCTGTGGTGGGTGCTGCTGCTCCTCCGATGTTTCTGGTGTGAGGTCAGTCCCTCTGAAGCTGCCACTGTCACCTTGGTGAGTTTGCTGGTGAGGAACAGAGTGAGTGGGCAGTGGCAGAGGCAGGATGCTTTTGTAGGAGAAGCCTCTGGAGTCTCCTGGAGCTCTTTGAAGCAGGCAGTAAACTTGATTCTTGTATTTAAGTGCCACTTTCAAAGAGGTTTTGATGAGAGTCCCTTGCCAGGGCTCTGTAGTTTCTCTAAGCTGTCAGAGGAGAAGAGGGAAGAAGTTTGTTCAGTTAATGAAATAGGAAACAAAGTACAATTTCAGTTGATTTTTGGAATAAAGCTGTTGATTGACTCTTGTGTGCTGGGTCACAGGTGCATAACCAGTGTGGGAAGAGGGGGCAGGCTGGGGGAAATGGGCAAGTCTCAAGTTAGTGCCACTCTCAGGACTTTGTGTGGTGGAACATTATAAATGGTGGGTGAGGTGAAAATGAATGTGAGAAGAAATAGGAGCATCCTTTTAGTGTGATGGTTTCTGTAGTAACTGTTCCCAGGAAAAAGGCCTTAGAGGTGTTGTGAATGGTTATGTGCTGTAATCAGTTCAGTGCTAAAGTAATGGCAAAAATCACCTGCAGGCAGTTCCAGCAGTTCTTGGGAGGTGAATAGAGAGCTGAATGCAGATCATCAGCATTGTGATGGTGCAGAAATCCACAGTGTGCTCTCAGCATGAAGATTATTGCACTGCTGCTCTCTCCTTCCTCCTCTCTTTGATCCCAAACATAAACCAGACCAGTGCTGTTCTAAATGCTTCCACCTAAGGAAGTGCTGCTTTTTTCCCAGGCACATGAAAGAGGGAAAAGCCAGGTTCAAACCAGAGCAATGCATTTAATCCTCACTGTTGCTGTCCTTTCCAGCTTGTGTTTTCCCTGTGAGATTTTGGGGCTGGAGTGCAGAGCACATGTCCTGCTTTTCACTTTTGTAAAGCACCAAGCAAATATTTAAAAAGACAAAAAACAATAATAGAGGAAGATTTTAAAACACTGTCTCTTAGGGGCTGCTGTGACCATTGTATGGGGCAGGAATGCAGGAGGAGAGGCAAAGTCTGTTTGTCCTTCCCATCCACCTCTTCCCAGGGGTGGGAGCTGTGCAAACCTCTGTGCTGGACTGCCTGGTCCTTGCTGTGCACTGAGGCAGCTGAAGGGAACTCAAAAAGGAGATCTTGGATGATTTGCTTCACCAGATGAGGGTTTTGTAAGAGGCAGTTATTAAATCTTGACACAATGCTGGTGCTGCTTTAGGAGGAAAAATGTGTTTTTTTTTCCTGAGCTTCTCACATTTGGTAGTGTCTGATTCTCTGCCAGGGAATAAAGATGGTAACAGCTGAATTTCTCATGGGACATAGGGACAATACTTTTGTCCTTAATACAGAAAAGCAAGACAGAGAAGGAAAGGACTCTTTGTAGTCTTGAAGCTTCCAAAGAACTCTCTGTAATGACTTCTGTGCTATTTAATTGCCTTTTTGCCATTATGGAAAAGCTGTATTTAGGCTCTGCAGTTCTGAACTGATAAAATGCCTCAATTTTCTTCCAGGTTCTGAAGGATCAAAACACAGCTCTGCAAGCTGAAGTTCAGAAGCTGCAGACTCTCCTGTCTGAGCAGGTACAGCCAGTGTTTGCTGAGCTTTTATCAAATATCTTCTGTGCTTTTAATTTCTGTAGTGTTTTTTCTTAACCTGGCTGTAGGCTGAGCTGGTTGATGTCAAAACCTGATGTTTATTTAGGTATTTTCTCTTCTGTGCAGGGTCAAGTAAGGCAGTTGTGGCTGTCTTGTAGACCTAGTCAGGAGTGTCCAAACAAAATCTGGATTTTTTTTTCACTTCTGAAGAGTAATATAGCTTAACACAAGCAAGAACTTATTTCTGCAACCACTCTGACCCTTGGAAGTAGAAAACTCTTTACATTGTGATGTCCTTTGCCTCCTGTTCTGTGTTTTTGTCCATGGCTCACCTGCTGCAGTGGTGCTCACAGGATGCTGCAGCTTCAAAGCTGTTGTGTTGTTCAGCTCCATCTCCTTTGGGATTTTCTCTGGGAGATGCCATATGAACATCCCTGACTTTGCACCATTGTGGAATGACAAAAATTCCTCAATTCACAACACAATTCCTGAATTCACAACACAACTCCTGATGCACTGGGCAGGATTTCCTTTTTTTTTTTTTTTTTCCTGGAATAAGGCTGGCAGGACAGGAGACTTCTCCTGTACTCCTGCTGGTCAGGAGCTCCTTTTTGGAGCTGCTCCCTTTCTCCTGGTGGAGAACCAGACCTGCAGCCCCTGCTCCCCTGGCTCTGGCTGATCTGGTGTCCTGCCTGAAGGACTGGAGGTGATTTTGCTTGGAAGTTGGTTTATGTTTCCCATCTGGTCTCTCACAGTGTGGTGGTTGAGGAATCATAAAAGTTCTGTTCAGGTGGGGCTTATGCTTCTGATAAATGCCCAAAAGAGGCAGATTTTTCAGGTGCTGAGCTGGCTGCAAGTCCAGCAGTGTAAAACCATCAAGGCATTTGGGCTGGATCTGTCCCTCCTCTGAAAGACTGATTTTTTTTCCAGCATCAGTATTAGACACATATACCATGAGGACTTTCTCTCCCTACTTTGTTTTCCTTTCTGCATTAGTGTTGTAACCAAGCTTCTGCTAAGTTGGTGCTTTCCAATTATTTGTTTTTTTAACTCCCAAACCATTATTGATCCAATTAATGATGGTCCTATTTTTCTGTTCTTCATAGACAAACAAAGACTTGATAGAGCAGATGGAAAAAAGGTAAGAAACTTTGTTTTGAATCAGAAGCTAAAATAAAGATTTTGGTGGCTGTAAGGTTACTGTTGATAGCTAACTGCCTTCAAAGTTAAATTCCCTTTTTCCTTAATTTTCACTCTTGCTTTTTCAGCATGAGAGAGAGGGATGATAAAATCAAGACAGTTGAAGAGCTGCTTGAGGCAGGACTCATCCAGGTGGCTACTAAAGAGGAGGAGCTGAAGGTAAAATCCCTCTTACTATCTTTTGATGAGGAAATAGAGATTAAGTGCTCTTATGCAAGGTCAATGTTGGAGTGCTCATAGTTTAGTCTGAATTCCTTCTGAACAGGAAAAGCACCTTGTGGAGATGAGGTTAAAACCTTTTTTGTAAGATAGACTAAGCATGAGCATCATTGGGGTAAAATAAATGCTTCTCTCTGCTTACTCTAGGACAGATTTTGCTAAAAAGCCCTTTGGAATAATGAGAATATATTTCTACAGCTGTACATTTGATTTAATCCCCAACAAACCTCCCTTGAGGAAAGGGTGTTTTGTAAAAACTTGGTACTATAAAACTCCATTTTTTTTGTCTTAGTTGTTAATCTGAAGGCTTAAGTGGGTTATGAGCTAGTGACATTTCTGGGATGGTGATAAAGTTATTTCCTTCCTGTTTATTCATAAAGAAGGCAGTGATGAGAGGCCTGGAGGTCAGTACAGAAATCCCTGTTTGGAGCTGGCTCTTGCTGGGAAGCTGTGTCCACCTGGGCACAGCCAGGACAATGTTCTTCCCTTTCTTAAGGTGCCTGAATTCCAGGGGCATTGCTGCCAGCCCTGTGCTGGGGAGGGGTTTAAACCCTGAGGTTACTGAGCAGGCAAAGCTGTGGGCACCCCATAGACTCCTTTAGGCTGAAAAACCCTCTGAGATCAGGTCCAGCCATCCCCAGCACTGCCAGACCACATCCCCAAGTGCCACACCCACGTGGCTCACGTGGCTTTTAAATTCCTCCAGGGATGGTGGGATTCTGCAAGTTATTTGTTTGAAATAATATTTTACAATTTTTTAATAATGCTGAGAGTGATGTTTAGATAATGTGATTTTTATTCTTGTACTGCCATTCTGTACAAAGGCATCTTTGAATTCTTACATACTTTGGATGTTATTATTGACTCTAGAGTAGGATCTAGACTGTTAAAGCCCATGGTGTTATATAATTTTTATTTGTATTCCCAGGGTGGTGAGAAGCCTGTCTGTGGGAGAATCCCAGTACTATGTAAATACATATGAATAAATGGGCTGTACAAAAGATGGGCTGTAACATGATTAGTTACATTTGTTTTTCTGACCTCTCTGCTCAGTTGCAGCCCTCCCACCTTGCCCTAATTTCCTATAAATTAGTGTCCACTCTAGGTTGTTCATGGTGAATAATTAGTCTGTTGAATACTTTGGCTCCAACACCTGCAGAGGGGGGTCTCTTCCAGACTTTCAAAGTCTTTCACTTATTCTAAAAGAAATTACTTTTCTGTCAAGCTTAACACTTTTTTCCCCCACAAATGAGGCTTTCATTATCTCTGTGTCTGCTTTCAAAGGCCCTGAGAACGGAGAATTCATCTCTGAGAAAAGAACTTCAAAGCCTGCAAATTCAGCAATCAGAGCAGGTAGTACTTTTCATCTAAAACTTTTATTACACCTAAACTAAATCTGAAAGAATCTTGCTGTGGTTGCAAAAGTCAAGGGAAGAAGGTGGAGTTGCCTTTGAAGCCTGTTGGCAAAGCATCCTGTTTTCTTTCAGCCTTGGTCTGGGAGCTGATGCTTCTGTCAAATGTTTCCTTTGCAGAAGTGTCAGAAGCAGGGCAGATGTTCAGGATCCAGGCAGTGCTGCCTGGGGTTGGTTTGGGTTTGAGGGGAGGGGTTGGAGCACAAACCCTGTGAGGAACCCCTGAGGGAGCTGGGGGTGCTCAGCCTGGAGAAAAGGAGACTCAGGGGTGTCCCCATCACTCTGCACAGCTCCTGAAAGGGGCCTGTGCTCAGCTGGGGCTGGGCTCTGTCTCCAGCAGCACTGACACAACCAGAGCACACAGCCTCGAGCTGCACCAAGGGAAATACAGGTTGGATATCAGGAAAAAGATTTTACAGAAAGGGTGATAAAGTTTTGGAATGGCTGCCCAGGGAGGTGGTGGAGTCCCCATCCCTGGGTGTGTTTAACAAAGCCTGGATGTGGCTCTGGGTGCCAGGGGTGAGTTGAGCTGGGTTGGGCTCAATGATCTTTAAGGTCTCTCCCAACCCAGTGATTCTGTGAGTTTGCCATGCTCTGAAGTGGCTGTGGATCTCCTTTTGCAGAAGCCTGGAGCAGCAGGCATGGCTGGCAGGCAGCTTGTACTGCCTCAGCTTCATGATGGATGTTTGAGCTTCCCAGTGTCAATCCACACTCTGCAGGTGTCACTTGTCCCCCTTCTCCTTGTGTCTGCTCAGTGACACTGTCACAGTGTTGTCACTTCTGATGTGCTGGTCAGGAAGGGCCTTTCCCTGACATCCAACTCTGCTTGGACACCTCAGGAGGGCAATTAGCTCCTAGAAAATCATGTCTGGAAGAGGGGAGGCACAGTGACCCTGTAGAGATGTGCAGCAGTGTCAGTATTAGAGGGCAGCTGATGAAATGATGGTCCTGAACCTCACCCTCTCCTGGTAAAGGTGGTGTGGGTTTGCTTTTGTTTCCCTGGAACTTGCAGCAAGCTTAGTATTACTGCTTTGCCAGGAGCTGGAGACTAATTTTCTCAGGAACAGCCGGATAAATAAAATATTAGGCTGCTACATAGTTCATCCAGCTCTCTATCCTCACCCCTCAACATTCACAGATTGTTTTGCTCTGTTCTGTTTTTCCTAAGATGAAGCTCTGTTTTTCACAGGTTTCCTTCCAATCACTGGTGGAAGAACTGCAGAAAGTGTAAGTTAATACACAGATGTAATTTCTGATTAATTCTCTCTGTCTTTATTCCATGACTACAATTGTATTGCTTCCCTAAAATAATTGGCTTTTGGCTGGGCGAAGTGTGCATGTGGCAGGAGGCATTTCCATTTTTGAAACATGTCACACCAGATCAATAGCTGCTGAAAATCCAGTTGCTGCTCTGCTAAGCAGTTAATTCCATAAACCTGGCTGTGACTAGGTGAGGAATTGCTCTGATTTGTCAGATAATCATTTTTGTTCAGTAGGGACTTGAAAAGGAGTGGGATTGTCCCCTGTGTGTTTTAAGTTGATAAATACTTTGCTGGAATGTCCAGTGAAGGCTGATTTTAGGTGTGTGTCATTCCAGGCACTCTTGATTTCTTAATTTGCCTTTTTTGACTGTAATAGTATTGATTTAATATGTGAACTGCTGGTCATATAAAGCCAGCTGGTTCTGCACTAGTCCCAGTCTTATTCTCCCTATTTGTTCCTCCTGCCTGGTCCCACTGTGGATCCCTGAGGCTGGTGATGGGATGGGATGTGACAGCAGAGCCAAATTTTGTTTATTTGCTTGAGCAGCACATTTTTTTCAACCAGCTTATGTTGTTTCTCTGCTCTTTTTAAGGATCCACGAGAAGGATGGAAAAATAAAATCAGTGGAAGAACTCCTACAAGCTGAAATCCTAAAAGTAGCAAGCAAGGAGAAGACTGTTCAGGTATCTCTGTGCAATCCCTGCAATTCCTTTGTGTGTTGGTGCCACAACCACATTTGTCTGTTACTGCATGGCATTCTACAGTGATCAATCTGTAGCATCCATTTCTGTGGTGTTTTTGTGTTTCCATTGTCCAACCCTGTCTTGTTTTGTCATTGAAAAGGCTTTGACACAGGAAATAGAGGCTCTGAAAGAAGAAGTAGGAAATTCCCAGCTTGAGATGGAAAAACAGGTAAAATACTTCAGTGGCAGCAGTGTGAACCAGCCTTGCCTTGGGTGTGCTGCTCACTTGTTTCTGTTCTAGTGTGTTCTGTTTCACTGCTGAATGTCCTTGGGTAAGGAACTTTTTCATGCTGGAGCTACACTGTTCTTGGATATAAAGCCATAAAAATGTAGGATAATTAATGATATCCTTTAGAAACCACACACCTCTGGAAGCCTGAGCTTTTTGGGCTTTTAGGATAAAATTTGGCAAGAATTGCTATAGCTTAATGCATTGCAACCTCAGTTATGCCTGGGCACACTGTCCCTGTAGTAAACATGAAACCCTGGGGCATCCCTGGGGCTGACAACTTGGAAATCTCAAATGCTGAAGTTACTGCTCCTATTCTGGCCTTTCTGTGTTGCTGCAGCAATACTACAGGCCCAGGTAAACCCAAGACTGTTTATTTTTTTTTCCCTCAGTGCCCAAAAAGAGTTCAATCTTGGCACAGTCAGTTTTACTTTAGCTGTCAGGAATGCAGGGATGGAGGAAAATGGGCTTTTTTGGCATGACTGCTGTCTGGCATCCAAAGCAAGGGAAGCCCACGTTTCCTCAGGGAGCCCATTCTGCAGGCAGCTCAATCCATTGTGCTGTCAGGAAATGTGCTTGTTTGTGTGGGTTGTGATTTTGGTCTGCACTCTTTTCAGTCCCTTTAGCTACATTCCAACGTGTCACCCCCAGCTCAGTGTTGGAGTTTTGTCCTTTTTAGGCAAAGCTTCACAGAATGTGTTTCCGCCTTGGGCTTTTCCTCCAAAGCAAATTTCCAGGAACTGAGGGAGTTGTTTGTGTGTATTTCCTTCCCTGGAACTGTCAGAGCCCAGGAAAAAAATACAGTTTAGGTTTGCTGTTTCTGGAATGCTCTGTGAGGGATGCTTGCTCCAAAGGTGATGTATCTGTGCACCTTTTGGTCTCCTGCAAGCAGAAGGGAGATTTTTGGGAATGTCTGAAACTCCTGCCAGGTTGTGGTAGAGGATTGACAGATGACCACTGTCAAACTTTCACACAGCATTCAAAAGTAACATTCTCATTTAATCTTACATCTCCAATCCACATTCAGCCTTAGGATGGGAATTTAAGGGAGTGCTGACTTTTCAGAGAGCACCCAAAAAGCTTTCCTCATGCAAAGCTCTCAGTGGCCAGGGATGGTTTCTGTGGTTGGAGCTGCAGTTGACAGTGGGGTGGTGGTCACAGTCACTCTCTGCTTCTTCCTCTGTGTCTCCTGTGGGCCTGCTTGTTGTTCCCATGTGCACTGTTTCCTTTGCTGCACTAGAAGTCACATTTTAAATGTGGGGAATGTAAATAGTTGGAGACACTTGGTGCCTTGTAATTAAAAAAAGTGCATTTATGCTTACTGCAGTAAATGGTGCCTCTTTTGAAAGTGTCTGATAGTTTTTCCCTGTGTTTCTTCATAGAGCAATTTTTAGCATTTGTGTGCCTTTTCCATGTGCATTGAACTGAAGTGCTGATTATTTTCTTTAGGTGACAATAACATCACAAGTCAAAGAACTTCAGACTCTGTAAGTGCAGTTGTTAATTCTGGTCTGCCCTGTGCACCCCTTAAATTCAAGTCAGGATGGAGGGATGTGGGCAAGGCATGGTGGAAAACCTGCTTTGGTAACACCTGAGCTCTAGGGGTGGGGAAATGATCAGTCAGTCCCTTGTATCCCCAGCTGGGGAGGGGCAGGGAAGTGTTTTTGGATGAGGAGGGCACACATGTGTGAAACCCCTGCAGTGTGTCAGCGCAGAGTTTGCTTTCACCTAATGAGCAGTGCCACTGATCAAGGGCATCTCCTGCTAACCCAGGCTGAAATGGGAACTGCTCACACATTGGTTTTTAGTAGGTGAACTGTGCTTGTGCCTTTGATCACAGATCTGCTTTTGTTAGGTGCTGCAAATCACAGATGTTTTATTTCCAGATGGATGAAAGAGCAAAGGGTTTATGCTGTGTTTGTCTGTGTTCAATGGCACAGGTTGAAGGGGAAGGAAAAGCAGGTGAAAACCATGGAGGCCTTATTGGAAGAGAAGGAGAAAGAGATTGTTAAGAAAGGAGAATGTCTGCAGGTAAGCTGCTTTAATATTCTGAAGGGAAATAAGTTCTGTTGCAGCTTGTCTGGCTGGGAAAAAGTAAAGCCACACTTCTAACTTTGCTTTTTATCTATCCAAAGGGTCAGAAGGATACAATTGCACAATTAACCAGTAAAGTTCAGGAGCTGGAACAACAGAACCTGCAACAGCTCCAACAGGTACAGCCTGCAGAGTGGATGTGGTTTGGGAGTGCTGCTTGGTTGAACAGGAAGCTGTTTCTTCTCCTCTACCTCACACAGAGGATTTGCATTGGCTTTAACTTAAGACATTTTTTAAATCCAACTTTACTAAGCTGTTTATAATGCAGAGAGCCCACTAGTTCAGCTGTGTTCATCCAAAACAGGTTTTACATGGCTAGCAGGTTCTGGGAGGTTTTAACTGGGATGATACTGTGCATAAAGAGGAGCTTTGGTGGTCTGAAAGCCTTGGAGCTCACAGACAGCCCCAGCTGTGTCACAGCCACCTCCTTGCCAGGCTGAAGCAGCATCTCTGCAGGGCTCTGGTCATGCAGGAGCTTTGGCTGTAACTGAATTGTAACAGCATCTCTTGAAGTGGTCAGGCTGTGCTGTGACTCCTTCTTCCCTTTCCCTTGGGCTGGAATATTTTGGCTTTTGATTTCCTGCACTGGACTTGAGAGCAGACAACTGGACAACCTCGAATCCAGGTGTTACTTAATGGAAGAATTTTTCCAATAAGGTGGTATTCTGGCTCAGTTTGGATTGTTGTTGATGGTACAAGGAGGAGACTGAGTTGAACTTTTATTTTGGGTGGATATCTAGACACAGGCATTTATCCCAGGGGAAAGATGGAATGGAGAGCAATTGGCTGGTGTGAAGTTTGGGATGCTTGGTGTAAGCTCTGTTTCTGAAATCCATTATGTGATTAGATATTCTTGGAGCAATGCCTGATGCAAAATTCCTGGTATTTCTTTGGCAAGTGTCTTGCAAGCTGTGTGTTGCCCCTTCTGCTGTTCATTTGAAAACTGTGCCATCAGAATGAGACTGGGAATTACTTTTTCAGGTCTCTGCTGCATCCCAAGTCCAGGACGTGGAGAACCTGTGAGTATGCAGAGTAGCACTTCCTCAAGTGCCTGCTGGGAATATGCACTGAGTTTATCTCCAGCTGGAATGTTTGAATTGCTGTCAGGAATTTCATGGGCTTTGTTAAAATAAGCTGTTAGTGCTGCTGGCTGCTGCCATGCCTGGTGTCCCTGCCCTGAGCTGTGTGCTCTCACACTGGGAATGTGCACCCTGGGCTCTATTAACCAGTGGAATTGCTGCTGTTTCTCATGTCTGGTGCTAATTCCTCCTGCTGTTCAGCACGTTGGAGGTTGCAGTGCCTGTGGCTCCGTCGGTGGCAGCAGCGAACGGATCCGGTTTGTGCCATTTTCAGGCTAAGATGCAATAGCCAATTCAAAGCTCCTGTTTTATGGAGAAATGCTGCCAGGCTTTCCTCTGCTTTGTCTGGCTGCTCCAAGTCAGAGGAAGGATTTTATGAGACTGTGCCAGGAAGGGATCTGTCTGCAAAGCAGCTCCTGGGCTGTGCTGCTGTCCCAGCAGAGCTCGGGCACAGCCTGTGTGTGGTACCTGAGGCAGCCTCAACACACAAAATGTATTTATCTCCTGCTGCACAAACTGCCCCGGTGTGAGTGGCTGTCCCTTTTTAGCATAAATTCTTTAGCATTTTTTTCCCTACTTTAACCCTTTCTCCTTACTTTTTAAACCATCGCTGCAGGTTGAAAGGGGAAGAAGAACAAATGAAGAAGTTGAAAGCTATGGTGGAAGAAAAAGAGAGAGAAATTGCAAACCAAGTAAAACAGTTACAGGTAAAGTTTTGATAGAAACATCTTATCTTGAGGAGTGTGTATCTATATATATACAGAGTATATATATGTGAGTGTATATCTCTCTCTATATTATATATCTCTATTTATACATATATCTATACATATCTATTTATACATATATTGCCTTTTTTCTTTCAACAGGATGTGCAAAAAGAGAATGAATCTTTCAAAGCTCAAATACAGGAATTAAAGCAGGAGAACTGCAAACAGGTACAGCTTCCAACTGCAGTGTTACTGAGAGAAGTCAAAAGTGGGTGGTAATAGCTTGCATGGAAAATCAGGAGTTGTACTGCCCATGGAAATTCAGGGGTACCTGTGGGGTTGGGTTGTACTGAGCCAGCTTTTCTGGCTGTTGCATATCTGTTCCCGCTTCCTTTTATCATATGGATTTGCAGCCTTGTGCTCCTCCTTATGCCTGCTGTGTTCCTGGCCAGAGGAGGCTGCCCAGGATTCCCTCAAGGGCCCAGAGTGCAGCTTTGTGGTGTTGCAGCAGTGCCTGGTGAACAAGGCACATCCTGGTCTTTGCTGCTGCTCTGCTCCTAACACGTCTCTGATCTCTTTGTAGGCATCTCTGGCTGTCCAAAGCGAGGAGCTTCTGCAAGTGTGAGTACTGCCAGGTTGTTGAATGCATTAGAGAATTGATTCAGTTCACTTAATTGCTCAGGAAATTTAGAAATAAATGCCAAATGTACAATATCAGACGATGTGAAGTGGCCAGTAAAAAAGCAATAAATTAAATTACTGTCTCATAGAAGTTGAGCATGGGAGATTCTGCTCACACTGTAATCCTCAGGTGTAATCTCCTGCAGACAGACAGTGCTGGCAATATGTTGTGCCCACCATAGAAGCAAGCCTTGATTGATGTTATTTTGAATGTATGCCAGCTCAGCTTATGGCTGAAGAGTGAAATGCTGGTGTTTCAAGCAAAAGTGACAGGCTTTTTTCTTGGAACTTCAGCTTAGCAGAGGGTTGTTCCTATTACAAAATCATCTGGAAATCTCTACCAGGGAAAACCTCAGGGGTAAAAGTGTGTCATAATGTGGGGCTGAAGCACATTAAATAACTATGTGGTAGTTAATGTTATATTGTGCTAAGCAAATTGCCACTGTCATGCATTTTTAGCTGGCTGAATTATTTGTCTTTCAAGTTAAATGACTTACAAATTGTGGATTAGGCGCTTGAAAGGGAACACTCTCATCCAGCAGGCAGTGCCTGTTCTGTGGTGTTGTACTGGCGTGGGCTGGCTGACTCTACCCTCAGCTAATGTGTTGCCTTTCCAAGGCCCTGCTAAATGTGTGCAGCTGCCTGTTGTAGGCAAACAACAGCTTTACAATGGGTTTGCTCAGGCTGAGTGCTTCAGGGAGCAGTGGGAAGCAGGCGGTGCTGCCAAGTCAGTGAAAACAGCTTTTCAGAGAGAGCTGAAAAGGGAAGGGAAGGCAAGTTAGTGTGTGGGAAAGGGTGTCAGTGCTTCACTGGGAATTTCTTCAATGTCTCCTGACTTGTTTGTGGTTGCCTTTGTCAATTCAGGGTTGCAGGCAAAGAGAAGGAAATTGCCAATCTCCAGAGCGAACTCGCCTCTCAGAGAAATGCTTTTGAGCAGCAGAGGAAAAAGAACAACGTAAGGAAATTCTTCCCCCACCACTCCAGAAAACCCCCCCAAAACAACCAAACCTGTGTTCCCAGCACTCCTTGAGGCCTGGGGCATTTTGCAGAGAGTGTTTCTGACAGCTCTATGGTGTCCCTGGGTGCTCCTTTCCTCTTGGGAGGGACTCAGCACACCTGACTTCACTGCTCAGAGTTGTGTCAGCTCCTGGACAATTTGTGGATTGGATGAGAGGAAGGAGATTTGCTAGGGGACACATCCCACAGCCAGTTCTTGGATTTGGATTCAAACCTGGTTAGCCCTGTTCAGAAACATGTCCTTTGCCTAGGGCAGGAAGGGTGGGAGGAGCAAAGGGGCTGTGCTCTGACAGAGTTCTGGTCCTTGTGTGGGGACATGGGGCAGGAATTGCCTTCAGGGTGCTCAGATCTGGCTCTTCCCATTCCTGAGAGTGACTAATCCTGATCTTCCAAAGGAAGTGAAGGACTGAGCCTTCCTACACAGCAACTGCTGATGCTGCAGTCTGGGTTCTTTGTAGATGGAATTAAAGATTGTATCTTCCATCACAGAGCTGTGGAGTTACTTCCTTGTAATGCATTACCTGTGCAGGCAGGGGAGTGTTGTCTTTTAAGTTACAAGGAAGAAAGTTAAAATACAGGGTGTTTATCTCACCTGTCTCTCCTTGATACCCTGTAAAATCCAATGAATACCAGGCAATAAGCTTTATTTCTTAATAGTCAGACAATATAAGGAAAATGCACAAAGAAAATACTGAGAACTTTTGAGCAAGAAGTGCTGTTTAAAAGCTGCAATAAAGTAGAGAGAAAGAGGCTGAGTAGTCTCAGCAGACAGATAAGCTGGAAAGGTAGAACAAAAGGTCTGTTTCCTGCAAAATCACAAGGTCTGAATATCCTTTGTGCTGCAGCCAAAGTCTGGCTGCTGCTAAAGGCAGAGCAGACCTGTAGATCCCAGCTTTTTCTCAGTTTTATCCAATGTTGTGTTTATATCCTGTGAAACAGCCCTTAGGATTGCGGGCTAATGGAAGTGGTAAAGTAAAACTAGTGTAGGTGCTTGCTAGGCTTTTGATGAATTGAAAATGCAACCTTTCCAAAATAACCCTTTGCTAAAGGAGATTTGCTCTGAGGGTTGGAAAAAATGAAATCTAAATCCCAAGCACTGTAATCTCCTTGCTGCAAGGCCCCACCATCCTTCAGAAGAGCTGTGAGGCTGCTCTTAGAAGAGCTCTCAGGCTCTCACTGATTGTGGTGACATCTTGTGGAGTACACGTTTGATGACCTCGCCAAGAAAGACACAGGAGGGGGTGGCACCGTGGCCTTCCCACGTGGATCTGGGATGTGCTCACCTCTTCTGAGATCCCAGAGCCTCCCAGGAGGGCTGCTGAGCACCAAACCAGCTCTCTGTGGGTGCAGTGGACAGAGCTGCCAACCCTGAGCTGTGCGTTCCCGAAATCAGCGCCAGGGTTTGGGCTGAGGTGTGGTTGCAGGGTCAGGGGTGTAGATGTGCACACCTCCATGTCTCCTGGGTTCTGCACTGCAACATGCCTAACACTCTGTTGTGTAATCTGTGGTTTGGTGTCTGTGTTCCTCACTGCTTTTGAAAACTTCCCTCTTTCTTCTTACAAGTGCAGTCAAAGTGTGGGGTCGCTGTAGTGATAACGCTCTGCAGTAACACTTGCATCAGTTTTGGACATGGGGGCAGGTTGGGCAGAAATTGGCATTTTTTCCCTCCCACTTTTCATTCAGACTCTTTGAACATCACACTTGTTTTTGCTAGTGTATGTCATACTCCCCAGCAAAATCACCTTGCAGTAACCAGCATTTAAATGCAAATGGTGGAATGTAATGGGAAATATTTCTCTGAAGTAAAAGCACAAACAGTTTGAATATTGGCTGAACTGAAATCATTCTTTCTAAAAATGATTAGGACCTTCGGGAGAAAAACTGGGAAGCAATGGAAGCATTGGCATCAACTGAAAAATTGCTGCAGGACAAAGTGAACAAGACTGCCAAGGTTGTAATGTTGACTGCTAGAAATGATGCATTAAGCTAGAAGCAGATCTGCAGCTGGTTCTTTAAGTGAAATGGAGACATTTAACTTTTACTGCAGTTTAAGTATAACCTCTTCTGAGTGATCATTCATATACTTTCACCTCTGCTTCTTCCTGTTGTCTTTAGGTTGTTTGTTTTGTTTTTTGAATGGTTAGTTTGTGGGCATGCTGACTTTTGATTTCTGTTTGCATAATTGTTAGAGCTGTTGTGAATTGGTTTTGATTTGTAGGGAACTGCAGATGAAAAGTTGTGCTGGTGAGCAGCCTGCTTTATTCTACTGGGCTTTGGCTGTGCTTAAACAGATCTGTTGGACCTGGGAAGAACCAGGACTAAATTATTATTATTAAAAAAAATCTGTGAGCTTCTCAGAAAATTCTCACCACAGCTGTGAATTTCCTTCTTGAAGGCACATGAAGCTTTGACAGGGAATATTAATATTGGACCAGTGTTCAAACTGATCTGGGATGTGAATTGCTTGTGTTTGCCATGGGCCTGATTCAGTGTTCAAAAAAAGTGCTCAAAAAAAAAAAAAAAAAAGCATCCAACTAACCCTAAGAGCAGCAACCAGGAGCAGAGGAGCTGTGGTTTGGGGTTGTGTGTCTGTTCTGGAGCTGTCTCTGGGCTGGCAGGAGCCTGTCCCTGCTCTCACTGTGTGCTAATGCTTGCCTGCTTTCTCCTGCAGCTGGGAGACCTCAGCAAAGCCTTTTGCCCCTTCATGGTGGCTCCTAAATTGCTGCCAACTAACACCCAGCACAGCCTCACCACCTAATGTCTCCTGTCTGTCTCTGAATCTCAACCTGCTCACGCCACCGATCCCTTGCAGCAGAGGAACTCAGAGCAGCGCTGATGTCAAAGGGAAAACCAATCCCAAATTCTCAGTGGAGGATTTTGGCTGAAAGCTGCCCTTCTGTGCAGGGTTTCAGGCTTTCCACATTTAAGTTTAAATGAGAGCCTGAGTGTTGTATGGCTAAACTAACCCAATCTGCCACAAGCACAGCGAGCACATGTCCTGTGGCTGCTCTGCTTTTAATGTCAAATACATGGAAGTACAGATCCCTGATACCTGTGGCTCTGGATATTTATATTTGCAGAGAACTAACAAAAAAAACCACCTGGAGATTGTCACACAGCTCTAATAATTATCCCCCATTGCATCCAGGGTTGGGAAAAGAGGATGTAAGTGGCTTCCTCTTAAGTATTTAAAAGTAATGTTTGAAAGTCTTACTTTCTTGGCCTGGTTCAAATGTGCATTAACACAAAGTTTCCTTTTGATTTTAATTCTCTGTTTCCAAAGTGATGACGTCATCTTAGGGTGATTTTTTTCACATCTAAAATGATTTTAAAAGTAGAGATTAGAAAATAAAAATAGTTGATTGACTAAACTATTTGATTTTGAGCTCACTTCACTTCAGTGGCAGGGCTGGTGTGATCTGTGGATGCAGTTACTCAGCACAGTGCAGTTTGTGTTGTGGACAAGTGAACAATGGTGTAATTTCTGTACAAACAGGCTAGATTGGAGGAGAACTTCAGAAAATCAAAGCTTAAGTGAGAACAAATGCAAAGGCCAAATTCTGAAGCAATTTGGTGCCCATTTCTGAAGCAATTTACTGCAATTTTAGAGACTGTAGCTCCTTTCTCACTTAGAAAAAGACTTCCTGGGTTAAGTAAATTGCTGTAGGCAGAGGAGAGGCTGTTGCCAGGTCAGTGAGAGTGGTGCCCCATGTCACCTGTGCCCTCCTTTTGCTTTAGGAGAAGCAGCAGCACTTGGAGGCTGCTGAGGTGGAGACGCGCCAGCTCCTCCAGAAGCTCTTCCCCAAAGTCTCTCTCCCTTCCAACATGGTAAGAGAAGTGGATCTTCTTAACCTCCTGCTGGGCTGGGCAGTCCTGGAGTGTTTCCTCACAGCCCCTCTGTCCCAAGGGTTTTGCAGAGGGCTCAGAGTGTCTTTCACTCTGTACTTGCACAGGGAAGCAAAGCTGTGGATGGGTTGCTTCAAGAAGTGTTAAAAGAGCAAAATAAAAGTTATTATCTTGTGGTTTTTATGCCCCAGCATCTGATTTACCTGTCTGTTTTACCTTGTGTCTCACTGAGATAGTAAATTTTCAGGGGTGGATGATGTCTGCTGTGTTTGCTCACTGGCACAATGGGATCTCTGTATTCCCAACATTTCCAGAGGAGCTGCAGTGCCTCAGTGACACTTAATAAAATTTAGGGGGTTTTATTTTGTTCCCAAGCACTGATTTCCAATTTTATATTTTATTTTTTCATGGCTTTCAGTGATTTTTGGTGAATTTAAGTCATTTTTGAGGGAAAATGCCCTGGGTTCATGGGGTTCAGATGGGGTGAATAACATCAAGTCAGTCTGGAAACATGGGTGCATTTCATTTATAACCCCTAGAGGTTTTGAATATTCATATTTAAAATTGTTCCCGAATGTGCTAAAGTAAGTATCCTGATAAAAGGACTTTCTGTAAGGTTATAAAACAACCTTCTTACAGTTTTACAGCATCTGCTTGAAGTGCTCAGGGATTTGGGGAAAGATTCCTTTGAATCTTCCAATGCTTATGCAGAGCCCTGACATTTGCAGGGAGTCCTGTGTCACCCAGCTGCGTTTCAGCTCATCCAGGGCCCCCTGAGCTGTGTGTGTGTCTCATCACCTCGTGCTCCTGGGCTGCTGGCAGCTGTGGGTGCCTGAACAACAGCCCTGGGGCTGTGTGGGAGCTCCAGGGACTTGGGACACTGCTCCCTCCGCAGTGGGGAGGGAAATGTCCTGAGGAGAGTTCTCCTGAGGTTATTCTCAGCCTAAACTGAATGATTTCCCAACAGAGCCACAGTGAGTGGATATGTGGGTTTGAAAAGATGGCTAAAGAATACCTAAGAGAGGCTTCAGGACCTGAAGATGTCAAGGTAGGCACAAAAGATGGGACAGCTGATGTGTGGGATAATGGATTTGTCCAGTATAAATCTTACAAATTGTGCTGTGGGTTGGGAAGTTGAGGTTCTCAGAGAAGTCACAAGAAAATTGTTTTATATTAATTCTAGAATGGTTTGGGATAAAGGATCATCCAGATCCAGCCCCTCTGCCTTGGCCAGGTTGTTCAAGCCTCATCCAGCCTGGCCTTGAACACTTCCAGAGATGAATCAGCCACAGCTTCTCTGGGCAACCTGCTGTTTAGATATTCACAGAAATGTATTTGCATCTTTGCTAAGTACCTTGGGGAATTGTGAGTTGATTAAATTGAAAATCCCCATTCTCTTATTTTAAGTAATGTTTTTTTTTACAGTAACTCAGTTTGTGACTGAGTATTGAGAGTTGTAGGTGAACACTGCACTTGCTGTTATTTTTTTGTGGGTTGGAAAGACAGAACTGCCCAGGAGTGATGAATAGTTCCTTGTTGCAGGAGTTTGCTTGTTGAAATAAGATGAATAGAACTGAAATCCATCCGCTGAGATGTGACTCTTGTGGTGCCTTTCCTCCTTTGCCAGGCTATGGAGCAGAAGTTGAAGGAGGCTGAGGAAATGCACATCCTGCTGCAGCTGGAGTGTGAGAAATACAAATCTGTTCTGGCAGAGACAGTAAGTGGGATGCCTGGTCACTTCTGTGATGTTCCAGCTGCCTTTCTTCTGCTCTGAGCTTTCAAATCCCTCTCTCTTCTTAGGAGGGGATTTTACAAAGGCTACAGAGGAGTGTGGAAGAGGAAGAAAGCAAATGGAAGATAAAAGTTGAAGAATCACAGAAGGAACTTAAACAGGTATTTCTGAAGTTGGTTTTTTTTTCCTCAGCAGCCAGGCAGGCTCTGCTTGAAGTCACAGAGGGTGTCTGAGCTCTGTGAAGGCAGGTGTGGAACAGCCCTGGCTGCCTGGTTTGATGTGTGCATGGCCAGGGGATGAAAAAGGTGAAGCCTGCAACAAGTATAATAGGAATGATTCCTCATATCAATGGTGTTCTGGTGCTGTGATACTTTCCTTCATGTAAAGGCTGGGTTTTCATTTTTGAAGAATGTATTTCCACTAAAGAAACTGAAAAATGAAGGATTTGTTGATATCTTTGGATTTATGTCACCATTTCTGTTCCCATTTTTACAAAAGCAAGAAAAACAAACAGGTATGAAGTTTTGACCATTATGATAAATCTGAGTCCCACAATCACAGAAGGGTTTGGGTTGGTAGGGCCTTAAAGCTCATCCAGTTCCATGGCAGGGACACCTTCCACTGCCCCAGGTTGCTCCAAGCCCTGTCCAGCCTGGCCTTGGGCACTTCCAGGGATGGGGAGTCCTTTGCAGATGCTACAGGAAGCAGCCAAATAATAAATAATAATATTAATGCTGATGGGATAGGAAGCCAAAGATTGACTGTACAAGGGTCCCATTAATGTGCCCAGAAATATAAATTTTTCTGATCCTGGTAACTTGGACTCTGTTTTTATTGAGCCCATATTTTTTTTTTTTTCTGAGTATATTTGTGAGAAGATATGGACTCTTTGTGCTAAAATTGGAGTATCATAGAATCATAACAGTTTTCTAAAAGCTGTTAAAGTGCTGCTCAATCCATTATGGCCAACTAATTACACTTGAAATTGCCTGCAAAGCTTTGCTTTTGGGAAGGCTCTGTTGACAGTAAAAGTGGGAAGAAAAAGAGCTTTTATGTTTATTTTCTAATCTAGAATTAAAGTAGGTCAAACAGCTTTTTAAAAAAGTAATTTCTAAAGTATCTCTGCTTAGTAAATTTGAGTGCCACTGTGTGAGCCTGGCAGCAAACAGATGATTTATAAACATCTTGTTTGAGGGGCTTATAAAGGCTGTCAGATCTGGAACTATAGATGTGCTGCCATCTGCTGCACTTACACAGCCCCAAAAAAGGCTAAAAATGCTGGGTTTGGGTACATGGATGGTGAATACTCCCAGTCTGGGAAGGATATTTTCCTTACCATGGCTAATGGACAGCTGGATTAGTACTTTTATTCCAAATCTTTCAGCCATGTGGGCTCTAAGTATGTCAGAGAACTTGGGCTGGGAGTAGATAGGAATGGTGTAGACTCAGTAAATTGAATTATTTGAGTGAGCATCTTATTTTATTCAGCCACTCTTGATTTCATCCCTAATATTTTTAGGATAAAATATTTAGATATTTAGGATAAAATATTATAGATCATTTCTACAGCCCTGTGTATTTATGCAGAGTTTCTCTCAGACCAACCCAACTAAATATCTTTATTTTTCCCCCAAACTGCAGATGCGTTCCGTGGTCACTTCTTTGCAGCACGAGGCGGAGAGGTTAAAGGAAGAAAACAAAGAAGTTGAAACTGTAGGTGCAGGTGGTTTTTCCTTCTTGTCTTTGAAGCTTTATGTTGTTGAAACAGAGTTTAGGCTTGTGCTGTAAATCTGAACTTCTCCCAGCCTGTGCTGCAGTTTAACCTGAGCCTTTGGGGCAGGGTTTTTAAAAGGCAGAGAAGCTGGAGAGTTGTTCTGGGTTTTACTTCTGTACTCACCCACTGGGGCTCTTTCTTGGGAGACTGAGCAGTTCACTGCTTGTTGACAATCGTGGGCTTGATTCTTTCTCTTTTTATCTTATTTTTGATGTTTAAATCTGCAATCTGATGTTTAAATCTGTGCAATCGCTGGGCTTGAAATGCTCTCAAAACATCGTGGAATATTTGGTAGAAATTTACAGCCAATTATAAGTAAATAATCAAGCCAATAATCAAGCAAATGGTACTGCAAGAAAACACTGGAAACATCTGATTTAACTCTGTTTTTCTGTTTCTAGCTTAAAAAAGAGAGAGAACATTTGGAAAGTGAACTAGAAAAGGCAGAAATAGAACGATCCACTTATGTTTCAGAAGTCAGAGAGGTAAACACAATTGTCCAAGCTGTATTTTTTTTTTCTTTTGGTTACCAGTTGCCTGGCAAACTAACCTAGTGCTTAGCCCCTGTGGCTGAGGAGTTTGTGTGCTTGTGACCTTAGGCTAGAGCAGCACACTAATAACTGAGCAGAAGAGAACGGGCATACTAAGGAGACAAATCCTAAAAACTCTAAACTTCATTTCAGCTCAAAGATCTCTTGACTGAATTGCAGAAAAAACTTGATGATTCATATTCTGAAGCAGTAAGACAGAATGAAGAGTTAAATTTGGTAAGAAGCTTGTTGGGCACAAACGAGGCTCCCAGCATACGTCTGAAGCGGAGACTTATTTCAAATCCTGTCTGTTCTGCTAACCTCTTCAGCCTGATATTTTTGTCCATTGAAATCATTTATGTAGTCTGACTTTTACAATTTGTCTCTTTTCTCTGCTCCTAACAATAGCATGTCTGGTTCTTAAGACTTTTTCCCAAAGTCTCTAAGACTTTCATTCCTGAAACTTCTTGAGAAGATTTGCAGTGTAGGCATATGCAGCAGCAAATGTAATGTCCTTGGAGCAACAAAAGTGGTGCTCTCATCAGTTTAACTGCAGGATTATTCTCCTCTGGTGGGGTTTTTTCCCCCCAAAGCTTTTGAGGATGCAGCAGTGCTATCCCTGCTCTGTGCAGAGCCTTTTCCATCCTGCTCTGTATGAAGAGAAATTGGCCAGACCCAAAGTTGGATGAATTCAGAGCATTCAGCCATTCAGCTGCTGACACCCTGCTGTGGCTGAATGGCTGTGCTGGCTTGGTGCTTGCATGTGTTACAGCCTGTTTGGCTGGAAATGCTTCCAGCCAATAATGCTCCTATAGCAGCTTTCTCAAGAAGGACTTGGATTAACGGGATAGACCTAAGGATGCATGGTTTTCCATTTTGAGCCCTTTCCCTTCTCACTTGTTTCAGTGACCTGTTTTTTAAGGCTGCAGGAGCAGTCAGAGCCTTCCTCTGCTTGTGTTTGGCCAGTGCTTTCCTGCTTTTGAGCCCAGAATTAGGGAGGGTTGTCCCTGTCACCATGTCTGTGGGATGATGGGACAATCAGACTACTGCCACTGATGGAACTGGGCTGAAATAGCTGGTTTAGAAAAATAACCACCACCCCAGTAACAATGTGCTGAAGTTAATGGTACACTAGCCTCAGCAAGCAAAGCCTCTCATTCTGAAAGCAAGGAAGATGGGAATTGAATGCATATCTGGGAGTTAATCAGTAAACACCAACCTCTTTGAGGCAACAATTTATTATGTCTGTGCACAACAGAAGCTTAAAAAGCTGAGCTCCCTGCTAGGGCAGCTTGAGTGCAATGTGACGGTGCTGTGCTGGTGGGACTGTGAGGGTGTGTTAAACAACCACCTCCATGCAGCTGCCTCAGGAATGCTGTCCTGAGTGTTTGTGAGTGGCTTCTGCAGGAGGCTGAGGAATAGAAATTGTGGGGTTTCAGAGTGGGGTCCCCACTATTTAAAAGGTAAGCAAGGAAAAAGTGAAACTGCAGAGGAGCTTCCCCAAAATGTGTAAGGCCAGCATTCACCAGCCCAGGTGCTCCAAAGGGGGGGAAGCCTTCCAAGGGTGAGACAAACACAGTGTGTAGGTTTGGAGTCAGTAAAAATTCAGGGCTCTGAGTAGCCCATTGTTCCCTCCTTTAATCTCCTGCTGGCTTCCAGGAAGATTGACAGCAGGAATAGTGAACATTAGCACAGCACACTTCAGAGGCACAAATCCAACAAAATTGGCACTCGAGCTCCTTGTTAGCACTTCTGTTCGAGGCTCAAGCCTCAAGTGCTCTGGCTGGTTCTGTGTGCTGTATTGAAGAGCAATCAAAATATCCTTTAAAAAACTGTGTATCCTTTGGAAAGGCTGCAGTTTAAGTACTGACTGCAGCCAGTACAAAGTATTCATCCCTCTTGACTGAAATAGTTTCACTATTTTGGATTGAATCTAAACACAATCGACAAGTTAATATCCCCCTGTCAGTGATTCATGCCTTGATGTGCCATTAACAGACTGGTTAAGTCAACATAGTTGTAGTAAGTGGTGCTTTATTAAGATGATAAGTAGAGCTTTTTAGTTTATTCAGCAGTAGAGAGACTGTTTAGCCTGCTCTAGCAAGATGACAATCTTCATTTTTGCATATTTGCTGTGAATTAAGTTGGAGTCTGGGCTGACTCCCTTGATGAGGATGCTGGAGAGGCTGATGCTCCTCCTGGAATGGAGTTGAAAAGTTGAAACCACTCTTAAGGAAGCCAATGCCAACCACATTTTTGTCTTCTGCAGTTTCCATTCTTTACCTTTATCTTTACAGATGGAGTCTCTCTCCCTTGACTGTCCTGGTAAACCTCATCATACATGTCCACTAATCCCCTGTGTGCAGTAATTGTTAGTAAATCTGACTCCCTTTGCAGTCCGTGTGTGCTGGGTTAATCCCTGGGACAGACAGAGGAGATCTGTGTGTGGGAGTGGAACTGATTTGCTTGCTTACTCTTTTGCAGCTGAAAACGCAGCTAAATGAAACACTATCAAAACTCAAAGTTGATCAAAATGAGAGAGAAAAAGTAGCTGGTGACTTGCCCAAGGTAAGCAGAGACCCTTAGCAGTTGCACACATAAATGTTAGCAGAACCCCTCAATGTCTGTAGTTTTGCAGTGCTGGAAATGATGATTTGGGACTTGATTTGAGCTGGTGGAGTGTCTTGCTCCACTGGCTGGGACTGTAAGAGCTCTACGTGGATGTCAGAAATGCATGAAACTGCAGCTAAAATGGTAATGATAAAATGAAATGATAAAACTGCAGTTAAAAGCTCTTGTTTAATCATCCTGCTTGAAAGTCTCCCCTGTTCATGATAATTTTATGCCAATTGACACAAATGGTGATTTGGGGCTGACAAATAATTCTTTATTTAGAAGAAACCCCAGCCTAACAAAAAGCCCATCCCACAGCTCTCCACCCACACTACAGGTTTTTAAATCCAGTCTCAAATGGCAGAGGGTTGCAAGCTCCTTTACAAAGCATCTGCCCTTCTGCACGTGGTGACATATCTGCTGTAACCCAGGAAACTGCAAATCCTAAAAGTTAGATCTGTGCAAGTGTGAGGGGACAAACAGGTGGCTTTCCTGTGCTTTTCCTCAATGACAAGATGGGTTGGAGTGGAAAATCTTGAAGCATGAGAGGTCTCGGTGCTGTCTGTCACTCCAGAAACAAAGGTGTCATGGGAGAATTGGTAAATGGAGAAAGGAATAACCTGTGGAGTGCTGGGCTCTGGCTCCGGACTCTGTAACACCTTGTTCCTCCAGGATAATATCAAATTGGGCTGAGTTCTTCCAGGGTTGGAGTGGGAAAGGCTGTTGGAGGAGCATATTTTGTCCTGGACAGGGATAGATGATCACAAAAGCACTGGGGGAGGTGAGAAGCTAAAGGAAACCTGCTGTGATAAAGAATTTAAAATATTTTGCTCTGGATAGTTGAGTGTTGAATACAAAGCCAGCTGTGCTGATGTCCATGGTTCATGGTATATCCTACATAAATCCAGAGCTGGGGTTAGGATTTTGGAGACCTGCACTCCTGCTCTTATGAAATGTACTGTATGATTTTTACCTGATAACCTGATGTGAGCCTATTAAAGCTTCCCTGTAGGATTGCTCTCAGATGCAGACAGGCTGACATGCAACATGCTGATTGTGAGGAGACATGTCACTCTTGGCAAATGGGTTGGTCCCTGGAGCAAATCTGGCATAAAACAGATTTCCTCCTGAGCAGTGATTTCCTGCATCTCTGGTGCTCTCAGGGAGATGGGCCTTTGCTAATTGTTGTGCCTTCCCTGTTTCTTCCTTTTTTTTTTTTTTTTTTTTAATCCTGTCTTTTCCTTGCAGGCCCAGGAGTCTTTGGCAGCTCTGGAGAGAGAAATTGGGAAGGTTTTTGGGGATGCCAATGTTATTGAAAACAGCGACGTTTGCACAGACTCGGTGAGTGATTCCTGGAGCTCCTGCTCAGGGGCCACCCAAATCTCAAAGTGGCAGCTTTGGGAAGTGAGGCCCAGCAGAGGAACAGGATGTTTGGGTGACTGGGGCTTTATCCAGTGCTACAGCTTGCCAGGGTGTCAAGGATTCACTGGGAATTTTGCTGCTGTCTGGATCGTGACCTCCTTCCTGTGGCTCAGATTTGCAAAGCGGGAGGGGAGGGATTCTGGGCTTTTGGTGGGGTTTTTTTGTTTGGTTTGGGCAAAAGTGGGGAGATCCCCAGACTTGTCCCTTCAAGAAGGGAAAAGGGAAGCCAAAAATAACGCTGATGACTAAGAGGACTGAAAACACTGTGGGGTTGGCCCTTCTGACATCAGTAATGCTAAAGAAAAGCAGTCTTGCGCAACCTGTAACACTCAGAGATTCTCTTGCCAGAACATGGTTCCTTCTGCTCCTCTGCAGCTGTGGCCAAGAGCCAGAACTGGATTTCAGCTGGAATTTGTGTTGACCTTGATGTGGCCCAGCAGCAAGATGTTGCTAAGATGAGCTTCAGCCCTGAGTGCTGTGGGTGGGTGACTCTGCAGGCTGGAGGTGTTCCTGTATCCTCCAGCAGTGACATTGCAGCTTTAGGGTCTGGAACTGGGGGGCTCCCCCGAGCCTGTGGGTTGCTGAGAGCATGGCTGGGTGTGGAGCTGGTCCTCAGAGCATTGTCCTAAAGACATCACCTGCACAGGGGCTGGGCCTTTGTCACTGGCTTTTTCCATCTCTGGCAAAAAGAGCTTTCACACCAGCCCTGGAACAGCTTTCCAAAGGCATTTGGGAAGGCTGAATGAGATTTTCTCCCAGCTCTGTGGTGTCAGTGGAGCTCATTCCCCATTTTCTGAGGGACAGAGTGGAAGGACCTGCTGTTGTTTGAGGGGCAGAGGAGCACTTGCTGATAGCACAAATAATTTATACCAGCTCCTTTCAGCTGCTGAACCTAAGTGGCTTCATCAGCTGGGAGAGGAAGCTCGGGGTCCTCTGAGGAGATCTGCAGGAAAGCCTTTGCAGTCATTAGGAGGAATGAAATGGCTTTTCCAGGCTCATCACTCATGGATGCTGATGGACCCCTGTGCTGGGCTCGCCGTGGCTGAGCCAGAGATGCGGCTGGGCCTGGGAGATTTCAGATGTGCCAACCCTGGGAGCTGATTCCTGCAGGATGGGAGAGCTGCTGAGCCCTCCCTGTGCTCCCAGGGGAGGCCAGGGGGTTTGGTGCTGATGCCTTGGGAAGGCTGACCTGGAACAGAGACTGGACAGAGCTAAACAATAAAGCAGGGATTTATTGGGAGGCCTCAATGGCAGCACAAGAGCCCAGCCAGGGCTGCATCCAAGATGACCCAAAATGCACGACCGGGCACGGGGTCTCTCCCTGGGATCAGTTCTGCTCCATTTGCACCTTGCAGTTCATTGTCCCATTCCAGCTTTAGCCCCTGCAGTCCCACCCTGCTTGTTTTTCTCTCTTCAGTCCATTTTATTTGTGTTCTTGGGCCTGAGGTTTGGATCATTTGTCCTTGGTGCCCAGCTGGAGCAGGAATTGTTTTGTCTCCCTGCTCTGTGCTCAGAGCTCACCGTCCCCTAATGTGAAGCCCAGACCCACACACTAAAGCAGCACAGAACCTGAAAAATACAAAAGTTGAAAACCTGAGGCATCAGTGCCAGTCAGGAGCTGTGTCCCTGTCTGCAGCAGGAGAAAAGCCCCCCTCAAGCCATTCCCCAGCTCTCTGTGCTGTGCCTTCATTGCTTATCCATGGGGACACCAGAGCCATCAGCCATGGCATCTGTGGCTGGTGGCTCTGGGCAGCCCTCCTGAGCTGGGCTGTTGCCAGATGTGCCCTGTGGTGGCCCAGATGTGCTTGTTTGGTGTAATTGCCTTACCTCACAAAACCCCTGTGGCTCTCATTGCTCTGCTCTTGCTGCACCTCGTGGGGCCCATGTTTCTGCCAGAATATCCATGGCTTTATTCTAAAGAGGAGTGTGGAAAAACAGTCCTAATAAACCTGCAATTAAGCCTTCATTAGTAAAAATACATTAATTGTCTAAGCAGCACTCCTGACAGGTAGCCATTGGCAGAGGCTGGAATTAGAACATTATCTTTTCTCCAGGCCTTTTCTGCTGCCTTTTTTTTTCCTCTTTTTGAGGGGAGAAAAGGAAACTGTCTCCCCAGAAGCCTAAAAACCCAGCTGAAAATAGCTCTGAGATCAAAAAAGAAAGTCTTCCAGCCACTTCCACCTAGCAACAGTGCCTTTTTTTTCTTTTTTTAATTTTTTTTATTTTTTACTAAGGACCTGAAAACACATGCTCGAAAATGAACATATTTGTTCCTTCTGGGTGCTGGAACCAACCCACAAAAATTGAGAAATGATACTTCCATAAACCCTCAAACACACTCAGAGTGTTTTCTTTAGATTCCTTTGCTTTCTATTTAAAAATAGACCATTTGGGGTTTCTAATCAGCTGCTTTGTCGCTTATGGGACCAGCTGATGACTAAAGGGGGCTTTTAGTGTGCTTTAAGGAATCATTTATATTCAGCAGCTTGCTTAGGCACTGAGCTTATTTTGAGGCTTATGTGCAATGTAATGTGCTTTTCCCCCCAAATCTCAGTGCAGAGCAGTCCATCACTGGGAACTGGGAATGCCAAATGTGTGGAACAGCCAAGGGGAATCTGTCCAGACTGCTCAGCTTCTCTTGTAGCTGCTGGGTCTGAAATCACAGGGGCTTCCCCACTACCATCCTCTTCCTCTCTTCATCCTCATCTCCCGAAGAAGAATCCCAGACTGGTTTGGGTTGGAAGGGACCTTAAGGACCATCAGTTCCAACCCCTGCTGAGGGTGGGGACACCTTCCACTGTCCCAGGCTGCTCCAAGCCCTGTTCACCCTGGCCTGGGACACTTCCAGGGATCCAGGGGCAGCCACAGCTGCTCTGGGCACCCTGTGCCAGGGCCTGCCACCCTCACAGGGAAGGATTTATTCTGTTTATCTGACCTAAATGTTCCCTCTTTCCCCCAGGTCATGGAGAGCACAGGGCTGGGGCTCAGCAGTGTGAGGCAGCTGTGCACCCCTGGGTGAGCAGGAGCTGCAGGAGGACTGTGCTGAGCCCAAATCCATTGGGATCTAGTCAGGACTGGCTCCAGGAGGATTGGGGATGTGTCTGTAATTCGTGAGTGAGCGCTGCCTGGCATTAGTGAGGTCACAGAACAGAAGGGAGCTGCAGTAAATGAGGCAGGGAGGGAGGAGCTGTTCCCAGAGGGGGCTCAGAGGGCACTGGGGGCTCCTTCCTTGCTCCTGCTGGTTCTGTGCCGCTGCCCAGGCTGCCTCACTGCTGGTCAGAGCTGGATTAATTAATCTATCGGCTGCTAATTGCCTTTACCTTTCCGCTTCCATCAGTCTGTGTGAGACTGCTAAGTCTCAGCCTTGACAGACCTGATTTTCTACTTTAATAAGGGTAAAACAGGTTAAGGCTACCCTAATACAGATCCCAGTGATTTTCTTACAGGAGAAGAATGTTTACCAGTTGCACAGGAGTAAGAGCTTTGCTGTAGATTGTTTTGTTCTCCTGTCTGAGCCCAGAGTCATTCCTGTAATGCTGCAGGTGCTTGAGTTTGATTTACTGCTCATTTTGCATTTCCAGCCGAATGGGAGCAGGGAAAATGGCCCTCTCTGAACTCCCTCTAATTTCCCCGGAGCTCTGGGGAGAGATTTGCACCCACATTATGCATCAGTCTCATTCTGTGGGTAACACCAGAGTGGGGCTGATGGATGCTGGGAGCCTGCAAACCCCTCTGTGCCCCTGTGGAGAACTGGGTACTTCTGCAGTGCTGACACCGTGGCACAGTTGCTTATTTTAGCTGTTAAATGTCAAGGAAAAGCTCTCCTGCAGGTGATCTGCATGTCTGTGTTCTGAGCTGAATAAGGAGCAGTAAGGTGGGTGTGTGTTGGGTGTGGAGTGCTCTGTGCATCTCTGGAGGAGTTAATCAATAAATATAATAAAACAGGGGTTAATTAATCAATAAATATATAATAAAACAGGGATTACACAGCACTGTTAGCCCAGCAAGGCTGACAGGCAGGGAAGCAGGAGGGGGAGAGTCCATCTTCAGCTGTGACATTCCCTGATTAAGAAACTGTTGAATTCTTAGGAAAAAAAAAAGGCATTTATTTTTGTTTCAAAACACAAGCTCAGCATTTTCCTTTCAGCACAGGAAGCTTTCTAGCTCATGGTAGCTTTCATTTTTCCTTTTCTTCCTGTTTTCTGGTGCTTGGACTGTTTGAAGCCCTCATTTAAGTCCAGGTGTTGCTGGCAAGTGGGAATTTCCCAGGGGTTGGGAGCAGAGGGTGAATCCGTGGGATGGCTGTGGGTGGGGAGGGGTGTGGATCTGCAGGCAGCTGTTCCACAGCTGGAGCTGCCTTGGGCTGGGGCGTTGGGCACTGCTGAGGACACATCCCTCAGCTCCTCAGTCACACCCAGTCCTTGGCGCTGCAGGAGTTTGGCTGTTCCAGCTCTGGGGTCAGCACTGGTGCCTGGGATGCCTTGGGAAGGCTGAGCTAGAGCAGAGGCTGGACAGAGCTCAAGAACAAAGCAGGGATCTATTCAGAGGATCTCCTCCATGGATCCACCTTGGGCAGCACCAGAGCCCAGCCAGGGCTGCATCCAAGATGAACCCAAATGGCCCCAAAATGCACGGCCGGGCACGGGGTCTGTCCCTGGGATCAGCTCTGCTCCATTTGCACCTTGCAGTTCATTGTCCCATCCCAGCTTTAGCCCCTGCAGTCCCACCCTGCTTGTTTTTCTCTCTCCAGCCCACGGGGTTTGTGCTCCTGGGCTGAGATTTGGGTCATTTGTCCTTGGTGCCCAGCTGGGGCAGGAATTGTTTTGTCTCCCTGCTCTGTGCTCAGAGCTCACAATCCCATAATGTGAAGCCCAGACCCACACACTAAAGCAGCACAGAACCTGAAAAATAGAAAAGCTGAACCTGAGGCACCACCTGTGCACCCTGGCCTGTGTTACAAACCACATCTGTGGGGGCTCAGCCAGGCTGGTGGGGAAATAACCTTTGGGGCTGGCTCAGCTGTGGATGCCTGCACCATTCCTGGAAGCAGGGAGGGCTGGAGTCCCAGGCAGGGGGGTAGGAGCTGGATGTGCAGGTGATTCCCTCAACAGGAAAGGGCTCCTTGACTTTGAACCATGTTCTCCTTCAACGTGGCCATAACCCTCTGACTGACAAGAATTGTTCCCTTCTGCACCACGAGTTGTAATTTTATACAGAGGATCTAATTCTGGGCTTTCTTGGTAATGAGATTGTAAATGAGTTTTTAATGATTTCCTTTTTTTTTTTTTTTCTTCTTTCAGGAATTGAGTGATAAAAAGAGAAACGTGGTGGTGAATCTCACCCAGGATGTGGGTCACCTCAAGAAGCTGCTGGTGTCAGTAAGCCAAATGCTGTCAAAGGGATGAGGACACTACAGCCAGGTGGGTGTGGGCAGTGACCCCCCAGTTCAGCTGCTGGGAGGGACACGGGTGTGTTATGGTGGGGCTTTGTTCAAATTAACAACTCTCATGTCAGAATATGAGACTTTTTACAACCAGTGAATTATTAAGGTTGGAAAAGCCTTCTGAGGCTGAATCCAGCCTTTCCCCAGCTCTGCCAAGGCCAGCACTGACCATGTCCCCAAGTGCCACATCCAGGGATGGAGATTCCATCACTGCCCTGTTCTAATGCCTGACCCTGCTAACACTTGCAGTGAAGAATCTTTTCCTAATACTTATCCAAATTCCACATGCAAATCACAAAAAGCTCCCGCTAGGCACTGGATTTGTTCCTCTCTGAATGCACATGTCAGTTAGCTGAGACTGATCTTCTGGCCCTCATGTAGGGAGGTAATTCCATCCCCTCCCTGCTGCTTCCTGCAGCAGGTTGCCCCAAGTTTTGTTCTCCCAGAGCCTTTTTTCCTCTTGGTTTGCTCCACCAGCAAACTGTCTGCACTCCCATGCTCTGATTGCTTTGGGATGGAGGATATGAAATAACCTACAGCAGTGGCTGGGAGTGTCTGAACATCAGCCTGCCATGAGCTCTTCATCCAGTTACAGATTTAATTTTAATATTCAGCCAGCTTGGAAACCTGGTGATTCACAGAATCACAGAATCCCTGGGTTGGAAGAGACCTTAAAGATCATCCAGTCCAACCCAGCCCCAGCAGCTCAACTCACCCCTGGCCCCCAGTGCCACATCCAGGCTTTGTTAAACACACCCAGGGATGGGGACTCTACCACCTCCCTGGGCAGCCATTCCAGAACTTTATCACCCTGTCTGTAAAAAACTTTTTCCTGATATCCAGCCTGTATTTCCTTGGTGCAGCTTGAGGCTGTGTGCTCTGGGTGTGTCAGTGCTGCTGGAGGCAGAGCCCAGCCCCAGCTGAGCGCAGCCACCTTCACCTTTCAGGGGCTGTAGATAAAGTTAAATAACCCAGAGTCAGCTGAAGGCTGGATAAGCTCAAGACACTGAACTTTTAAAGGAAGCTGATGCAGATTTGGGTCTGAACTGGGAACTGCAGCACTGAACGAGGAGTGTCAGAGCTCCCTTTCCTCTGCTGAGGGTGGGATTTATTGAATTCCTCATTCAGGCGCTTTTTGTGCTCCTGCCTTTGTAAAGCAGGGGCAGCAGAGCTGGCAGAGGGTACCTGGGTGTCCAGGAGGTGCTGCTGCACCTTGGCTGCTCTGGGAGGCTGTTCCTGCTCAGCCTCCACCACCCAGGCTCGTTCCCCTGGGCCTGGCACCAAGGAAATGCAGGGAAGGTGCTGCAATTACGGAATTATTCTAACCCTCCTTGAGAGGCTGCTCCTCTGACCTGGTGATTTGTGTTTCTCTTGCAGAGTGAAATCACGGGGGAATCGTTCATTTGAGGATAGCAGAAGGCATTGTATTATATTTTGCCAAATTAAAGCCTTATTTATGTTTTCACCCTTTCTACTTCGTCAGAAACACTGAACAGAGTTTTGTCTTTTCTAATCCTTGTTAGACTACTGATTTAAAGAAAAAAAACCCCAACTCTGTAGACACCTCCAGAGTTTAGTTTTATAATAAAAACAAACCTGTTTGGATAATTAGACCTTTACATTCCTGGAGAGACAGTAAACACATAATCTTTTATCTTCTTTCGCTCAATAAAACTTGTTCAGAAAACTCCAACGTGGTAAAGTCACCGATGGGAAATGACATTTTAATACTGATGTTGTACACTGTTTTACTTAATTACATTTTTGGGATTAGCTGCCTCTGACTTCAACCTCAAGTAAACACTCCTTTTTTTTGGGTTTTTTTTTTTTTTGGTTGCTAATGTAATCAGTTTTTGTAATGGTGTCAGCAAATAAAGGGATGCTATTATTCAAGGTGTTCCTGCTCTCTTCTTTCAAGTGAGTTTGGATGACTCAGGTGAGGTTTCCACCTCTCCCTTCCCAAAATGAGCATCAGGCTGCACCCACTGTGCTTGGTTTTGGGCAGAGGAGGAGGCACCAGGTTTTAAAAAGGACAAGAAATCCCCATCAAGGTGCCATGACAATTGTGGTTCTGTGCCATGTGTTGTCTTTGGGAAGGATCAGGGAGTGCCAGGGGAGGAACAGCTGGAAACCCTGGATGTGGCAGAGCCAGTGGTGAGCAGAGTGTGTCCATCTGTCCCAAATCCACCCCCTGGGGGGAATCTGGGGTGGAAGGAGTTCTGGGAGAGGGTTTGGATGCTCTGTTACCTTGTGCTTTGTTGGGAACAAGTGTGGGAGGGTCTTTGATGGGACAGGGATGGTTTGGTTTTTTAGAACATTGAGGATGTGGTTATCTGAGGGAAACTGATAAAGCAGGGGTTAGTCATTAATTAGGGGTTAATTGCAGAGGTGAAACAGATCAAACTGCTCACCCTGAGCTGTTCACACTCCTCTGTGCTGTTTTTTAGTTAATATTTGCCCTTCATCAGGCAGGAGGTAAAGAAGCCTCTTCCTTACCTGGTTCCAGTGATGTGCATCATGCCAAGTCCTGCTGAGAGCTGTGAAATAGCTCAGAAGAGGGAGAAAAATCCTGGAAAATGTGGTTTCCTCCCAGCAGGAGCTACCCCTGGGCTCCAGCTGTGGCCACTGAAGTGTTGTGTTCCATGGAGTTAAAACTCAAATGCCACTAGTGTGACTTGTGGAGGTGTTTGATGTGGAAAGTAGAAACACACCCCTACAGCTGCAGACCCAAGGAAAATCTGAACCCTGGAGGGTCTCCCCACTTGCCCTGGTTGGGGTCAGAGGCTCTGGCAGGTGTCCAAACACCTATTTTGGGGTGTAATTGGCAGTTTAATGGATCCATGCAGGTTTGACTGGTTTAAGATGATTTAAGAACATAACCCAGGAGTTTCAGTGGTGATGGTTTGGGCTGGGGGTGTCCCTGTGCCTCTGATTCTTTCCTGCCCCTCAGGGGAGTTTCCTTGGCCACCCATGCTGGGAAAGCTCCTCTGAATCATCATCCCAATGGGAACTGGGCTCTGCAGGTTTTTTTTCCCTTCAGAAGGTGGTTTGCAATGCAACAAATAAATAAATAAATAAATGCTTTTGGAAGGGCCAGCAGTGCCTGGAGAGCCTCTGGATCATTCCTGTGTCTCCAGGCTGTTGACTTTGTGCGGGCTGAGCTGCAGAGCAGGGGGTGAAGGTGAAAAGGGGAGAGATTTGCAGCGTCACTCCCGTTCTCTCTTGGCATGAATTCTCCCTGGAGAGGACGGGAGATCTTTTTCGTTTTGAAATTTAAGCTCAGGTTTTTATTTGGCTTTAGGGGGTGTACAGAGGTGTTAGGGGCAGCTGTGGGAAGCTCAGCTGAGCAAAGGCTGATCCCCTCTCTGAGGGGTGAGGGGAAGGATGCTGTTTGATCTCACTGTCCCTCCAGCCCTGCATAAAACACCACTCATCCAATGTGGTCACTGAGAATTCCCTCCTGCCCTGAGCAGCTGCTGGGAGAAAATGGGATGAGGTAGAAAAAATAGAAGTGTGGGAAGCTGATTGATGAGTGTGAAGGTAGGGCTGGTGCTGGAGTGTTCCCAGGGCTGGCATCTCTGCAGAGCTCCAGCCCTGGTGCCCAGCCAGGCAGGAGAGGAGCAGGATGGTGTCTGCCTGCACTAGAGGGAGACAATAGCTAATGCATGCAGGGATGCTTTGCTTGGGAAAAAACCCAAAGTGGGATGTTCAGATGCTGGCAAATGGATTTTTTCTGGTATTTATTTATTTTTTTGGAAGTGATTTGCACTGGGAGAGCCTGCACTGGGTGATGTGGGGCTGAGTGCTGCCCTGTGGAGCCTGGCTCCTGTACAAACCTGGCTCCTCCTGCTTTCAGTTCAGCATCTTCCCTCAAAATGGGAATGGTGGTGCCTCAGGTTTTAGCTTTTATATTCTAAAATTCAGATTCTGTGCTGCTTTAGTGTGTGGGTCTGGGCTCCATATCAGGGCATGGTGAGCTCTGTGCACAGAGCAGGGAGACAAAACAATTCCTGCTCCAGCTGGGCACCAAGGACAAATGACCCAAATCTCAGCCCAGGAGCACAAACCCCGTGGGCTGGAGAGAGAAAAACAAGCAGGGTGGGAGTGCAGGGGCTAAAGCTGGAATGGGACAATGAACTGCAAGGTGCAAATGGAGCAGAGCTGATCCCAGGGACAGACCCCGTGCCCGGCCGTGCATTTTGGGGCCATTTGGGTTCATCTTGGGTGCAGCCCTGGCTGGGCTCTGGTGCTGCCCAAGGTGGATCCATGCTTTGAATGAATCCCTGCTTTATTCTGGGATAGAATAGCTAGAACTCCATCCAGCCTCTGTTCTAGCTCAGCGTTCCCAAGGCATCACTGGGAGGTGCAGGGGAAGGCTCTGAGGTGTCTCCCTGAAGTTCTGCTCCTCTCCTGAGTCCCTCCCAGCCTTTCCTGGCTGGATCCAGCCCTGGGGAGCAGCAGGTTGTTTACCCAGGAGCTGCTGCTGCCTTTTCTCAGGCACTGACTCACCCAGCTATTTATTCCTGTGATTAAAAAAGGAAAGCTCATGCAGCTTTAATTCGACCCCAAATAATTCAGCTGATTTTGCCACAAAAACCCTCTGCAGTGACACAGCTGTGTCCTCCTGGGGGTCCCCGTGTGGCTTTGGCTTTCTCCTGCAGCTCTCTCAGGGTTGGTTGCACTTTGGTGGCCACCAAGGGTCTTGCCAGGCTGGTTTTGGCACAGGGGTTGTCCTGGGGGGGTCTTGGTGGGAGCTGAGTGGACACAGCTTCTGCTGGCTGAGTGGGAATTCCTGAGGGAGCATCCGGAAGGTGGAAAACTCCAAATTTCTGCCAGACTTCAAGGTTAAACATCCAGCAAAAACTCCTCCTCCGTGCTCCAGACTGTGCTTGTGCCCTGGCTGGAGAGGAAAGGTTCTGGGGAGAAAGCCTCTGGTGATGCTGTGGGGTGCAAAGTCTCCAAAAGCTTTAAAACAAACTGGAGACGATTGCTCCTTTCCCAGCATTCCATTTCTCTCCGATCCCGTGGGAGGTGTCACAAATCCCTGCGGATGCCCTGGGCAGCGGCTCTGGGGGGAGCAATGGGCAAGGGCTGCTCCTTGCAGGGAGATTTACCCAAAGATCTTCACAGAGGGTGTCTTCTGTCCCAGACTTGCTGAAAATCAGGCTGGACTCCTTCCTGAGGGCTCAGATTTTGCTCAGGATTAGTCTGAAGTGGCCTCCTCTGGAGCTTCCTCTGGGTGCCTTGCTCTGTGAGCCTGCCACAGCAAACCCATCAGCAGAAGTCCTGAGGAGTTTCCCAAGCCTGTAGGAATGAGCAGAAGTGCAGGAGAACCCATGGGAATGCCAAGGCTTGCTCAGGAGCTCACTGGGGAGGTCACCTGCGCTGTGTCCCCCCGCAATCCCCACCTCGTGCTGTGACACAGGGATGTGCAAAACATTTCTGTTTGAATTTCTCTGTTTCTTTTTCCCCAAGGGCATCTCTGGGAGGCTGCTGGAGGTGTCCCTGTTCTGATGTGCCCTGTGCTGGGGATGGGTGCAGGTTTTGCTCTCAGCTCGTGCATCCACAGCCCAACCCTCCCGTGGCTCCTCGGTGCCTGTTTGCAGCCTCCTGTGGGGATGCTGCTATTTCTGGAGTGCTTGCACCTAAAAATACATCTCCAGGCTCCTGGGGAAGCTGCTCTGCATCACTGAGGAGCTAATTAAACTGGGGGAAACGCAGGCCCTCCAGCTGGGCTCCTTCCACGTTGCTGGAAACGCTGTGGGATTGTTTTATTCCTGTTTTTGCAGCGATCCATGTTAGGCATGGGCAATGTCCAGGGGTTTCTCCTTCCTCTGTGGGAAGGGCAGGTTTGCACCTGGGTGTTTGGGCATTTTTTGTGCAGCTGTGACCCCCACCAGACCCTGAACTTCAGCCCCAGTGTGACCATGGCAGGACCCCCTCCGTGGAGATGGGATGGGGGCCTGGCAAACAGCTTTGAGTTTCACCCTGTACAATTCTGCAGATCTGGGGTTAAAATCCAGCTCAGATGTGCTGAGGGGTCCCTGTGGGCTTTGGCTCTCCAGCTTGGCCTTCGGCAATTCTTTACATTAACAAAACCACTGTCAAATGTGGCTGTGGGCCCTGTTTGGGACCCAAAGCCACGATAGGATGGAGACTCTGCAGGTTCAAGGCCTTTGTGATGTTCTCACAGGATTTATTTGGGTAAAACACCCCTCACCACCTCAACCAGGCTTAAAGCAGAGAAAATAAAGACCCCCAAAACAATTTCAAAGCTCCTATCCAGAGCCAGAGTGCTCCTGCAGCACATCAGTGCTGCCCAGGGCCGTCCTGGAAGAACCTGACCTCTTGCTTAAACAAATGGGCTCATCCTAATCCAACCCTACAGAAAACAACCTGGGCTGCACCAGGCTGGGGATAGAATTCTTTAAAACCAATAAATATTTCAGGAGCAGAGGGAGCTGGTCTGTATCAGCAGTGCTGGCCCTGGCTGGTCATTATTAATTCAATGGATGCAGTGGAGAATTGGCTGAGGAAGCACAACAGCTGAAATTTTAAAGTGCTGCTTCCCCCCACCCCACATGGCTGAGATGATTTGCTGGATCTTCAGTGGCTCAGAATGGGGGCCCAGCCTTCACCCAGGTGTTAAATACAGCCAAAAAAGGTTATTTTGCACGTGCCTCAGGCTGGGGACTCAGTGACAGCAGGACTTGCACTCCCAACCAGTCAGCTGTGCTTTCCAGGAGGTCTGTCCTAAAAATCCTGCTTTTTTTTTCCCTAAAAATCCTGCCCCGTGAGAGGGAGTGAAAATCTTGGCTTAAGGAGACTCTGAGATGCTGCCCTGGCAGAGCAGGATCAGTCCCTGCTCCCAGCCCAGGGAGGCGCTTTGTGACCCAGCTGAAACAAAGAGAAACTGATGCCTCTGTCCTCTGAAAGGGCTCCTGAAACCTGAGGAGAGAACCAGCAGGAGCAGCCTGACTGTTGGGTGTGCGTGAGAACACAACTGCTCTCTTGAGGATGAGTGTTTGTAGGGGAAAAGCCTGAAAGTGGGACACCCAGGGAGCAGGAAATTCTAAATATCATGGGATACAGAATGGTTTGGGTAAGAAGGGACCTGAAATATCGTCCAGTTCCATCCCCTGCCATGGCAGGGACACCTTCCACCATCCCAGGCTGCTCCAAGCCCATCCAACCTGGCCTTGGGCACTTCCAGGGATCCAGGGGCAGCCACAGATTATCTGGGCACCTGTGCTCTGGGCCTCACCTCCCTCACAGGGAGCAATTCCTTCCCAATATCTGATCTCTATATTTTATCTATTAGGTGTTTTACATGTATAATAGAATGTAAATGTAGCTTCCCCTCTCCCCTTACCTTGCTGGGTGGGGCAGGGGCAGCTGGGCTCTCTGCTGGTTTTGGGGGGATGTGGGGTCTCGGGTTTCTGTGGTTGAGATGACTTTTGAGGTATTAGAAAGTCTCTTTTCTCCCAGCCCTGTGACTGAAGAAGAAGTTGAGATTCATCGGTTCTGCTTTTCAAGGTTGTTTATTTTCTCTTATCCATTCCATTCTTTCTCTGACCTGCTGAGATCTGTCCAGCAGGTCGGGTTGTGGCACAGTCCCTGCCCTTGGGGTGGTGTTGGCTTTTTATACTAAGAACTACCTGTACTTTTTAATAATAATTGTTTAATACCTATCACCCATGTTAGACAGTCTGTCTTTATTCTAAACTAATCAAAAAGTGTCACCATCCCAGCAGAAGATGGAGGACAAGAAGAAGAAGGACAGGACCAGATTTCTCCATCTTGCCTCTTGAACCTCCATTCTAAATCCCCAAAATTCTACTTTTTCACCCTGTGACAAATTAACCATCATTCTACTCAAACTCTTGTGGCTTGTAACTCTTCTCACAAAGTTGGTAATTGTTTCCATGGGCTAAAATCGAAGGCACAGGTATTTGTGACTCCGTGCCAAGGTCTCTGAGCCTCTTGCCAGGGTCTCACACCACCTAGGGCAGCCAGAGGAATGTCCTGGGTCCCCACCATGGGGTTGCTCTGTGGCTCTGCAGGTGTCCCCATGTCTCAGGGTGTCCTTGGTCTGCCCTCTGCCCCCTTGGGAGGTGCCTTTGAAGAGCTTGGCAGCACACGGTGTATTTATTTTAAATACACACACAGGTGTTGCTGCTGGGCTGGGGGCTGTACAGGCAGGAACACAAACTCTCCCCAGGTTTCCTTTCTCCTGGGATTCCTGCTCCTCCTGCTCAGGGTGAGTTTATTGCGAATGCTGTGGTGTTTGACAGGTGAATCTCTGTCTGAAGGCGGGTAAAGGGTGAATCCTGTGGGACTGAGAGCAGGAGAGGATCCCCAAGAGTGCATGTTTAACGTGCCTTGTGCCAATAACGGGGCTCTATCCCACATGAACATCACACCCACGTGTTACACATACATCTCTGTATATGTGTGTGTGCTTCAGCAATAAGGGAACGAGCTCTGTGCTCCAAGGCCAGGACAGGGCTGGGAGCAGCCTGGGATAGTGCAAGGTGTCCCTGCCCATGGCAGGGGCTGGAATGAGATGATCTTTAACCAGCCCAAACCATTCTGTGACTCTCTAAGTCCTAATTCGCAGTTAAATCTTGCCTGAGGATGGCTAAATCCAAGCATCATTTTCCCCCTCACCTTTTGCTTAAAATCCATGTCCCAGGCTCATCTTTTACTGACTAAATCCACCTTTCAGCATTAGCCTTTGCCATCATCCTTCTTCCCCAGGCCCTGCAGCTGACAATAAGCTGCTGTAACAGGAACCAGCATTAACACGAGGGCTACTCTTAATTACAGGAGCTGCTGTTTATCTCCCCAGCTCTGTTTGCTGCGGACAAAAGCCCTCTCAGGAGGGGGGTCTCTTGTTAATAAGCTGCATGTGCACCCCAGCAGCGACATATTGATGTATTTTTAATAAATATTCTCCTTTAAAGGGCCACATATGTATTCTGGGCTAATCCTCTCATTACAAGATCGCGGGGCGGGCTCCGAGGTCGGGGAGAGTGTGCCTGGCAAAGCTGGATTTCCTATTCATGCCTGGTGCCTTAGATCTTGTACTTCCTGAAGGGGAGAGATGATGAGAGCAATAACGACTCGCTGTGCTAATTATTGTCATCCTTGAAGTCTAGAGGATGGAGGTGCCTCGCCTCAATTAAGGAAAAACGGGGAGCGATAACCCGATAATAGAGAAGCCTTTCATTAATCAGTGCCCCTGGAAATGGGAGGCTCTGCCGAGGCCTCTCCCTGTCCACTGCCACCAAATGGCTCTGTTAGGGTGGGATAGCAGGGAGGGAAATGGGAACTGAGTGTTGGGATGGTGGCAAAGGCTTGTCCTTGGCAGGAACAAGGCGAGGGCTCGGCTCTGAGCCGGGTGGGTGCAGGGGCCGCGTCCTTCTGCTGCCTAACCTGGAGTTGGAGTTAGGGATGGAAAAGCACATTTAAGCCTTCCTCTCTGCTGTTTACCTTGCTCTCCCACTCGGGTTGCAGGGGCTTTAATTGTGTTAAAATCAGATTACAATATTCCATTGCCATTTGCTCAGGGCTCTGTGCACACGGGGCACTCGGCAAAGGGAGAAAGGGCTCAGGCTAAAGACTTGAGCTAAGCCTGCACAGGCCAGCAACCACCCAGGCTTTGAGCTGCTGCATCCTCATTTTAATCGGTGTTTTCCACTTAAGTTTTCCCTAATTTCATCCTTTTTCTCCCATGAAAAAACTTCTTTTTATGTGAAACCTCCGAGTCCTTTCTTCTGCTGGCTGGGGAGGATGAGGCATCCTGGAGGTAGAGAGACTTTTAAATCAGGCTGGTACTTTGCAGGATACAACATTCCTGGCTCTGTAATAATGGTTCTCCTTTCTGTGGTGCCTCTGGACGGATCCTATGCGCAGGTTGATAAAACAGCACCACAAATGCACAGTTTTTTACCTCTGTCTCCCCAAACTGGAGTGCAGACACTTAGTGAAGAGCATAATTTAATTTCCTGAAATATATACACATGCAGGGAGCAATGGTGGGGCTGGTGTGAGCCCCCTGAGAGTTTTAAGAGGGTTTGGATGGTTCACATCTCCTCCTGCTTGGGTTTAAACTCCTTGGCCACCAGACATGGGAGCAAGTGGTGAAGGCAGCCTTGGCTCTGCAGGGAGCTTTCTGCCTGATGGGGCAAGCATCAGCCTGGAAGGGAATTTAGGGAGCTGTGAGCTGTCCCTCACCACTCTCCCAAGGCAGGAATGAGGAGTAGAACCCCTGGGAGAGGTGTGGTGCTGCCTTTTGCCTTTTCCCAGTTGTTTTAGTTGGTTTTCCTCATCTGGAGGAACCAACCATGAGCATCTCCTCATGCTGGAGATGCATCCCACGGGGAGGGAGCCTGTGTCGGGGGAAGCTGCAGCATCCATGCCCCCATGGAGCTCATTTTGGGGGTGGGGACAGGCTGCCACTCACGAGCAGGGTTATCCCCACCATCCTCCTGGCTCGGGATCCTGTTGAGGAGGAAAACTTAAATGGGGAAATCACATTTGTGGCCGCCGTGTGCACCCAGGGGCGCCGCTGCTGCCCTGACAGCATTTGCTCCACCCCAGGCGGGTCTGGGGGCCACGCACACCCTGCAGGGATGGGGTTTTGGCAGCTGCCCGGGTTTTTTGGTTTTTTCCTTTCCGCTCAGGGCAGGGAGGGAGCGGGAGGGGAGGGATTGGCCGGCTGTTCCTTGCTGAGGATGCTGAGCACCGGGGGAGGAGGTGGCGATGGAAGTGACTCATCCGTCTGGCGGCTCCCACGCGGGAAGGTGATGCTTGGTTCCCCTCCTTCCTCCTCGGGGGAACAATGGAGCTGTCGGAGCTGCTCCCTCTGCAGCCGGCTGCTTCCAGAGGTGCGAAAAATGCGTGCGTTTTATGATTGGCTTTTCGCAAATATTAAAATGAATGCTATACGTGTTGTGTTAGAAAGTAATGCTTCATTAATTCTCTTAAGTAGTGTGTTATGTATAGTTTTAGGCTATAAAAATTGTTAAAATATAAACGATGCTATGTAAGATACTTTTTTAAAATAAAGGACTCACAGCGAGATAGCAGCCACAGGACACCTGAATCTTTCAGAGAAAGAGAATTTATTGCTCCATTATCAGAAGAAACGAACTTCTTCCTGCCTCGAAGGCACTGCCAGGATTCAGAGGAAGAAGCTGATGATGACCAGACAGAATCCTGTGTTTGACTGGAATTTATGCATCATGGATGAGGTGTATGAATATGCAACAGGTTATTGCTTTTAAGGGTTAATCCTCTGCTAACGTGGGTCCTTTTTCAGGCTTGTGCTGCCCAGAAAAGGTACCCAGATGTCCGTGACTCTTTGTATTTGTTGTCTCATATTGTCATAATTCAATTTGTCCAAATTATTATTACTCTAATTGTATTACTATTTTTTATAACCATTTTATTACTATTAAACTTTTAAAATTTTAAAACAAGTGATTGGCGTTTTTCACAAGAGATGCCTTCAGGGGGAGTGGGTTGGAGCTCTGGGGTGGCACCGTGGCCCTCCAGGGCTCTCAGCCCCTGGGGATTTGTGGTTTTGTGCGTCACCTCAGGGAAAATAAAAGGGTTTTTGGGCAGGTTAAGGACAGAAAGCCCCCTCCAGCAGCTGCAAGCCCAGGGGCTGGGCAGGATGTAATGATTGTGAAAAACGCCAACCACTTGTTTTTAAAATTTTAAAAGTTTAATAGTAATAAAATGGTTATAAAAATAGTAATGCAATTAAAGTAATAATAATTTGGACAATTTGAATTAGGACAATATGAGACAATAGAGACAAAGAGTTATGGACGTCCGGGTACCTTTTTCTGGGCAGCACAAGCCCGAAAAAGGACCCACGTTAACAGAGGATTAACCCTTAAAAACAACAGCCTGTTGCATATTCATACATCTCATCCATGATGCATAAATTCCATTCAAACACAGGATTCTGTCTGGTCATCATCACCTTCTTCCTCTGAATCCTAACAGCGCCTTCGAGGAGGGAAGAAGTTCATTTCTTCTGATAATGGAGCAATAAACTCTTTTTTGCTGAAAGATTTAGGTGTCCTGTGGCTGCTATCTCGCAGTGCAAGTCCTTTCTTTAAAAAAGTTATCCTACATAGCATAGTTTCTATTTTAACAATTTTTATAACCTAAAACTATACATAACACACTACTTAAGAGAATTAGTGAAGCATTACTTTCTAACACAACAAGTATAGTATTAATTTTAATATTTGTGAAAAGCCAATCATAAAATACATACATTTTTCACAGTGATGCTCCCCCAGCTGCTGGTGGTCTGCAGCATGGGGTATCCTGAGCCACTTTCCATGGGTTTAAGAGCCCACTTTCCATAGGTTCCGTGTTCTTTCCATGGGTTTAAGAACCATCCATGAGCTTTTCCTGTCCCTGCTGGAGCTCCCTTAACCACAGTGTCCCCAGGCAAGGAGATCCACTGATCAAACACCCACACTCGTAGGGATCACTGGTAAATCCTGCTGGCCCTGTGCTTGCAACCCCAAACGTGAACAAAGCTCTTAAAGCCTGCAGGATTTGTTCCAGAAATTCCTGGCGCGTTTCAGCAGCTCCTGGGAACTGATTTCATGTTTTGTACAAATGTTTCCCTGGCCCCTGTGAGCAGAAGGCGAGCGAGCGGCGCGTGCAGCAGCTGTTGGTGTCACAGCTGATTTTAGCCCAAATTTGGCAGCTCTAAGCTCAGAGCCAGCCCAAAGGCTTCAGCTTCTCCACCCCTCCCAGCAGCAGGGTTTGATTTCTGCTTGGGTTCAGACACCTCTGGGAATGAATCCCAGGAGTTTGGAGCAAGTTGAAAGCAGCTTCAGCCTCTCCTCAGGACTCCTGTGCTGCTCCACTCAGCTGTCCCTGAGGTCACAGGTGCTCCAGGTGTGGGAGAGCCCTCCAAAGGTCTGGCTGTGGGAAAAGATGCAACAGGACAGGTGATCACAGCTGAGCCAGTGGTGCTTGGCCTTGGGAGAACCTGTTTCTCCATGTTTTTCCACATCCGAATTCCCAGCCAGTGCCAGTGGTGGCTCCTGCCCTCCCCCAGTGGCTGCTGATGCCTCAGCAGCATCCAGGCAGCTTTGTAGCTCTGGGAATTTGCCAGGGACATTTTGGGAGTAGAGGGAAACTCTTACCTGTGAACACGTGGCTGAATCCCATCAACACCGTGCGAGCATGGGCCACAGTTATCTGCTTCCCACATCCATCCATCCATCCATCCATCCATCCATCCATCCATCTGTCCATCCGTCCATCATCCACCCGTCCATCCATCCATCCATCCATCCATCCATCCATCCATCCATCCATCCATCCATCCATCCATCCATCCATCCATCCATCCATCCATCCATCCATCCATCCATCCATCATCCATCCATCCATCCATCCATCCATCCATCCATGATCCATCCATCCATCCATCCATCCCTCCATCCATCCCACATCCATCCATCCCTCCATCCATCCATGATCCATCCATGGATCCATCCCTCCATGGATCCATCCATCGTCCATCCATCCCTCCATGGATCCATCCATCCATCCATCCATCCATCCATCCATCCATCCATCCATCCATCCATCCATCCCTCCATGGATCCATCTGTCCATCCATCCATCCCTCCATGGATCCATCCATCCCTCCATGGATCCCTCCATGGATCCCTCCATGGATCCCTCCATGGATCCATCCATCCATCCATCCATCCATCCATCCATCCATCCATCCATCCATCCATCCATCCATCCATCCATCCATGTGCTCCCAGCTCTTTCCCCAGCCCGGATCCCTCTGCCCTTTTGTCCATGTTGCTCTAGGAAAGGTTTGCACTGATATCACTCTCCAGATCACTTTTGGGTGTGTTTATTTTTTATTTACAAAGCGTGGCCCCGGCTCTGAAGCCGATTGTGCCGAGCAGTCGCTGCTTGTGCGGCATCCCCGAACAGGAGGGGTTTTATCCCGTCCCCATGGCAACCAGCATCTGAATTAACAGCCCTCTACTCGCAGCAATTTGCTGTCACATGGTCCGGAGGAAACACTTTGAAACCCTTGTGGTTCTTTTCAATAGCCTTGATTGTTAGCGCCTCCCAAACTTAATCATTAACGGGGCTCTGCAGAGATAATTACTGTGATTTGCATTTTTCTGCCCATGTGTGTGTGACCGGAGCCCCAGGACTCCGCTGGCCCTGAGCTCCTGCTTCTCCTGGAGGAGGCTGGATGAGGGAATTTTTTGGAGGTTGGATGAGGGAAGTGGGTGATGGATTTTTGGCTGGCCTGAAGGATTTGGGCAGTTGGGGCAGCGGCTGCAGCGCTCAGGGATGGATGGTTTGGAGAGGGATGGTTTGGAGAGGAATGGTTTGGAGATGGGTGGTTTGGAGAGGGATGGTTTGGAGATGGATGGTTTGGAGATGGATGGTTTGGAGATGGGTGGTTTGGAGATGCATGGTTTGGAGATGGGTGGTTTGGAGAGGGATGGTTTGGAGAGGGATGGTTTGGAGATGGGTGGTTTGGAGATGCATGGTTTGGAGAGGGATGGTTTGGAGAGGGATGGTTTGGAGAGGGATGGTTTGGAGAGGGATGGTTTGGAGAGGGATGGTTTGGAGAGGGATGGTTTGGAGAGGGATGGTTTGGAGAGGGATGGTTTGGAGAGGAATGGTTTGGACATGGATGGTTTGGAGAGGGATGGTTTGGAGAGGAATGGTTTGGAGATGGATGGTTTGGAGAGGGATGGTTTGGAGATGGATGGTTTGGAGAGGAATGGTTTGGAGAAGGATGGTTTGGAGATGGGTGGTTTGGAGATGGATGGTTTGGAGAGGAATGGTTTGGAGAAGGATGGTTTGGAGATGGGTGGTTTGGAGATGGATGGTTTGGAGAGGGATGGTTTGGAGAGGAATGGTTTGGAGATGCATGGTTTGGAGATGGGTGGTTTGGAGAGGGGTGGTTTGGAGATGGATGGTTTGGAGAAGGATGGTTTGGAGAGGGATGGTTTGGAGAGGGATGGTTTGGAGATGGTTTGGAGAGGGATGGTTTGGAGATGGGATGGTTTGGAGAGGGATGGTTTGGAGAGGGATGGTTTGGAGGCTGAGCCCTGCTCCGAGGTGACATCCATGGAGTGACCACAGGATGTTTGGGATTTTCTCTAATTCCCTGGAAATATCCAACCCCCTGCCACCTTTCCTTGACCACGCAGAGACATGAAAAAGGTGTTTAAAACAGATCCTGGTGCTCTGCCTAATTGTAGGGTTTGGTGAAGGACAGCTGGGTGCTGACTGTGCCTGCTGCTCTGACAGCAGCAAGAGAAATAGAAATTGAATATATAAAACACAAATATGTCCTTTTGGGGGTTTTGCTTTAATTTTGGGGTGGCTTTAGGTTTGCTTTTTTTTTTTTTTGGTTACTCAGTTTGTGTTATGCAAGTGAGGAGGAGATTTCTGTGACTCCACAAATCAGAAAGTTTTGGGAAAGCTGCAGAAGGCAGGCCTCAGAGACAGCAGAACTGTGACTGGAGCTAAGCAGTAGCCATGAGATAGGTCAACAGAAAAATTATGTAAAATGTAGAAAAGTAAGGACAAATAGAACAATGGTCTGTGTATTAAAGCTTGTCTAGAATAACTCCCTAAGCTACAGAAAATTTTATCTAGTGAGATATTAGGAAATTTTAAACTCAATAATGGAGCTCTGTGCATTGTGTTTAAAGGCTTACAAGCAGGTATTGTAATGATGTGAGCTGCTGGCATCTTCCCGTTGTCATAACCATGTAATGAGTCTGATGCTGGAAAATAAAACAGCTCAAGGCACATTCCTCATCAGTCCTGTCCTGTTTGTGATTTGTACAGAGCCCCCGGCCGGCGGTAGAGATTCATTTGGCATCCCACAGCAGGGCAGTGCTCTTCCCCCAGCCACGGTGGGGAACTGGGAGCACTGGTGCGGTGCTGGCTCAGCCGAGGGGCTCGGGGCAGCAGCTCCTTGTCCCGAGTGAATGGGATTTGCATCGTGCAGGAGCAGGTGGCAACGGGCTCATTTGCAATTTCTGTGCCTGCCACATGTCCCCGCAGCGGCAGGTTCAACGAGATGGGGCCTGGCTGGCAGGACAAAATGGAAAAAGGATTGAAAGGGGCTCCTGCACCTTCAAAATTCACTGGGGTGGATCCAACATCCCCTTCCCATCCCTCCCTTGGCCAGTGGGAGTGAAGCAGCCCGGACACAGAGGGTCAATAAAGCAATTTGCACCCTCCTACAGGGCCATCCATCAAGTGACATGATTACATCTCCACTGGTGCCAGGGTATAATGCAAATTATGTCACAGTGATAGGAATATCTGAAGATTCATTTCTTCTGCCTCTGGAAATACCTTGCCCCTCCCTGCATTTGTGGGGAGTCAAGGGTAGCATTATCCCATGCCAATAGTATTTCTCTTTAATGCTATTGTTTGATTAAGGAATATCTGTGGCTCGTTTTGCCTTTAGGAGGGAAGCCCTGGTGGTTTTTTGGCTGATGAGCGATGTGTGGAGGCAGTGCTGGGCTGTGTGTCAGCAGGGTGAGCATCCTGTCCTGTGCCAAAGCTGCCACATCCTGTCCCTGCCTGCAACTGCTGTGACATTTCCCTGGGTTATCATAGATGGTTTGGGTTGGAAGGAACCATTAGAGTCCAAATCCCACGACAAAACCATCTATAGATTAAATCTGTGTTCAGCACAGGAGCTGGCAGGGAATTTGGTCCCCACTAATTTAGAGAGCTTTTTTCCTTGCTAAAAGGATGTTGGTGCCTCCTCTCTCCTCTGTTTCTTGATCTCAGTTTCCAGAAAAGCTGCTCCTGGGTTATATCCCACCCTCACACCTGGGTTGCTCACCCTGACAGGATCAAGGAATTCACAGAAATTCCCTTCCCAGAAAGGTCCTGATGCTCTGACAGGTCTGAGCTCCTTCCCAGAGCCCAGATTATTTCAGTGTATTGGCTTGGAGGGCATTGGTGGGGAGATTCTTTGCTTCCATCAGGTCTGGAGAAGTCACAAGTTTTATTTTCTTGGCTCTTTTTGTAGAATTATTGAACAGTTTGTGTTGGAAGGGACCTTAAAGCTCATCCAGTTCCACCCCCTGCCATGGGCAGGGACACCTCCCACCATCCCAGGCTGCTCCAAGCCCTGTCCAGCCTGGCCTTGGGCACTTCCAGGGATGGAAGATCCACAAATTCTCTGGGCAATCTTTAATCTTCTTCAGCCTGTGCTTTCCTCCCCAGCTGAGGACAAACAACGTGGACTGAAGAGAGAAAAACAAGCAGGGTGGGACTTCATGGGCTAAAGCTGGAATTGGACAATTAACTCCAATATTCAAATGGAGCAGAACTGATCAAAGTGAGAGACCCCATGACCAGTTGTCCATTTTGTGACCATTTTAGTTTATCTTGAGCATAACCCTGGCTGGGCTCTCGTGCTGCCCAAGGTGGATCTACTGAGGCCTTTGAATAAATCCCTCCTTTACTCTTTAGCTCTGTCCAGTCTCTGTTCCAGGTCAGCCTGCACAAGGCATCAGCTGTCACAAAGAAAGGTCTGGGGTTGAGCCCTGGCTGTCCTGCCCATCTCCTGTCAAGCCTTTACCAAATATCTCCTTTACTCTTGGTCCTTCATGATTTCATGTATCCAACCCCAGCCCTGCATTTTTCAGGGTGTTTGAAGGAGTCTGGTGGGAGGGAACGGGTGTTGGCTTGGCTGTGGCAGCCTAACAGGAAAAAACTGGTGGCAACACTTGGGGTGAATCAAACATTTATCTCCTTTTCACTTAAAAGGCACTGACACGGCTTTTCCTTGCCCATCCTCCTCTCCAGGGTGGTTGGGAGACCTGCAGGAAGACTTCAGCCTCTTCAACCTGAGCCAATTTTGGGTTATTAGGGCCACAAAGCTGCTCCTGGAAACACGAGGCTCTCATTTTTGTGGCACCCAATATTTTTAACAGGCTCAGCTGAAAACAAACCCCCTTTTTCCCTCCAGTGCTGTTTATTTTGTGGCACTGTGGGATTTTTTTTTTTTTTTTTTTTTTTTTTTGGGTTGAAACAGATATCCTTGGGAAGAGCTGTAACCCACTGACCTGGAGGGGATGCAGTAACATCCATGGAGCACCCTGCTGTGGGAAGGAGTCAGCTGGGGTCAGCAGCCTGGCATTCCCACCCCCCTGCAGCTGATAAGGAAAAGGAAGTTGATATTTGTGCCCTTGAGACAGCCTTGTTAAACAGGAAAATAACAAATGGAAAAAGGACACGTTTCCAATGGTACCCCACTTTCCTGAAGCTACAAATCACCAGCTTGGGCTGCCTCTCCTGCCATGCATCTGCTCATGCTGCTCATCTGTTTTGCAGGGATATGGGTTTTCCTGATGAAAAGGCTCACCATGTCCTCTGGGAACACCCCCAGTATTCAGCTAAATGCACTTAAATCTCTTTTTTTGTTGGCTTTTTGTGGTACCAGGTATAAGTTTTAATGATTCCCAGCCTGTTGTTCTCTCTTCCCTCCATTCCCCAGGCCTTGGGCAGCTCCTCCAGCTCCTCCCTCCTGCATCAGTGATGCCCAACTCTGTCATCACCTGCAGGAGTCTGCTCATGAGGGGTGGTGTGTGCTTCAGTCACTGTGGATTTACCCTACAGGGACTGAAAATAGACACAAAACTCTGGCCCCCGCAGCAGAAGGAACTTAAAATCACAGAATTTCAGAATGGTTTCATTTGGAAGGGACCTTAAAGCTCATCCAGTTCCACCCCCTGCCATGGCAGGGACACCTTCCACCATCTCAGGTTGCTCCAAGCCTGTCCTTGGACAATTCCAGGGATCCAGGGGCAGCCACAGATGCTCTGGGCACCCTGTGCCAGGGCCTCACCACCATCCTAGCCAGGAATTCCTTCCCAATCTCCCATCCAGCCCTGCCCTCTGGTAGAGGAAGCCATTCCCTGGGTCCTGTCCCTCCATCCCTTGTCCCCAGTCCCTCTCCAGCTCTCCTGGAGCCCCTTCAGGCATTGGGACAGGCTCTGAGCTCTCCCTTCAGCAGGGAGGATGCTTGGGTGAGGGTCATTGGCTTGCGGGACTTGAAAACCCCAACCCAGCAGTGCTGCTGGACAACCTGCACCAGCTGGCTGGGATGCCTCAGGTTTTAGCTTTTATAATTTTCAGATTCTGTGCTGCTTTAGTGTGTAATTCTGAGCTTCAAATTCCCAAATTGAATGTGGGTGTCCAAATCCCCCTAAAAACAAACCCTGGGAGCTGCTTTGTTCCCCACCCCTGTGAGCTCTGGCCAGCAATGGTTTGTGGTTGCCCTTCCCCAGGCAGCTCAAGCCACCAGGGCTCTGTGTCTGAAATCTGCAGCCCCGTGGGTGTAGGGGATACAGTATGGGTAAATGAAGGTGGTATGGAATGTAATCTTATCCCCCAAAGAGTTGGGGCTGAACCAATTACTAACAATTAGGAGCAGGCCTAATGTTAACAGGCCACACCTGTGTCCAAAAAGAACAGTGGTATAAAAGAGTGGATTGGTGGGATCTGGAGTTAGATGGCTGCTGCAGGAACCAGGAACAGTCAGTGCATTGAGGAACTGATAACAGAGAGCATTGAGGAGGCACAAAAGTCTGGTGGTATGGAATCCTTGCACTATAATAGAACTCTTGATAAATAGGATAACAAATGGTGACCCTGATGTGATTCGGGACTAAACCATATTGCCCTGTGGATTCAGGGCTAAACCATATAACCCTGTGGATTTGGGGCTGAACCATATAATCCTGTGGATTCGGGGAAACTGGATTGGCATACTAAACTATTGACAAAATATATAAATTACAGCTATTAGTGTTTGTTAAATATGAAAGATAAGCATGTTGTAAATTATAAAACTGAACTAACATTTATATATCTATCTATCTTTACTTTAATATGCTGTTTGAACAGTTATATAACTCTTAGTTCTAAATGAAATGTACAAATATGCCATAATGTTAATTTATTTGAATATGTACTTCTGGAAATGCTGCAACTTTGTGGTTAAAAAGAAAAAGGGGGAATTGTAGGGGGATACATTATGGGTAAATGAAGGTGGTATAGAATGTAATCTTATCCCCCAAAGAGTTGGGGCTGAACCAATTACTAAAAATTAGGAGCCAGGCTTAATGTTAACAGGCCACACCTGTAGCCAATAATAACAGTGGTATAAAAGAGTGGATTGGTGGGACCAGGAGTCAGATGGTTACTGTAAGAACCAGGAAGAGTCAGTGCATTGAGGAACTGCTTACAGAGAGCATCGAGGAGGCACGAATCTCTGTCGGTATGGAATCCTTGCACTGTAATAGAACTCTTGATAAATAATACAACACGTGGGAGAGAGAAATGAGAATTCTGGGAGGGGGTTGTTAACACCCCCCAGGATTTATTTCAGCCATCTGGACACTCTCATTATTACCTGTGGGTAAGAGATAAATGAGCATTTCCACGTTGTCAAAGCAGGTATTGATCAGGGCAGGGCTGATCAATGGGATGCTGTTTTCCCTGTCCCAGCCCCCAGGGATTTTGCCCATCATTAACAGTCAGACAACAAGGGCCTCTTCTGTTATCCTAATGCTAGGCCAATCTGGGAATTAATGGGGATATTTGAAGGCACCTTAACTGCCTGTGCTGATACCCAGCCCCGAGTTTCCCTGCCCTAATCTCCCCCAGGTCCCGCTGGATAATGTGCCTAAGCTGGTTACAGTGAATTTGCATGAATAAACAGCAGTTCTGCAGCTTCATTAACGCCAAGCCATCATCTGAGCTTGCTTATTGCCTGTCCTTTGAACCCTAAAAGGGAAGATTTTCAGCAACAATTGACTTTGTGTTTGGGGGTCACAGGACCCATCCAGCTCTCAGGCAGAATTTGCCTCTCCAGAAACGTCTTTTCCTCTTTGCTTTCCTCCACAATCACTCTGCCAAGGTGAATAATTGTCCTGTAATGTTTTGTACGTGGAAAAAAAAAGGTTAACTGTGCTCAGGGATAACCAAGTGCTGGCTGGCAGAAAGGGGCACACCACGATTTATTTACTGCTGGTTCTCAGCACAAGGGGGGTCAGCCCAGCCAAACCCATGCCTGGAAACCCAAATGGAGCTGGGATGGGGAGATTGCTCTGGGGAGAATGGTCAGATCGGGGTGGCCCTGGGGCTGGGGATGCAAGAGGTGGAAATGGGCCAGGGAATATTGGAATGAGGGGATGAACATCCGTGCCTGGGTGGGAGGTGCAGGGGAGCAAGCAGGACAGGGATGTGCCTGGCAAAGCTTTCCCACCTTGCATGGAAACCGTGGGAATGAGCTGTGCATCCGCAGAAAAACCAAAGGGATTTTGGGGAGTGGAAGAGGAAAGGCAGGAGAGGCTGGGGACCCCCGAGGGATGGAGGGCACAGTGGGCAGGGTGAGCTCAGGGACACTGGGAACAAACTGAGCTCCCTGCTCCACATTCCCTGGATTAATGAACTCTCATGGATGTGTGGGTGTCAGAACCCAGGAAATTCCTCTGGCTGCCCTGGAGGGCTCCAGCCCCTGCCCAGGGGGCTCAGAGACCTTGGCACAGAGCCCAAGGCCCCTCTGCCTTTGATTTAACCCTTGGAAAAAACAATTACCAACCTTTATGTGAAGAATTACAAGTCAAAAGAGTTTAAGTAGAATAATAGTTAGTTTGTCACAGGGTGAAAAACAGATTTTTTTGGGGGTTTTTAGAATGGGGGCTTGGGGTCCCAAGATGGAGGAATTTGGGCATGTCTTGTCCTTTTTCCTTCTTCTTCCTAGCCTCCATCTTCTGGGTGTGGTTGGCACTTTCAGATTGGTTTAGAGTAGAAACACACTGCCTAACATAATGAGACAGTGATAGGTATTGGGAAGTTATTGTAAATAGGGCCCTTTTGGATTGGTTTAGAGTAGAAGCTCACTGTCTAACACAGGTGATAGGTATTAGGAAGTTATGGTAAATAATGTACAAGTAGTTTTTAGTATAACAAGATGACATCACCCCAGGGGTGGCCAGTGTGCCTCTGTCTGTCCTGCTGAATGGACCTTGACAGGCCAGAGAAAAGAATTTCATAGATAAGAAAATAATAAACATAAGAAATAATAAACCTTGAGAACCAGACCAGAAGAGTTCTGGCTCATTCTTTGACTGCTGGGCTGGGAAAAGAGACTTTCTTACTTATCTTGGGGTCACTCTGAACAGCAGCGATTCTGAGATGTGGGCTCTGCTCCCCTGCTGCTCTGGGATCAAAGATTCTGCTCCGTGTGCCAATGAGGGGACAATGAGGGTCCAGCTTCCCTCTGTCCCAGCCCAGCAGTGCCCCAGCCTCACACAGCAATCCTGGGTGTTCACACCCAAACCTGGGGCTGGGGCAGGGTCCTCCAGGCATGAGGAGGATGAGGAGTGTGGCCCAGAACAGGGAAAAGCCAGAGGGATTGTCCAGGGGGAAGCCAGGGTCTGGTGAGGCTCTGCCCTGGCAGTGGGAGCTGCTGAACCAGCTGTTGTGCACATCTGTAAGGCTCCACCGAGCCAGGAAGAGAGGCTGGAGCTTGTCCCCAGTTGCCCCGAGTGATCCTGGGCTGGCACTGGGGGCATTCCCGTGTTTTCAAACATCTCCGTGGCTCCAGGGGGTGTCCCCAGCCAGCAGGAGCATCCAGAGGGGAGGAAAAACCAGGTTTGGGTGGGAGCTGGCTGTGTGTCTGTCCCAGGGCTGCCCAGGGGAGGGGGAGGAAGAGGAGGAGGGTGAAGGCTGGGCTGTGCCCGGAGCCCAGCTCCCATCTGGCTCCCTTATCACGGCCGGCACAGACTCTTTGACACCTGTTTGGCCAGAGCTTCTGATGGGAATCCTTTCCCACCATTTTTGCACTTTTCAAGCAGTATAAAAATCACCCTGGACTGATGCACGTGTGCAAGGAGACATAACATCACATATCCTGAAGCCAGGGTGAAAACCCCAATAAATTTGATGTGGCGCAGTCAGATCTTTGCCTGAATCAACAAAATAATGTCTGAGATAAATGGGAATAAATAAATGTCCAGAATGTCCGAGATAAATGGAAAAAGGAAAGGCAGCCCCCTCCTGGGAATGGCCTCACGGGCATTTTGCCAGCACCTGGTCAAAACCAGAATGCGTTGGGCTCTGAGAGTCGTCCCAAAAACCCTAAAACAAGGCTCAGTGCCTGCTCCTAAATGCAGGCACTCGCCTGAAGGCTGGGCTGTGCCGGGAGCCCATTTCCCATCTGGCTCCCTTATCAGGGCCGGCACAGCCTCGCGTGTCACATTGGGATGTAAATCGCATTAATTGAATTCACTTTGGCTGCGCTTTTGGGAGCAGACAATGACTGAGTCAAAATCTCATTTACATACTGATAAGGCACAGTTGAAAAACGATGCCTTCTAATGAATAAAATGTGTGTAACTGGTCCAGCTTGATATTAGCATTAAAGTGTTAATCACTTTGGCATACAAGTTTATAGTGCTGAGTAAATTTGTCTTCAAAGGGTCCTGAAACAGAAATCTATGTTTCTGGACTGCCATAGCAACATATAGACGTCTTCATTGTATTTCTTGGTCAGAAAGCAGATGCCAGCTTCTAATTAAAGCCTAATTTGCAATTTGTGTCCTATTCAGTGTTTTCATGGGAACTTTGATGGCTGATACAGGGGTAAGCAATAACCAGCAGCACGAACTTGAAAGCAGAGATGGAAATTCATCCTCCCCTGGGGCTGCAGGGCTGGGCCAGGAGCAGGTTCGGGAGTCCCTGCTCGCAGAGAGGGAAGATGGAACCCATTCCATGAGCCAGCCTGCTCCAGGCAGCTCTGGCCCTCCTCTTCCTCCTCTGGAGACAGATGGAAAAGGCTCCTTCCAAACCCCCAGTTAGAGGCTCCAGATTAATGATGCTCATGAAGGTCTCTCGCTGTGCACGTTCTCCAGCCCACCTGCTGACCTGGAGCAGCTCGTGCTTCCCACTCTTCCCCTGCCACCCATCCATCTCCTCCTTTTGCTCCTAGTGACGGCCTCAGGAGCTCCTGACTCGTTAATTTCAAGGGTAATTAGCAGCAGCAGGCCTGTGGGTGCCTGGAGCCCTGGTGGGAAGGTGTCCTGTGGAGGTTTGAGGTGCCAGCCCAGTCTGTGGGAGGTGCTGCTCCCGATAAATGCTGGGTTTGCTTCTGCTGGCCAGGGGTTTGGAAAGGACAAAGGGGCTCAGATCCCAGTGAAATCCAATCCTCCTTGGGACTCCTTTCCCTCCTGCAGCCTTGGGCACTGGCTGGGGAGCTGAGCCTCCCAAAACCCTGAGGCTGGAGCTGCTGCCCAGCTGCAGAGTGCCTGCAGACCCTGCCCGTGCTGGGCTTTGCACGGGGTCACGGTCCCTTGGTGTGTTTTGGCCGCCCCTCAGCTCCTTGCAGGGTTTGTGACTGACAATAATTGGTGTGGCGGCAGATTCAGGGCTCCGTGATCACAGCAGAGGTGGCTGAAGGACCGCAGGGGACTCTGCCTCGGCAAGGGGACAGCTGACACGGCTTGGTGTGGCTGTGCCAATGTGCTGGGTGTCCCCTCACCATCCCGGGACAGCAGGGAACAAGTGACGCTTGTGTCATTGAGGAGCAAAGCACGCACCCCAGAGCAGGAGGGGAGTATGCCTGGGGGTCTGTGAAATGGGATTTCCCTGGTTCCTGTTGAATAAATGAGCCCTGGGAACCCCTGGAGACAGAGATGCCATGCTGGGCCCACGGTCCAAAAAGCTGCCCCAGGGTTTGTGACCTGTGGAGGTTTGAGGTGCCAGCCCAGTCTGTGGGAATAAATGCTGGGTTTGCTTCTGCTGGCCAGGGGTTTGGAAAGGACAAAGGGGCTCAGATCCCAGTGAAATCCAATCCTCCTTGGGACTCCTTACCCCTCCTGCAGCCTTGGGCACTGGCTGGGAGCTGAGCCTCCCAAAACCCTGATGGAGTTGCCCAGCTGCAGAGTGCCCTGCCCTGCCCCGTGCTGGGCTTTGCACGGGGTCACGGTCCCTTGGTGTGTTTTGGCCGCCCCTCAGCTCCTTGCAGGGTTTGTGACTGACAATAATTGGTGTGGCAGCAGATTCAGGGCTCCGTGGTCACAGCAGGGGTGGCTGAAGGACCACAGGGGACTCTGACACGGCTTGGTGTGGCTGTGCCAACGTGCTGGGTGTCCCCTCGCCATCCCGGGACAGCAGGGAACAAGTGACGCTTGCGTCCTTGAGGAGCAAAGCACGCACCCCAGAGCAGGAGGGGAGTATGTCTGGGGGTCTGTGAAATGGGATTTCCCTGGTTCCTGTTGATTAAATGAGCCCTGGGAACCCCTGGAGACAGAGATGCCATGCTGGGCCCACGGTCCAAAGCTGCCCCAGCCTCCAGCAGGGAAATCTGTCCATTCCATGCCTCTCTGCTGGCTGCTCCTTCCCACCTCGGCTCAGGTTTTCAGCTGCAATAAATCAGCACGGTTCCACCAAAGCCAATTTCACGTCAGTCAGTGCTCTGACTCCTGGTACTCAACCTTCCCACTGAATTTATTCCCTCCATAGGGTCCATGTGCTTGTTTAAGTCCTGTAATCCATCATGGAATGTTCCTGCTTTTAGAGCAGCCAAAAAAAAAAAAAAAAAAAAAAAAAAAAGACTTGAAATTTGTCATGTGGGGTGTAGTTGGAATCTAGATGGCGTTTGTAGATGGACACAAGGTGTCTGGAGCTGTTAAGTTATTTATCCTGCAGTGCTTTGACTTTTGTCCTAACATTCTTTCAGATGGAGATGGATGTAATCCATGGCAGAGAGCCCCATCCTGGGTGAGGGGGTTCCCCTGAGCAGGGTTAGGGTTAGGGTTAGGGTTGGTCACTGTTTTTCTTTGCAGGGGAAGCTTAAATGGTGCCTGTGTTACAGCACTGTCCTTTGTTTTTGTTTTTAGGAAGTAAAGCCATAAATCAGCAGCCAGGGTGAGTGGGCAAGGTGAGCAGTGACCAGCTGATGGAAGCACTTGTTATTGCACAGGTCTCAATTTCTGCTGCAATTCTGAGCTGGACTATTGTATCAGCTGTCAATCTCCTTCCTGAGGGATTTGGGTCCCCCAGGGCAGGCTCCAACCACTGAATGCTTGGAGAGTGAACATCTCCTGGGAAGAACCTTCTGCTGTGGCCTCCCACTCCCCTGCTCCTGCACAGGCTGGGCAGCGCAGTGCGGTTCAGGCACTGAATGCTGCCACTGAATGACCCAACCAAATAAACTCCTGAGAGCTGCCACTGTGCCTCTGGAGCCCTTGTGCCAGCTCAGGGTTCATCAGGGGGCTCCTCACTGGTGTCTCTGCAGCCATGGGTGCCACCAGCTCTGTTCTGGCAGCAGAAAGGAGGAGATGGTGACTCCACCTGCATCGTGCCCAGTTGTGGATTGATGTCATGTCAGCATATCCCAGATATGGATCCCAAAATGTCGAGATCCAAGGCCCCAAGAACCCCAAAATTCCCTGCCCAGGTGATCCCTAAGGTCCCTTTCCAACCCAAACTGTTGGAACCCTGGATGCTGAGAATTTCAGACTTTCTGTGCTGACAGGCCCTGACCCCCAAGAGAACCCTGCATTGACCTGAGGCCATGGAGAAGCCTTCCAAAATGGAATGACAGAACTGGGATTGTGGGTGTGGAGTTTGATTAGAAGTGTGTGATATCACAGGGTGGAAAACTGAGAGTTTAAGGTTTTAGATGTAGTAATAGATATAAAGCAAGATGGAGGTTTTAGGGTAGAGGCTGGTCCTTCTTCTTCACCTTCTCCTTCCCCTTCTTCTCCATGGGTTTGGGTGGTTTTGTGCAATTGGATAAAAAAGTCCCCATTGCAGCCATGGGTGGTTGGTGATTGGATTAAAAGTGAAAATAATTGAGGTGTCATTTCTTAATTAGACAGTTTATCCTTAAAAGGCCTTGTAGAAAGAGAGATGGGGCTCCATTTTTAGTTTGTAAGAGTGAAGTGCTGCAGAACTCAGGGTTTGAGAGACTGTGACAGAGATAAGAACTAAAAAATATCTGAGTCCCAACAAGAAACACCATTTCTAGCATTTAATCCCAACTCTGTCAAAAAAGAAGCAAAGTTAGCAAATTAGCAAAATTAGTTCATCTGCTCCAGCCCCTCACCATTATTTCCTCCACCAGGTGGGCCTATTCGGATGTTTTTGATGGGAATCCTTTCCAACCATTTTTACACTTTTCAAGCAGTGTAAAAATCACCCTGGGTCGATGCACATGTGCAAGGAGACATAACAACACATATCCTGAAGCCAGGGTGAAAACCCCAATAAATTTGTGTGGCACAGTCAGACGTTCGACTGAATCAACAAAATAAATCCGGAATGTCCCAGATAAATGGAAAGAGAGAAAAAGAAAACAATGACCCACCTAAAGCTTTGCTCACATAACAGGAAAAGCACAGCCTGGGGCTCTGTCCACCTATTTGTACCAGTGAGTGGAAAATACCCTGCTCCAGGAATGCACCTCTTTCCTGCTTGCTGGGGGATGTGAGATCTCCCTGCAGGGAATATCCTGTTTACCCAAAGCCTTGTTTCCCACCATTCCAGCAGGCACCACGCAGCACTGACTTCCCCCAGGGAGCTGAAACCACCCTCTTCATAAGGAATTTATTAATATAAGGCTTTTTTTTTAATTAAAAGGTGCTGGCAGGATGAGAGCTCCTCAGGGTGTGGAGCAGGGGTTTGGTGAGTGGGGCGCTGGAATCCAGGGCTGGGATGGCTTCTCTGATCCCAACACCTCCACTCCATCCCCCTCAGTCCCTTCTCCAGTGATGCTCCAGGGGCTGTTGCACCTTTTTCTGCCATGCAATTCCTTGGGGCTCTGCTTAAACCCTCATGGGAGCACGTGCTGGAATTCCTATGAAACGTCTGGCCCTAAGCCTCCTTGGCTTTGTGTGGCATCCTGTGCCTAAGTCACTGAGGCCATTAAAAATCAAAAACCCCAAGGGCTTTGTGCTGCTTCCCATCCCTGGGGCCAGCCTGGGCAGGGTGTGAGTGAGGGACACCAGCCCACAGAGCCAGCAGCTCTTTGGTTCCTGGGGCTCCTGCCAGCTGGAATTACGGCTCATTCCAGCCCAAGCACCCCTAACCACATGATAAACATTATCGGGGTTATTAAAATGTTTTAGCAGAGCCAGAAATGTTTGAAAAACCTGTTGCAACACCAAGCTCAGCGTTTTAATGCGGCCTGAGGAACAGGCTCTCTCTGTTCTTTGCACAAAACGGGGATTTCTGATATTCCTTCAAGCAATCTGCCATGGATGGGGGATGTGCTGGTGCTCGGTGGAGCTGGGCCAGCCCTGCCAGAGGGGCTGTGGTGGCAGCAGACCCTGCCTGGGTCTCTCCCCAGCTTCTTGTTGCTGATATTTTGGATTGAGGGTGCAGCAATGTTCCTCACTCAGGGCTCACCAAATGTGGTGGTGTTCGCAGGGGTCCCAGGAGGAGGGAAGAGATGGGAATCTTGACTCCGTGTTTCAGAAGACTGATTTATTATTTTATGATATATATTATATTAAAAGAAAACGATATATTAAAACTAAAAGAATAGAAGAAAGGATTTCATCAGAAAGCTAGCAAAGAAAAGAATGGAATAATAAAATCTTGTGGCTGCTCACAGCCTCGACACAGGTGGCTGTCATTGGTCATCAAGTAAAAACAATTTCACATGCTGGGTAAACAATTCTCCAGATCACATTCCAAAGCAGCAAAACATGAGGAAGCTGAAGATTCCCACCTTCTCAGGAGAAAAGATCCTGGCAAAAGGATTTTCCATAAAATATGTCTGTGCCATTGAGGGCACTTAGCAGAGCTGAACATTGCCAGGAAGGAAAGGAGAGCTCTGAGTTTCCAGGTGTGGAGGGGTAGGGCTGTTTGTGAAGGGAGAGTGTGGCACCTTGGCATGGAAGCACAGCACCCAGCCTTTCCCATGGAGCCAGCATCTGATCCAGCCAGGAATTGTGGCTGCCGCTCATCCTCCTGGCAGCTCACAGTGCTGAAACATCCATGCTGTGAGCTCGTGGTGTCACGGAGCAGCTGCTTTCCCAAGGATTCAGTGCCTAAACCAGGGTCTGACAAGGGATCTCAGAATGGTTTGGTGTTGAGTTTTATCTTCTTTTTTGCTAAGGTCAGGATTAAATGGCCAGACAGAATTTCTTGTTGGGACTCAGATGTTTGTTAGTTCACAGTCTCACAAACCCTGAGTTCTGCAGCACTTCACTCTGACAAACTAAAAATGGAGCCCCATCTCTCTCTCTACAAGGCCTTTTAAGGATAAACTGTCCAATTAAGAAATGACACCTCAATTATTTTCACTTTTAACCCAATCACCAACCACCCATGGCTGCAATGGGGACTTTTTTATCCAATTGCACAAAACCACCCAAACCCATGGAGAAGAAGGTGAAGAAGAAGGACCAGCCTCTGCCCTAAAACCTCCATCTTGCTTTATATCTATTACTTTATCCTAAAATCTAAAGCTCTAAGTTTTCCACCCTGTGATATCACACATTTCTGTTCAAACTCCACACCCACAATCCCAGTTCTGTCATTCCATTTTGGAAGCTTCTCCACAGCCTCAGGTCAATGCAGTGTTCTCTTGGGGGTCAGGGCCTGTCAGCACAGAAAGTCCAAAATTCTCAGCAATTCCCAGGGTTCCAACAGTTTGGGTTGGAAAGGACCTTAAGGATCACCTGGGCAGGGAATCTTGGGGTTCATGGGGCCTTGGATCTCGACATTTTGTACCCCCAGTTTAACATCATGGCCTTGCACACGTGTACACAGACACTGCTCTGCAGCCACGACAAAAGTAAAGTTACGGTGTCACCCCAGAGCAAGTATTTGCAAAATAGAGGAAAAAATGAATCTGTGACAGAGCTGTGACTCCCTCAGTTCCCCTTTGGGCCCAGAAGGAATAATTTCTGTGTGGGGCTGAGTGTGCAGCTCAGCAGCAATGTCTCAGGTTTTGCTGAAGGGAGAGGATTTGGGAGTGAGTGTATCAATATCCTCTTAGTTCATATGGGAAATTTTTTGGCCAGTCTTCTCTGCTATGTGGTTATAGAAATAAATAAGTACCTCCTGTCTGCTGAAGCAACAGTGGGGCATTCCCCACTGCCTGGGAAAGGTGTCTTAATCCTGCTGTGGAGCAAGGACCAGTTGTTGTCATAGGGAGAATCTTTTAAACACAGGTGAGTGGCTGTCTCTGGCAGCTTTATCTGTGTCAGATCAAGGATATGTTTCACCCAGAATCTGCAAAAGCAGCTCCAGGACCAGCTCCTGATGCTGCAACCATGACCCAGCTCTGTTTTCCTTCCCAGGGATTGCTCCTTTTTGCTCCCCTGTACAATTCCAGGGTGCTCACTGCATGGCCATAAATCCCATTTTCCTCCCTCAGTGCTGACCCCTTGCCTTGGTCATTCCCAAACTTTCCAAACTTTGCTGACCCAAATTGAGCTTTCCAAACTTTGCTGCCCCTCCTTTAATGAGAACCCCCAGATGTGCAAGCCCAGATGTAAACACAGCCCAAGGTGAGGGTGGAGCCTGCTGAGCTCACTGGAGAGCACAAAGCGAGGTAGAAGGGTACTAGAGACCTGGGGGTGGCAGATTTTAGCAGAAATCAGTGAAGGTGGAAGGCAGAGCCTGAATATCTGGGCTTTGTCAAACCCCAAGGATGTGCCCGTTTCTCCCCTGGATTCCGTGAGAAAGGGAATTTCAGTTTGGTTTTGGGTTCAGCCTGGGGCATTTGGTCTGTTTGGAGAGAGAGCAATGCAGGGAAATGGAATTTATTGGCCCTCTGCAAAAGCCAAGTGAGGATGGTTTTGACTTTTGTTTTTGTCTAGCAAGGTGGGCTTAGCTTATGTGTGCAAGCTGTCCCTAAAATCCAGGTGAGTTTGCTCCAGAGTTTATCCTCAGATCTATCTCTGCTTTAAATAACTTCAGGTTTTAGTAACTGGGTTCAGACTAAGCTTATTCTAAAATCTGGGCAAATATCTCTGGGTTTGGCTAATTTCCAGTTCTAATTTTGGTTTTAGTTGGATAACAATTAAAGGTCTGACCCAATGCCTGTCGCAGACATCTTTTAGGAAAAATCCTTTCCTTGGGATTTTTCCTCCTGAGAAGCTGAGAGGCCTCAGGAACAAAATGTAAACAATGGTTATCTGCTGCTGTGGAATGCAACAGGTGCATCTGTGATTGGTCTCATGTTGGTTGTTTCTAATTAATGGCCAATCATAGTCAGCTGGCTCAGACAGAGAGTCCGAGCCACAAACCTTTGTTATCCTTCTTTTCTATTCTATTCTTAGCCAGCCTTCTGATGAAATCCTTTCTTCTATTCCTTTAGTACAGTTTTAATGTAATATATATCATAAAATAATAAATCAGCCTTCTGAAACATGGAGTCAAATCCTCGTCTCTTCCCTCATCCTGAGACCCCTGTGAACACGATCACAAATACCCACTGAAATCTGATGGAGATTTAAATTCCCTCAGTGCCAGCCTGGTCTGTGGATGGAGAGTTTTCCAACGGAGCAGATCCAAGCTCAGTTTTCTCCTTTACCCCTCTGGAAAGCCAACACTGAGCCAAGGCAGAGCAGAGCTGTGGGCACAGAGCCTTCCCCAGGGGCAGGACTTGGCAAAGCTGTAAATGAGCAGCACTTCCAAACCCCTCCTGGGGGAGTGAGTGATGATCCAGCCACACTCAGCAGACTCCAGCTGCAGCCACAATTACTGCACACACCTTTTAGGCACTCGTGCCATCATCTTGGTGTCTTATTCAGCCCTGAGAAACAAAATTCCAGCCTTCCAAGCCATGAGGGAGGCTTAAACTGAAGGGCTGCTTGAGTCCATTGGAGAAAGACACTTTGATGGCACATTTTCCTCGTTATAAAACCAGTCTAAAATAATGAGGCTCGTGAAAGGATACGACCTGAGCTATAAAATGCACTTATTGAAGTTGTATGGTAAATCAGAGAGGGACATTTTTGCCTCCTCCTGAGGCACTGGGTGCAGTCAGACAAGAAGGGGAGGAAAGGCAGATTGATTTCTGGTGCAAGGCTCTCTCCCAGCTGGGGGGAAAGGATTAGCACAGGTCAAATTGCTCACAAACCTCTGTCAAGGAATATATATATGTCTAACCTAAATGTCAGGCTGGAGGAAAGAGAGCCTGGGCTCTGTGAGCTCTGCTCCATCCCACTGGGGGGGATTCCATCAGTTACAGCCCTCTTTGCTCCTTTGTCTGGATGCTGAATTTTTGTCCCTTTTTTTTTCCCCCCCTCAGACCAGTGATTTGTCTCCAACAGGATGCTCTGCTGTCATGTTGGTGACAGGACAAGGGGGAATTGTTTTAAACTAAAAGAAGGGGAATTTAGATTGGCATTTAGGAAGGAATTCTTCCCTGGGAGGATGGGGAGGATCTGGCACGGGGTGCCCAGAGAAGCTGTGGCTGCTCCTGGATCCCTGGAGGTGTCCAAGGTCAGGCAGGATGGATCTTGGAGCAACTTTGTCTGGTGGAAAGTGTCAACAGCCTTCCCTCTGAGTGATGAACTGCACCAGCAGAAAGGAGGAGGAAAAACAGAGCTTTTTTTTTTGTTTTAGCTGCTAAAAATACGGCCTCATTCTTCAAATGCTTGGGAATCTTTTTTATCCCACTCAGATGATTTATTCTGCTGCAAAAGGTCTGGCTGGAGGGGACTGCAGCAAGCTGCAACAGGGAGCAGGGCAAGGAATGCCACTGGGGAGCTGTGGGATGCTGCAGCACCTGCAAAGTGAAGGCTTGGAAGAAGAGTGAGAAGGTAAAGTGGTTTGTTTGCAAAACTTTTGGGTACGGGTGGGTCAGGTTTTTTCTCAAATCCCAATTCCCAGAGCACTGAAATGAGCTCACACCTTGCAAGGGATGGGGCTGAGCCCTCCTGAGCACTCAGGGCTTATGTCAGGGCCAGTTAAGGGGCAGGAGCTGCCTCTCCTCCCTCCAATTCCTCGTGGCACTAAGATGCCTCATCTCTTAGCTGCCAAGTCATTTTCTTTTGGGTAATGCACTAGTGCATGCAAGAGCCCATTATTTGCCAGTAGCAAGAGACTCAGCAAGCACTAATTGGACAAACGAGGCTCCAGGGATTTACAAACTAAGCAGATGAATATGCAGCTGGGGGGAAAAAGCAAATCAGGCTCTGAGCCTCCCTGAAGGGCACTTGGGACGGGGCTTTGCTCCTGGAAGCAGAGGCACAAAGTGCTGTGAGGCTGTGAGGGGCCATCCTGTCCCAAAAGGTCCCTCCTGCCCCATAAACCATCTCCCAGAGGTGTTTTCCTGGGAGCATCTCTGATGAGCAGATTTGTTTTTCCCCAGGGATGCACTGGCTGCACTCCTTGGCAGGTATTTGGAAATGTTTCCCAGGCTCCTGGCATCCTTCCCAGCCCACATTGCCCACAGGGACAGGCTGCCATCAGTTCTCTGTGTTGGGACTGTGCTGGGTGAGGACTTTATAGCTCTTCACCTGTTCCCTGCCTAAAATCTTCCCTCTAAAAAGAAAAGGAAAGGAGGGAAAGAGAAGGAAAATAAAATTCTTTATGGAGGAATTAAAAAAAAAAAATTTTTGTCCTCAAATATTCCCTCTGAAAGAATATCCTGAGCTGTGCCACACTCCAGGATATCTTTTGGATGCTCTTTCTTCTTGTGTCCCCTCATCCTTTGGGGTCACAGCTTCATCTCTGGTCCCCTTGGGTGCTGCTGCATCCCCACTTTGGTCTGTGCAGGAGAAGAGCTCAGGCTGTGATTTCCAATACACAACCAAAGTCAGTGAAATGGCTTGAAAACACTGCTTTTTGACTGCTCCCAGACATAATTCATGGCCAGGTCACTTTTCCTTCTGTTGCTGCTGCCCTTTTCAGCAATCCCTCTGTAGGGAGGAGCATTTGTTGCACCACTGTCTTGGTTTGGAAAGACAGGAGTCTGCTAAGGAAGACAGGAGCCTCCCCTGAAATGGAGAATGTAAACCCTCCCCATGCCTCCCAATTGCTATAAATTTTAAATTAAGGGGCTCTCAGGCAAAAATATGGGAGCAGGAATAACAGTTCTTTAATAGGGAAAAGAATAAAACTAAAGGATAAAACAAACAATGCAGTACACTAGAACAACACTGCCAGAGTCGGAACCCAACCTGACACCCTGTGGGTCAGGGTGTTGGTGGCAACAGTCCCATTGGAATTGTGGCTCAGCCCTCCTGCAGTGTCAGGGGTGGTTCTGCTGGAGCAGGGATCCTGTAGAGAAGGGTGCAGTCATCCTCTGAAGATCCAGTGGAAGGAGAGACAGCTGCTGTTCCTGTGGGGAATTGCATGGAGAAAGCCGTGCTGGTGTCTCAAAACCTCTGGATTATATCCAGGTAGGAATGCTTGGCTCCTCCCTCTGGGCTCACATCTCCCAATGGGATGCTGTAGTTCTTATCAGCCATGCAGTGACATTCAATGGCTGTTATCAGCAGGTGTCCCCTCCCGATGGAGGAGTGATTGTGGTCACTCAGAGAGAGAGATAAAGCAAACTGCCCACTTGACAAAAGAGGTCATCTGCCATACAGATGGTAATTGAAAACATCTTGCATTGCAACCTTCAACAGCCACCATCAAACCATGGCACATCCCCAAACCACAGAGCTCCTGGGTGTGACATCTGCTGTTCTCCACATCTGGGTCTTGCTCCAGAGCTGGGCACCAAGCTGCTGCCATAAAATGAATAATAAGGTGTTGTGTTCAATCAGTGTCCAGGGCTGAAGGCTCCTGGTCCTGGAGAAACGCTGGGAATGTTCCCCGAGATGACTGATGGTGTGGAGTGAGTTATTGCAAGCCCTTCTCCCAGGGAAAAAGTGGTGCTGGCTGGGGTTTGGGTGATAGATCACTGCCTTTTTCAGCAGTGCATTAGCACTTGATCTCAGAGGTCGAGCCAGAACACAACCTTCTCCCTCTAATTGCCATGCAAAGCTGCGGCTGTGTATTAACTTGGGCTGGGGCTGAACTCTGAGCCCTGGTGCTGAGATCAGGAAAATGGAGAGTGGGAAATCTGCAATAAATTGCTTGGATATTTATAGGCTCTCAAACATGACATGTTTATTAAAAAAAATAAAAATAAAAAAAAATGCAGTCCATAGGATGGCTTGCCTTTCTGCCAGTGGCCAAGGTCAAAAAGTGCCCAGGTCAATGTGGTGGGAGCAGGAAATCTGTCATGGCTTTAACTGCCTGGAGAGATTTCCAGGGGGGAATTGTGGGTGTCCTTTGTGCTTTCATGGCTTTACCAATGAATGGCTGGGTTTCACTGTGAGAAGCATCAGTGAGGAGGGGAAATGCAGGGGATGGAGTTACACAGGATGGGGCATGGGGCACCCCAACAATTTCCACCTTCTGGGGGTTAAGGAGCAGAAATCAGCCAGGTGAGGCACTGCTTTAAAAGCTGAGGGAAACAGCAATGAAGAGGATGATTTTCTACCATTTAACCCTTTTTATTTTTGCATCCAGTTAATGCTTTCATGCTTCCTCTGCAGTCCTGATGGCCAGAAATGTGTTAGGAAAGATATCTTCTACATAACCCTACAAAAAACCATGAGAGCAGCTGTGGGACTGGGGGGTACAGACATTCAGTTTTGGGGATCATCAAGATTTTTGTCAGAGATCTGCTATCAGTGACATCTCCTGCACTGGGGGGTTTTCACTTGAAATAGGACCTGTCAGCTAACCCAAAGTGCAAAAACTTCTTGCTAAAGGTGAAGTGGCAACACGGAGTGTAAAAAAAAAAAAAAAAGATGTTAACACACCTTTCCTTTAGTCTGCCTTCAGAATTACCAAGTCTTGTAAAGAAAAACATTCCAGACCCTCTCTGTGCTGTCTGGCTTCATTTTTTTGCATGTCTTAAGGAGCTCCCCATTGCATCCTCCAGAAATAATGAGAGAAATCGAAATGAGAAAAAACGTAATGAAAAGGGCTGCTGTAAACAGAGCTGCATCTTCCTCAGGTTCTTTAGTTAGAAGCTCTCATTAACCATCGTGTATCCAAGGGCTTATGAATTCCAATTATTATTTTCTCTGTGTGCTGTTCTTGCAAGGAGGACAGTGATTAATTAAGTGGTCCTGGGCTTCGTTAATGCCCCTGGGTCTGGCAGGACTCAGCAAGGTGCCCGTGGCCAGGGGGCAGCTCACACACAGAGCTCTTGTGATGGGAGGGGAGAGGGCCTTCCCCTCTGGGCTGGGGCTTGAACCAGGAATCTGGGAGATTTTCCCCTTTTAGGAATATTCTGGAGGGGTGGATGTCGTGGGTTGTCACAGACATCTTTTATGAAAATCCTTTTCTTGAGATTTTTTCTTCCTGAGAAGCTGAGAGGCCTCAGGGACAAAATGTAAACAATGGTTATCTGCTGCTGTGGGATGCAACAGGTGGATCTGGGATTGGTCTCATGGGGTTGTTTGGAATTAATGGCCAATCACAGTCAGCTGGCTTGGACTCTCTGTTCGAGCTACAAACCTTTGTTATTAATTCTTTTCTATTCTTAGCTAGCCTTCTGATGAGAACTTTTTCTTCTATTCTTTTAGTATAGTTTTAATGTAATATATATCATAAAATAATAAATCAAGCCTTCTGGAAAATGGAGTCAGATCCTCATCTCTTCCCTCATCCTAAGACCCCTGTGAACACCCCTGTGTCACAGTGGGTCCCCCTTCATCCTGCAGAGAAGCCCTTTCCATCCAGGAACATCAGTGCACCTCCTGACCTGAAGTGTGGCTCTTTGCTTGACCTATTTTTTAATTTATGACCCATTTTGCTATTTTTCCCACCCGAGTGCTACTCTGATCACCGTGGGTGTGACAAACAGGGTGAGCACAGCCAGGACTGTCCCGCTCTGCAAACACCACCATCCTTCCCAGTGCTTCCCTCTCCCCTTGCCCTTTCCCAGCTCACAAAGCCTGACTGTGCTGTGGGTACCACACAGCTCCCTGCAGCCTGCCCGTGTTGGTAAACAAGGCTGCTCAAGCAGCTTTTCCCAACAGGCATTTGCTGGATGAAAGCAGCCTGGATGCAATCTGTGCAGCGTGTGGAGCGCAGCTCAGGTGTCCCCAGCTCTGCTGCAGCAGGCACATCACCAGCCTGATTAACAGCAGTAATAATGAGTAAAATAACAACAACAACAACAACAACACCCATTAAAATTATTATAGCAACAACAACAACAACAAGTATGCACCTGAAGACAATAACCTATTATATTATTATAATTATTATAATATAATATATGATATATAATATATATATATTATAACATATAATATATATTATAAACTAATATAATATATAATATATAAATATATATATATATTTTATATGTAATATATAATATATAATACATTTTATATTATATTATAATATATAATATATAATATATAATATATAATATATAATATAATATAATATATATATATATAATATATATATATATAATATATATAATATTTTATAATTATTATAATAATAAAAATAATTATTATTAATATCTATTAAATTATTATAAATAAATAAATACCTAATAAAATTATTAATAAAACCTATTATTATTAATAATAATATCTAATAAATTATTATAATAATAATAATAATAAAATTAATAAAACCAATAATAATAATAAATAATATAAAATATTATATTATATTATAGAATTATTATTATTATTATTATTATTATTATTATTATTATTATTATTATTATTATTATTATTATTATTATTATTATTATTATTATTATTATTATTATTATTATTATTATTATTATTTTTTACCACCTTTCCTGAGCTCAGGATGAGCTGCAGCCAGTCCAGGCCTGAGCCCAGAGCAGAACCAGGCTGCTGCAGAGGCCAGGGCTGGCAGAGGATGCATCAGGCTGCTCCTTCACTTCTGAATCCTGGCATGATTCCTTGTCCTGCTGGCTGTGGTTGATGAGCCCTGACTCCAGGGCAGCCAAGGAGCACGGGGTGGATATTCCATGGTGTCCCACCCCAGTTCCAAGGGATGCCTGGCCTTGGGAGGAGCCCCAGCGTTGACTTTTCAGGGTGACTGCAGCTCCCAGCAGGTTCTGCTGCCCTCTGGAGCTCCCAGTTCCTCCTGGGTGAGGGTCAGGGGGTGCAGCTGGGCTGGAGGTGCTGTTCCAGGACCTGGTGTGCATTGATTATCACTCATGGTGGGCAATTCAGATGATGAATTGGCTCACATTGAAAGGAATCCCCGCTCGACCCCAATAAGTCAGGATTTTACCCAATATCCATTCACCAGCTCTGACCATCAGAACCTAAATTCAGGCATTTGTATAAATTTGTGCCAATTTAGGCAGTTGTGTAAGGGAGCAGTGGGCAGGCAAGTCTCTCCACGTTCACACTGCAGCCTTGCTCTCACCCACATCTCGTTTTTCAAGGTGATGCCACAGCAAAATAATTCCTGTAGGTGTTCCTCAATCTCTGCCAACATCTGCCGCTTCCACCCCCAAACTGGGTAAATTTTTGATCTGAGCTTCCAGGCTGAGGTGAATTTGTTCACTGAGTTCCTGTGGTTGTCTGACTTGCCCAAGGAATGAGGATTCCACCGTTTTCCCTGTGTGAATCCTGCTGGGACATGACAGAGCTTTTTAGAAGATGCTGTTTAATTAAAACACCAACAACAGGATTTTCTGGAAAAACATCAGAGGTTCTCATAAATTATCCCTGTCTCCTGTGTTTCACACTCCCAAGCTTCTACCTTTTCTTTGCTCCATATTATTTTGGACTGTGTTTCAGGGAAATATTTATGGGTGAAGTATGTTCCTGGCTATGACTGGCTGGCTTACAAATTACCCTTTAATCAACAGATTTGATATTAATTAATAATTCATAGTCTGCTCTTAGGATAAAATTGCATAATAATGTCTTTGATGCAGCCCAAAGTGTCCATTGTAGATGGCATAAAATGTTAATTAGCAGCAAAATGCAGTTAGGAGAAAACACTTTTAATTATGTAATAGGCCTCATTACAATGGGTAATCAACAGTGCTTCCAAATTAGCCCACTGACAGCATTTATCTATACATAGCAAATAAACTTTTGTTTGCAGAAAAATGCACTTGAATAGTCAGCCTAGGAATTGCTTCCAGGCAGTTTTTTAAGTCCCTGCAGTCCCCAGAAGCAGAATTTTAACAAGGACCACCTTCTCTAGGCTGAGCAGGCCATATGTAAAGCTTAGAGAATAATGGGGGAAATTGTTCCCAAATATTTGCTCAGATATGCAAGCAAATTTCAGTTTGACCTTTTGCAGGACCCTCATCTGAATACTGGAGTGTTTTGCTGACAGCAGTGCCCGGAGAAAAATGTAAAACATCAGAGCATGAAAATCCCCTGAATTTCACATTGTGCCTGAGGTCCTGCGGCCCTCACTGGCTGCTTTGTTGGTGAGAGGCATAAATCACAAATCACCCAGTCCAGCAACTGCAAATGTGTGGTCAGTAGGGCCAGGATGGCCCAAGGGTGTGCACAAAGACCTGCTTGGAAGCCTCTCGTAAATCCAGATTTTCCTTGGAAGGGAAACAGGAGGGAGCTCTGCGAGCAGATGCCTCATGGTGATCTCTGTCCCAGCTGATTTGTCTGAGCCAGAGTGAAATTAAGGGTTTGGCTGCAATGAGCCAATTTACCCAAAGTCAATGATACAGGGCTTTGGGTTTTTTTGTACCCTGAAGCATTTTGCTGTTTCTGCCTGGATTTTTGAAGTTATCCAGGCCACTTCAATCCTGATTTCTCTTCCAACTCACCCAAACTTTTATGAGGCTCCATCCAGAGATGTGGTCCAGCTCAGGCATTTTGGGGTACAGATAATAACATCTGTACTGTCTCACCCTTCATATAGGACTAAAAACAGAATAAAAGTTTTTAAAATGCCTCTCAGTTACCGCATCTCTAAATCAAAAAAGAATTAAACCAACCAATTATTAACTTGTTTCATTTCCCACACCCTGTCCAGCCCAAGGAACATTCCTGTCTCACTCCAAGTCATTAGTGGTGCTAATAACACCCTGCTGAGCAGTGCTAAAGGCACTAAAAGGTCTTCCTCAAAGGGACAGCAGGAATCCTTGGGATATCAAGACCTTTATGTGTTGTCTGCTTGTAATTGTCCTTTTAATACTGTACAACCCTGATAACCCAAGTTTATCCATATTGTGGAACAGAAGGACTCTCTGTTATTAGATTTGCTCTTGCAGACACCTCGCTGGATTGTCTGAATGTAATTTGGAGTCTCTAAAATCTGCAGGCACAGATCTCTGCCTCCTCCACTGTCTGGTCATTTCTATTCATTTCATCTCTGGAATATAATGTAATAAAATTATAAAAGGCTCTAACTCCTCAGCATTTAATCAGCTTAGTATGAGAGAATTACATCAGCAGCCCTTAGGTGTACTTTACCCAGCAAAGGAAATCTCACATTAGGAGGCAATCACATTATTGTCACTAGTGAGGATTGCAGGAATTCCCGAGGAGCTGCCTGGAGTACAGAAGACTCAGACAGGCTGTGTCTTTGTTTACAGCAGGTAAAGCCAGAGCTGGGCCCTGCACCCAGAGCCTCCTGGATCCTTCACTAACATCCAGAGTTCCACATCACACAGGATTTAGGGGTAGGTAGAAACTTGGTGGATCCATCCCCATCTCTGTTCAAGACAGTTTCTACGATCGCAAGAGCAGCTATAGATCAAACTTGTGTTCAGCACAGGAGCTGGCAGGGAATTTGGTCCCCACTAATTTAGAGAGCTTTTTTCCTTGCTAAAAGGATGTTGGTGCCTCCTCTCTCCTCTGTTTCTTGATCTCAGTTTCCAGAAAAGCTGCTCCTGGGTTATATCCCACCCTCACACCTGGGTTTCTCACCCTGACAGGATCAAAGAATCCACAGAAATTCCCTTCCCAGAAAGATCCTGATGCTCTGACAGGTCCATGTGTTGCTCTTTCCCAGAGCTCAGATTATTTCAGTGTATTGGCTTGTAGGGCATTTGTGGGGTGATTCTTTGCTTCCATCAGGCCTGGAGAAGTCACAAGTTTTATTTTCTTGGCCTTTCTTGTACAATAATTGAATGGTTTGTATCGTAAGGAACCTTAAAGATCATCCAGTTCCACCCCTCTGCCATGGACAGGGACATCTTCCACCATCCCAGGTTTCTTCAAGCCCTGTCCAGCCTGGCTTTGGGCACTTCCAGGGATCCAGGGGCAGCCACAGATTATCTGGGCTGTGCCAGGGCCTCACCATCCTCACAGCCAGGAATTCCTTCCCAATCTCCCATCCATCCCTGCCCTCTGGCACTGGGAGCCATTCCCTGTGTCCTGTCCCTCCATCCCTTGTCCCCAGTCCCTCTCCAGCTCTCCTGGAGCCCCTTCAGGCCCTGCCAGGGGCTCTGAGCTCTCCCTGGAGCCTTCTCCTCTCCAGGTGAGCACCCCCAGCTCTCCCATCCAGCCTCCAGAGCAGAGGAAATGCAGCTCTCAGAGCATCTCTGTGGCCTCTCCTGACGTTGCTCCAGCAGCTCCATGTCCTTCTGACACTGGAGCTCCTCAGAGCTGGATGCAGCACTGCTGGTGGAGCAGTGCAGAGCAGAATATCAATTTTATTTATTTCAACCTGATAATTTCCAGTAACTGGTGTAATAAGGTGATTAAAGAGATGGTGTGAGGAAAGAGAAGCTCCAAAGGATGATGCATCCCACTCACCTGCCCAGGGTTGCACAGAAACTCTGTGAGGTGAGGCAGGAGACAAACCCACATCTTGTCTGGGTTGTGTCACTGCAAAGCCACCGTGTCCCATATCTGGTCCCCAGCCCTGCCCATGGGTGGACAAAGTTGGGCCAAAACTGGATTTCCAAGGTTATTTTTGGTGCATCCTGATGTAGGCTTGGCTGAGAGGCAAAGGGAAAGGAGGAGGCAGACAGGGAGAGAAAGGAGCTGTGTAATGTAGCACAGGGATTGCACTTCTGTTGAAGATTGCAATGCAAGATGTTTTCCATTATCATCTGTAGGGCAGATTCTCTTTGTCAAGTGGGCAGTTTGCCTTATCTCTCTCTCTGAGTGACCACAATCACTCCTCCCTCGGGAGGGGACATCTGCTGATAACAGCTATTGAATGTCCCTGCATGGCTGATAAGAACTACAGCATCCCATTGGGAGATGTGAGCCCAGAGGGAGGAGCCAAGCATTCCTACCTGGATATAATCCAGAGGTTTTGAGACACCAGCACGGCTGCTTCACTGGATTCCCCAGAGGAACAGCAGCTGTCTCTCCTTCCACTGGATCTTCAGAGGAAGAATACATCCTTCTCTACAGAACCCCCTGCTCCAACAGAACCACCCCTGACACTGCAGGAGGGCTGCAGCCACAATTCCAATGGGACTGTCACCAACACCCTGACCCACAGGGTGTCAGGTTGGGTTCTGACTCTGGCAGTGTTGCTCTAGTGTACTGCATTGTTTGTTTTATCCTTCAGTTTTTTTTTTTTTTCCCTATTAAAAAACTGTTATTCCTGCTCCCAATTTTTGCCCGAGAGCTCCTTAGTTTCAAATTTATAGCAATTGGGAGGGGTGGGGAGGGTTCACATTCTCCATTTCAGGGGAGGCTCCTGTCTTCCTTAGCAGACTCCTGTCTGTCCAAACCAAGACAACTTCTCTGGGTATGCTGAGGCCAGGGCTGTCCTTCTCTCCTGCCTCATGGATCCATGCTCTCCTGACCCCATGCTCTCCCTGGGCACCACTGTTTTTTTCAAAGGAAAACAGCTTGCTTGTTTTCCAGACCAAGCTGGCTCAGCCAAGCTCAGCCAAGCTCAGCCCCTCTAACCACAGTCTGGGCATTTATTTTTGTCCTCCAGACTTTCTGAGCCATTTCTTGGGCTTGTTTGTCTGGTTCTTGCTGGGAGTGATGGAACATGATAAAAATAGAGAGGAGTCCCAGACCTTTCAGGGTTCTTTCTCCTGAAAAATTGACAGCGAAGTTTAACACAAAGCTCAGGGAACCCAGGCAGGGTCTCACTGCCAGAGCAGGACATTTGATGTGTCTTGGAGCCTGTAGCCATGATATTTTCTGAAAAATCCTTTCCTTAGGATTTTTTCTCCTGAGAAGCTGAGAGGCCTCAGGAACAAAATGTAAACATTGATTATCTGCTGCTGTGGAATGCAACAGGTGCATCCGTGATTGGCCCATGTTGGATGTTTGTAATTAACAGGCAATCACAGTCAGCTGGCTCAGACTGTCTCCATCAGTCACAAGCCTTTGTTATTAATTGTTTTTCTATTCTTAGCTAGCCTTCTGATGAAATCCTTTCTTCTATCCTTTTAGTATAGTTTTAATATAATATATATCATAAAATAATAAATCAGGCCTTCTGAAACATGGAGTCAGATCCTCATCTCTTCCCTCATCCTAAGATCCCTGCAAACACCATCACAGGAGCCATCCATGGGGTCTGGGTGATTGAATGCAGCTCATTAGGGTGGCTTCTAGCCTGCCCCTGGGCCTGTCTTCACAATGTGGATTTGCTAAAATATTCAAGGAACTGTGTCTCCAGCTTCAGGGAGAAGCATCAGGCTAAAATTGCTCGAAAGATAAAGAGTGGAGCCACCTCCATCACCATGCTGACTTCAGAACTTGTGACTCTAATTAAAATATCAACCATGCTGAAACTTGCACCTCAGCTGGAGGGTGAGCAGCCCTGGGTCCTGTCCCCACAACCCTTTGGTGCTGTCAGTGTTCAGGGAGAGCCGTGGAGCCCAGGTTTTGTTCTGCCTGGACCCAGGTGTCCGGCACCTGCCGCGTTATCTCAACCCCTGGGAGCACCAGCAGCAGCTGCCTGGGTTGTTGTGTCTCTGCTAATTTGGGGATGTGTTGTTGTGCCTTGCCAAGTGCCCTCTGCACGCCACAGGGGGGTCTGTGATGGCTCCTGGAGGAGCTCATCCGTGTCACCGATACTGTCCCCAGGTGTCTTGGTTTGGAAAGACAGGAGTCTGCTAAGGAAGGCAGGAGCCTCCCCAGAAATGGAGAATGTAAATCCTCCCCACCCCTCTGAACTGCTATAAATTTTAAACTAAGGGGCTCTCAGGCAAAAAATATGGGAGCAGGAATAACAGTTTTTTAATAGGGAAGAAAAATAAAAGGATAAAATAAACAATGCAGTACACTAGAACAACACTGACAGAGTCAGAGCCCAACCTGACACCCTGTGGGTCAGGATGTTGGTGGCAACAGTCCCTTTGGAATTGTGGCTGCAGCCCTCCTGCAGTGTCAGGGGTGGTTCTGCTGGAGCAGGGATCCTGTAGAGAAGGATGGATTCTTCCTCTGAAGATCCAGTGGAAGGCGAGGCAGCTGCTGTTCCTCTGGGAAATCCAGTGGAGAAGCTGTGCAGTTATTCCAGGATCTCCAGATTATATCCAGGTAGGAATGCTTGGCTCCTCCCTCTGGGCTCACATGTCCCAATGGGATGCTGTAGCTCTTATCAGCCATGCAGGGACATTCAATGGCTGTTATCAGCAGATGTCCCCTCCCGAGGGAGGAGTGATTGTGGTCACTCAGAGAGAGAGATAAGGCAAACTGCCCACTTGACAAAGGTAATCTGCCATACAGATGGTGACAGGATACATCTTGCCTTGCAACCTGGAACACCAGGAAATCACCACCAAGGCACAGCTGACCACTGCCCTTCTCCCAGCAGCACCACTGGACGCTGTGATAGATGAATAATGCCGTGACTGACTCTCACAATTAATGGACAAATATAATGGATATAGGTTAAGAAAAGTTTTGTAGATTTAAGGTTTTGTTGTACCCCCTCATGTGGTTATCAAGGGACAACTGGGGTTGGGACATCTGTGACGGCTGGCTTTTCACTATGGTGACATTTCCAATCAGGATTTGAGGAAGAGATCCCCACCACTGGACAGTGAAGAAGGGGTTGATGGACAGAGCTTTGGGAGGGGTTAAAGGGTTAAAAAGGAAAAAACCTCCATTGTGAGGGGGCTGAGCACATGACAGGGAAAATATTTTTGCTCCTGGCACTGTAACCTTTTTTCTTTATTCAGTCTTCTGTTGTATTTGTGATAAGGTTTAATAAACCTTCCTAACCTATGAAAAGTGAGCAGCTATTTCTCACAACGCTGATTTAGCTGCTTGCTGCTTTGCCCAGCTGGTCTGGAGCCTGACCATGGGGTGCTTCAAAGATTTAAGTGGTTTTCCTCAACCCCCAGGGGAGGACAGGGCAGGATTGAGGACAGCAGTTCAAACATCCCCAGCTCCCTGGGGTTTCCAAATTGATGATGGCTCGGGCTTGGCTCCGTGCCACAGCTGCTTTTCGACCCTGAGCTGAATTGTCTGTCATCATCTGTCTGTCTGGGCAGGGTGGTTTCTCTGAGGGTGGTGGGAACCATCACAGGGTGCTGCCAGGCTGGCTGAGCTCATCACGGATGGGAAATCAGGAGCCTGGGATATCCTGACTGTGCAAACAGCAGCAGACTCCTCCTCTCCAGGAATTGCTCCATTTAGGGCTATGTCGTGCCAATATTTTCCATTTCTACCAGGAGTTATCTGGGTGGGTTTGGATCATTTTACTATCCAGCTACAACCTTGGGTGTTTGTGGAGTTTTGCATCAGGAGTGACAACCCACAGAGCACTGACCCAGCACTGCAGTGCTCACCACCAAACTCTGTCCACAGCAGACACATCCACACGTTTTTGAGCACTTCCAGGGATGATGATTCCATCACTGCCCTGATCAGCCTGTTCCAATGCCAGACAAACATTTCAGGGAAGGAATTTTTCCTAATATCCAATCTAAATGTCTCCTGGCACAATTTGAACCATCCCTTATTACCTGAGTAAAGAGACCAGCCCCCACCATCTGTAATCTCCCTTCCTCTTTTCAGGGAGTTGTAGAAATAATCTCTGCTCCTCAATTTTGCTTTTAGACAAATATTCTTTACACAGGGAATGATCTCATCCAAACTGGGCACCTCAGTGGTAATGCTGTCAGCAGTGGTGCAGGGGGAGCAGATCAAGCACTGGAATAAGCTGAACATTTCATCTGGAACCATGGGAACCCCTTCAGCACAATGCCTGGAAAAAAATGCACCGGGACACATAGAGCTACTTAGCCATGGATGTGTGGGGGGAGATCTCAGATTTCCCTTCCTGTTTGGCAGGAGGCAGCCAGGATACAGCCAGTTGTGCTGCTGGGGAGCTGTGAAAGGAGCTCTTGGGAGGCAGATTTGGGGCAGGTCTTTGGGGTCTGACCTCCCTGGGACCTCGTCTTTGCTTCAGGGCTGCTCATAAAGCTCCTCTTGTCCTGCAGCTTTTGCAGAGCCACAATTCAAACCAGCATTAGCAGGATCTGTTCCCTCCTGGAAGCTGCAGCACGGCCCCAGTGCCATTATTTTGGGATGTCCTTTGAGCAGAAGTGTTCACACCTCTGGATTCAAATCACCGAGCGCCTCTCAGCATTCTCACCGCTTATCTAAACGGATCGCATTTAAAGGTTTATTTTGTGGTCATAAAAATTTGCTGCTGGCACTCAAAAGAAAGCTCTCTGCTGGATCTTAGCCTAGAAACAAACATGTTGGATTGGCTTAGGCTGCAAGGAAAGGGACTTTAGGAGTTTATGAGAAATGGGTCTCCAAACTGGAATGCTTTAAGCTGATTTCCCAGACTTACCAGTTCAGACAAAACAAACGCAGCACTTTTCCTGGCAAACATCTCCTGAGGAGCTGGCAAGGCTGTGCAGCACCAGCCCAGGGCCTTCAAGAAGCCTCTGGGGAAGGTGTTTGAGGAACTGATTGAAAATTGAGCTTTGTTCAGCTCTGCAAAACGGGGGACATCAAACACAAGTGATGACCACTGAACCCATGTCATCTGCAGCACCCTGTGTGCAAGGGAGCCCTGGATTTTGGTTTAAAACCACTCCCAGAGGGTGGTGAATGGAGAGCAGAGATATCTTTGCACAGGGACTGGTCCCAGGGATGGAGAGGCTGCAGGTTGTCCCAGGCTATGCTGATCCCATCCTGCCTCCTTGCTGGCCACAATCACCTTGGGATGGGCTAAAAAGCCCCCAGCCTTTATAGAAAAGGGAGTTGATGGAAGGAGAGCCTCATTTTGTTAATCACAACTCATACACTTGGTTTATCTTTATTCCTGCCTGCTTTCACTGCTGCTGTGCAGCCAATCCCCTCTGCCCCAAGCACACTGTGCTGAGTGTGGGCTAATGAACACCACTGACTGTGGAGAAATATTCCCCTTCTGCTTATAACTCCCTCAGCCTCTTCATTTTTGGGCTCAAATGTGATTGATGGTTGTCTTAACCTGGAGTTGTGCTGCCAGGAAAAGTCAGAGCAGCACTGATTTGCCTGTTTTGTGGTGAGGAAACAAGAAAGGTAAGGAAAGGTTTGCAGAGTGGGTTGCGCATTCTGCAGTGCCTCCAGGATGGGTGGAAGAAGTTCCAGGTGTGGTGAGGTGTTCTCCTTATCCCAGAAAGGCTCCTTTGAATGGGCTGCAGAAGATGGATTTCCAGTTACAGAATGGGAACAATGGATCTGGGAGATCTGCACAGACTCACATCTCTGGAAAAGCCAGAAGGGTGGAAAACACAGCACCAGGATGAGGAGAGTGAACAAAGTGGGGAAAAAATCTCCAGAAAGGGTGTTCTTGGGGCAAGAGAAGACCTTGATTAAGGGATCTCCTCCCTTTCTTTGTTAAAAGCTGGGTGTTTGGCATCTTGGCTGGCAGGATATTGTGAATTCCAGCCTGAACCCCAGGGAATGCTCTTGGTGCAGGTGGGCAGCCCTTGGCCAGGCTGGAGATCAGGTTCTCCACTGGTTTTCCAGTCAGGATATGGGTGAGACACAGATAAATACTGAACAAACCAAAGCTGCCCTGCTGGGTGAGGGCCCTGCAGCTAACCACAGTTCTCCTTACAGATTAATCCCTGCTTGGAAAGACTCTGCTGTTAGCCTGGAGGGTGCCCCTCAGCCCAGTATGGAATCCCAGAGTGTGGCTGGCCTGGCTTCTGCCTGGAGTCAATGGAAAATCCTCTGGACCCCAATAGATGTGGATCAAGCCCACCCCAATGCTGATGCTCACACCTTAAATCCCCTTTTATCCCCCTCTCATTCCCAAAGGAGTCAGTGGTGAAGAGTCTTTACTTGTAGACACTAAGTCTTTACCAGGCATGTCCCTCTCACCAAGAATGTTTTCCAACAGGGATATTTCTTTCCCATAGATGAAATTGTGGACTTAAACCCAAGGCCTAGCTTGTCTAAGTATCTCATTTGCAGAAATGATTCTGGTGTTGCTGGTGGCAATCTGAGCTGTTGGGTCCTGTTTGTCCCATTGGCTCTGGAAGCGTTCCTGGAGCATCCAGGCTGCTCAGTGATGCCTCAGGTTTGAGTTTTCTGTTTTTCAGGTTCTGTGCTGCTTTAGTGTGAGGGTCTGGGCTTCATATTAAGGGATGGTGAGCTCTGTGCACAGAGCAGGGAGACAATTCCAAAACAATTCCTGCCCCAGCTGGGCACCAAGGACAAATGATCCAAATCTCAGCCCAAGAGCACAAACCCCGTGGGCTGGAGAGAGAAAAACAAGCAGGGTGGGACTGCAGGGGCTAAAGCTGGAATGGGACAATGAACTGCAAGGTGCAAATGGAGCAGAACTGATCCCAGGGACAGACCCCGTGCCCGGCCGTGCATTTTGGGGCCATTTTGGTTGATCTTGGGTGCAGCCCTGGCTGGGCTCTTGTGCTGCCCAAGGTGGATCCACGGAGGAGATCCTTTTAACAAATCCCTACTTTATTCTTTAGCTCTGTCCAGCCTCTGTTTTATGTCAGCCTTCACAAGGCATCATCAGGAAGGATCATTTCTCCCTGACAGCCCAGGAGGGAACAGGAGTGGGGATGGGGCAGAGCCATGGGAAGGGATCTGCCATCTACAACCTTCTTCAGAGGCAGAATTTTGTTTATTTGCAGGTTTCTGCCCATCCATGTGAGGCTGCCCAGTTTGTGCCTCCAAGACCTGCATGTAAGGACGAGAGGTTTGCTCTGGCCTTGGAGCAACAAATCCAGGGAAAGGGCAGGAGGAGAGAGGAGATGATCTTTGGTGTCTCTGCATCCTGCAAAGACAATGATTCACAGCTGCCCTTGTTACCTGGGGATCTGTAAGACATTCAGGTGATTAATTTTAGATTTGCTCACACAAGCCTTTTTTCATCCAGGCTGTGAAAGGCAAAGCAAAGGAGGGAGAGCCCTTTTTGGAGATGCATTAATGAGCAGGGATGTATCATTTTGCTTTTACAGCCTGGCTTTTAAACTATGCAATGACAAGAGTTTCAGCCTGCTGCTGCACTAAGAAAATCTCTAATAAAATGCTGTTTTATTTTAAGACAACATCATGAAACTTTACCAAACAATGAGGGCTCTGCTATAAAGTGACTGAGGTCACCTTTATTTTTTCTGGCCCCTCTGGTTTCCCTCTGGGGAATGGGAAGTTACAGTCCTTTCATCCTCCCTGCAGCAAGGTCTTCAGTCCAGGGGCCAATCTCCTCCAGCATGGCTGGACACCAATTTTTGAGCCTCTGAGTAGTTCTGTGGTGTGAAAACGTGCAAGGAACAGCTCAGACATCTGATCTGGTTTAGCACACAGTGCAGATGTTGCAGATGTTGTGCTGCAGATGTTTTTGCAATAGATGCTGTGAGGGCTTTGAATTTCACACATTTTCTCTGACTTTCTCAGCCCCACCAGCAGAGATGTGTGTGGGAGGGAGGGGATAAAATGGGATGGACTACCCTGGGGCTCCTGCCTTGAAAATTAGAGTGGACCAGGCACCAAAGGGCTCCTAATCCTCAGCAATGCATGAGATGGTTTCTTTTCCAGCCAGCTGGCTGTGAGGACAGTTTGGAGATCACTGTGGGGCTCTCCTTGGATAAGTCCTTGTCCTTAAATAACTTCTACCCTGGAGCTGAAAGAAATGATGCTTGTTCTTCTCAGGCTTTCACCCGCTGAGCTGTGTCTGTCTGACTCAGTCATATTTCACATCCAGCCCTGAGCAGGTTATTTAAATCCCAGTGGTAAATAAATGGCAGATCAGAAGCACTGTGGTAGGCTGCTTAACCCATGCCCCATTCCCTCCACAACAGTCTTGATTTTTCATCATTGGGTGGGAGAAAAAATCCTCTCCTCCTGCATCCCTGCAGCCATTCCCTGCTCCATCAGCAGCTCCTGCGTCCCTGCAGCCATTCCCTGCTCCAGAGGTGTTCCAGGATCAGCTGCTGGTGTCTCCCCACCCATCCTCCCTCTCCCTGCCTGTCCTCACTGCTGTCACTTCCCATTCTGGTGCTGACTCACCTTGTTCCTGCTGAGCTCCTTCCCCTGCCAATGACTCCCTCACTCCATGGGTCATTTCCCATCGGCAGCAGGAACATCTCTGAGCTGGAACATCAACCAGGCTGTCTCAGGCTGCCAGCCTCTGGCGACATCTCCTTCCTGGGAGTCTCAAAGGGCTGGATGTGCTTTTCTCCTGCAGCACCTCCAGGAGATTGGATCGAGGTCAGAGAGAAGCCTGGAGGTGGAATGTTGGGGAAGATGAAACAGGAAAGCCTTATAAATATGATTGCCTGGCAAAAGATTTTGAGAATATAGAAACTGTAAGTGAGATTGAAATGAAAGCAAGCTTTGAGATCCCTCAGTTACTGAACAACTGGAAAATAATGGTATGGCCAGCTGAAGGTGATCCCCTTTTGATGGAACAACACCCTCTGCTTGCAGACAGCTCCAGGGCTCAGAGCAGACCCTGCAGCTTGGCAGAAGGGGCCCAAAGAGGAATTCTTAGGGTTTAAAATGTAGCACAGTATGGTGATGTAGTGATTCTTATAGGCTGTATGTAAATGCTATAGGGTTTGTGTCTTGTACTAGATTGGTTAGTGAGAAATAGAATATTCAACACAGAAGAAGATTAATGGTATTGTAACGGGAACCTCGCTCTCTTACGCTTTTTGCTCTCTTACCCTTTTACTCTCTTACCTTTTTTACTCCCTTACACTCTTCCCCTCTTACTCTCCTACCCTCTCATCCTCTCTCCCCCTCTCTTCTCTCGGGCCTGCTCTGAGCTGTGGCTGGCAGCTCCCAGCAGGGCCCTGCACCCAGGCCCTTTGCAATGAACCCCAAATCCCAGCAGGGCCCTGCACCCAGGCCCTTTGCAATAAACCCCAAATCCCAGCAGGGCCCTTTGCCCAGGCCCTTTGCAATAAACCCCAAATCCCAGCAGGGCCCTTTGCCCAGGCCCTTTGCAATAAACCCCAAGTTCCACAACCTGGCTGCAGAGATCTCTTGGCTCTGTCCATCCCGACCGTCCTATCCCTGATGTTCCTACAGTGGAAGAGCAGCCAGAGGTCCCCCATTCTGGCTGGAATCACCTCCTGGGGGGGACAAGTCAGGCTCATGATGGGCTCTCTGTCCAGAGGCAAGGTTATTTTCAGAAGGCCTGGTTTAAAGGGGATTAGTCTGAAAAAATGTATGAAGGCAACCAAAATGAAGTCACACAGAAAGAGAGACATGGCAGGGCTGATTTAATGGCTGAATGCTGATGCACAGAGGAAAACTGCCTCTTGATCTGCCCCTGTGTCACTTGTGGAGATGGATCTGTGACTCCTTAATGGGAATCTTTGATGGCAGCAGCAAGATTGTAAAGGAGATAGGGTAGTGGGCTGGTCTGGCTGCTGAGCACTGGTAACTTTGAGCTCAGATCCTGTGGTAGAAAATGAGGGTTTTGGTTTTGTGGGACAACAGCTGTAGCCATTACAGCAGAGGAGACAAACACATTTCCCAGGGCACAAGTGACAGGATGAGAGGAAATGGCCTCAAGTTGCAGCAGGGGAGGTTTAAGTTGGATATTAGGAAAGAATTCTTCACAGAAAGGGTGGGCAGGCATTGGCACAGCTGCCCAGGGCAGGGGTGGATTCCCCATCCCTGGAGGGATTTGAAAGCTGTGTGGATGTGGCACTTGGGGACATGGGACAGTGGTGGCCTCGGCAGTGCTGTGGTAACAATTGGACCCAATGATATTGAAGGTCTGTTCCAACCCAAATGATTCTGTGATCATTCCTGGAGGGGAGAGAATGAAGGAATGTTCTCCTGTTCAAATAAAATTTGCTTTTGCTAACGTTCCCCAGAACCAGGGGAAAGGGCTGGTGATGCTCAGGAGGGACCAGGGTGCAGAGCATGGTGCAGGTGCCTCTTCTTGGTCTTTTTTGGGATACTGAGATGGGCCACGAGGTCTTCTGTGCCTGGAACACCTTTGAGAGCTGATGGATGAGATGATGGAGAGCTCATCCCCTCCGAGCTCATCCTCTGGATGTTTCTGAAAGGGCCTGTGAGAGATCTTTGATTCTGAAATGGATACAAAATGTGAAAGGACAATCAGCCAGCCCTGTCTGCAGCTGCTGGAGGATGTAATTCCAGCCCTATCTGCACTTGATAACATTTAAACATTTCATTTAATCTCGGCAGACGTGGTCTGAGGTGGACAAAAAGCCCACCCAAGCAAAAAAACTACTAACTCCTCCACTGTCAAAAGGCTGAAACAGATCATTGCCTCTCCTCTGAGGCAAACCCAACCTTCCCAGGCTCACAGAGAGGAGGAGGAGGACGGAGCCCTGTTGGGGGCAGAGCAAATGACAAGCTGGCACATGAATGCTGTTTTGTGGTGGCAAAAAATAGATGGTTCCAGGCAGCAGCTGCCCCCGAGGAGGAGCTCTGAGCTCTGAGCAGGCTGGGGCTGTGCTAATTACAGCCACACACTCCTAACCAGGAGCACTGCAGGAGCCAGGGCAAGGCAGATGGGCGCTGATTTCCCAAACCCTACAGTGTGGGGCATGGCCAAGCAGAAAAAGAAGGAAAACAGGCAGGAAAAAGAAAGAAAACAGGACCCCATCACCTCTGCAATTCTCTCCAGCCTCTGAAGCTGCTGCATCTCAATGAGCTCCCCACAGCTCATCCCATTTTCTCTATTTAAGGGTTGGGAAGTGATATGTTTATCCAGACACTGGGAGCAAAACATGCTCACTTTTTTTTTTTTTCCTTTCCCCAGTCTGGGACATCTTATTTTAGGTTAAAGAAAACAGCAAGGAAAGGCAGAGTAAATATAACTCCCCAGCAGACAGCAAAGCCCACTGTTGTGACGGTGTTCACAGGGGTTCTTGGATGAGGAAAGAGAAAAGGATCTGACTCCATGTTTCAGAAGGCTTGATTTATTATTTTATGATATATATTACATTAAAACTATACTAAAAGGATAGAAGAAAAGGTTTCATCAGAAGGCTAGCTAAGAATAGAATAGGAAAGAATGATAACAAAGGTTTGTGGCTCGGGCTCTGTGTCCAAGCCAGCTGGGCTGTGATTGGCCATTAATTAGAAACAACCAACATGGGCCAATCACAGATGCACCTGTTGCATTCCACAGCAGCAGATAATCAATGTTTACATTTTGTTCCTGAGGCCTCTCAGCTTCTCAGGAGAAAAAATCCTAAGGAAAGGATTTTCCATAAAAGATGTCTGCGACACACTGTGTCTGTAGAACTCGACCCACTGATGTCCTGCTGAGGGGAGAAGTCCACAACTACCCATGGCCAGGGAGGGAGAGCTCAAAAGAAGCATTAACCACAAACAGGTCCCTGGACTGGGAACCAGGGACTCTGACACTGCTTCCCCAATCCTGAGCAGAGCTGTGGGGTCACTGGGAACAAGCCCAGTTCCCCTCCAGGGTGTTGGCTCCTCACCCTCTTGTTCCCTGTTGTTGAAGATTGCAATGCAAGATGTTTTCCATTACCATCTGTAGGGCAGATGACCTTTGTCAAGTGGGCAGTTTACTTTATCTCTCTCTCTGAGTGACCACAATCACTCCTCCCTCAGGAGGGGACATTGCTGATAACAGCTACTGAATGTCCCTGCATGGCTGATAAGAACTACAGCATCCCATTGGGAGATGTGAGCCCAGAGGGAGGAGCCAAGCATTGCTACCTGGATATAATCCAGAGGTTTTGAGACACCAGCATGGCCTCTCCATTGGATTTCCCAGAGGAACAGCAGCTGCCTCTCCTTCCACTGGATCTTCAGAGGAAGAATACACCCTTCTCTACAGAACCTCCCTGCTCCAGCAGAACCACCCCTGACACTGCAGGAGGGCTGCAGCCACAATTCCAATGGGACTGCTGCCACCAACACCCTGACCCACAGGGTGTCAGGTTGGGTTCTGACTCTGGCAGTGCTGGTCTGGTGTACTGCATTGTTTATTTTATCCTTTTATGTTTTTCCTTTCCCTATTAAAGAACTGTCATTTCCTGCTCCCATATTTTTTGCCCGACAGACCCTTAAATTAAAATTTATAGCAATTGGGAGGCATGGGGAGGCTTTACATTCTCCATTTCAGGGGAGGCTCCTGTCTTCTTTAGCAGACTCCTGTCTTTCCAAACCAAGACAGCTGTTTGAACCAAAGGCTCTTCATGGACTGGCACTGTCTCCCTGAATGTTCCTCCACACACCTAAAATACAAAGAAGTCCCAGATCCAGCCATTTCCACCTGCTGGGAAAGCCCCTGCTCAGCTCCACAGGCTGCTCTCAGAGCTGCAGCCGCTTGACATTTGTAGGAAAGTGGGGGAAATCTGTCTGTCTTCCCTTTGAAATAAAGTCACTGCTTTACCCATCTCTAATAAGGCTGGTGGAGAGCCCTGGATGTGGGTGAGGGTGCACAGAGATCCTTTTCCACACTTGGAATGGGTAACTGAGTAGATATTAGGAATAAATTGGCTGTGAGGGGGGGGACTGAGTCAGACAGGGTGCCCAGAGAAGCTGTGGCTGCCCCTGGATTCCTGGAGGTGTCCAAGGCCAGGCTGGATGGGGCTTGGAGTTCCCTGGGATGGTGGAGGCTGTCCATGGGCAGGGAGTGGGCTTTAATGCCCCTTCCAACCCAAGCCTTTCCATGACTCTGTGATTCTATGGAAATGAGGGGCAGGATGTGTCCCCTGGCACCAAGGATTGCATTTTTGGCACCAAGGATTGCTGAGCAGTGCTCCCAGCAGGGCTGGTTCAAGGGAAGAAGTCTGCAAAGCACAGCTGCCCTCTGCCCTCCCTGCTCTGCTCCCTGATGGACGTGGCTGGGATTCACCTGAGGGCAGGCTCACTGTGCTTTCCCACGTTCATACCATGTCTAAAGCAATCAACCAGATTTCTGAAGCTCCTCAGGGCTGGATTTCCAAGTGTCTGGTGCTCACTGACATTTCAGGGAGGCCTGTCTCTCAGATAAGCACCTAATAAGGCTCAGAGGGCAATAACACTCATAGCAATCACTGCTCCTGCTCTCCTCAGTAATTGCCTTCCCCCCGTTTTGTTTATCCAGCATTGACAAACCAATTGGTTTAAAAATGTCAACAGCAAAGACCAAGGGAGTGCACCCTTACAGGCTGGCCTTGATTTCCTTGTCCATCAGGAGCTGCTCAGCTGGGTCTGACATGACCTGAGTCTCCCAATCCATAATGTTTTCCTGTCTGGCTCCAGAGGAGATATTTGGGATGGTGGTGACCAAACACCCATCCCCTCACTGCCCACTGCACCCTGTGCTGGGGCTCTGTGCCTGCCCCAGCACTGTGGGTGCCCTGGGCTGTATCCATGAAAACCAGACTGATTTTTTGTTGGCAAAATGCTGCTGGGCACTGGGAAAAGGGCATGGAATTGGCGTTTCACAGGCAGACCCACCTTTGCCACAATGCCTGTCCCAAAGCCACTGTGACCCCAGTGGGAGAAGAACAGGCAGGACCAGTGACAAAAATCTGAATTATTTCTGAAAGAAAGATGAGGTTTCAGTGTCCCTGAGTTCCCTGGCTCCCTGCTCCAGCCCCAGGAATCAGCCATGGCTCTCCTCCTGGCTCCTTGGGGCCTTCAGACCCGATGGGTGCACATCTGGGCATCCAGATGGGATCAGATGGTGCCTGTGCCACCCTGGGCCAGGGGAGCAGCACAGAAGGGAGCCTCACACAGAGGTGCCACTGTGAGCTGCCACAGAGGCTCCATTCAGCTGCAAAGGGGCTCTCCCAGGGTGGCACTCGGGTCCCTGCTGACCCCAGGATGGGTCTGCATGGTTAAATCAATTCTGAGGGAAAAAAAAAAAACCCATAACAAAGCCCCCATGATTTATCCAGACCCAGGGAACTCGATGCTCTCTCGTTGGGGTCAGAGGAGGAGTGTGGCCACCCAATTCTCACTGCAACAGCTGATTTGTGCATTTATGGCAGCAGTCTCAGAAATGCAGCATCTTGCAAGGGAGCTGCTGGATCTGGGATGAACTTGCTGGAAGTCATTAGAGAGGAGCTTGCTGAGAGCAGGCAGCAGCCCAGCCCAGGGGCCAAAACTCAGCTCTGTGATTTAGGAAAAAAAAAAAAAAGGAATGAGAAGAGGAAAGGCTGCAATGGGTTCACCACTAAACCATAATCCCAAGTGTCACATGCACAGCCTTTTGAAAACTTCCAGGGATGGTGATTCCACCAGATGTTGAGCTGTGAGGGAGGGAAAGTCCCTTGGGCTCCCCCCACTCTGTGGAGATGAGCAGACTCCAGAGGTTCCAGATCAGAGTGGACAACATTCCAGATGTCACCCACCTCCTACAGGACAACTGCCCTGGGTGAGGCAGAGCAGCTTGGAAGCTGAGGAGCCCCAAGAGACCTTGGCAGTGGCAAATGACATAAATCAGGGTCCCAGCTCGCTGGGTGTGTCTGTGGTGGGTTGGTCTCCACTGGTAATGCTGCTTATCCCTGAATTCCCCAAAATTATCTCCCAAATGTGTAACTCGAGTTCACTTTTGGGTTCCAGCCCCCTGGGGCTCTTCATGCCCTGTCCTCTGTCCCCTGCTTTGGCCTGTGATGGGTCCAGTCTCCTGTTCTGGGCACAAAACCCATACAGTTCCGCAGGGAGCAAAGGGAATGCAATGGAGAAGTCAAAACCAGGGGAAAACAACTTTCCCTTTGCTCGTTTTCCCCACTTCCAGAAGCTTTCCAGGCTTGCATGAGTCTCTGAAGCTTTTTGACCTCCTTTTTTCTACCTCTGTGGCAGCTTATACTTTATTCTCTGCCTTCAGAACTCCTCATAGCTGTGCAGGGGATGTTTTTTTAGCAGCATTTTCTTCTCAGGAAGCAGAGAGCTGCTGCCTGACCGTAGCAGACACAGAAAATGTTTACAAACACGTGGGAAAGAGACAATTTCAAGCCACAAGTTCAACCCAAGTGTGAGGAAGTGAGGTTTTCATGAAGGAACCGTTGTGCAATTGAAAGTCCCCGATGTAAACAAGAGAGCTCAGGAAAGGCTACAAAACCCCAGACACGGCGATTGAAGCCTTTGAATGATCCATCAAAGCCTGAGAGATAAAAATGCTCTTTTAGGCTCAAAACTGGGGGAGCTGGGAAAGGCTGCACAGCAGAGAAAGTTGGTCATGAGGGGCTTGGAGGAGCTCAGTGAATGGGGAAGGAAGGCAGGGAAATGTGGAGGCTGAGTTCTGGGGGGGATACAGTATGAAGGTGGTACAGAATGTAATCTTGTCCCCCAGAGAGTTGCAGCTGAACTAATTACTAAAGATTAGGAGCAGGCCTGATCTTAACAGGCCATACCTGTAGCCAATAAGAGCAAGTGGTATAAAAGAGTGGATTGGTGGGCTCTTGAGTTAGACAGCTACTGCAAGGACCAGGAAAAGTCAGTGCTTGGAGGAGCAGCCTATGAGAAACATCGAGGTGGCATGAAGTTCTGGCAATATGGAACCCTTGCGCTATAATGATAAATAGAACACTTGATATAGAAGACAACAAATGGTGACCCCGATGTGATTCGGGAGAAAAAGGATTTAAATGCTAAACTATATTGCCCTGTGGATTTAGGATGACCCGTGGATTTGGGACTAAACTATATAACCCAGTGGATGTGGGGAAACAGGATTTGACCATATAACCCCATGGAGGGAGGAGTCAGATGGTTACTGCAAGGACCAGGAACAGTCAGTGCTTAGAAGAGCAGCCTACGAGAAATGTCGAGGAGGTATGAAGCTCTGGTGATATGGAACCCTTGCACTATAATGATAATAGAATTCTTGATATGTAAGACAACAGAGTTGGGACAGCGATGCTGCCGCTTTCCCTGAGCATAATTAACAACGAGGACATGTGGGTCAAAGCCTGGTGCCATGCAGGGAAATCACCTGCTGTGTGGACAGGTGGGAGGTGATAAAGTGTAGGTGTGAATGCAGATTTAGCTGTTTGAGGGTGGTGAAAGAGCTGGAAAGCTCCCAGGCTTGTTTGGGCATCCTAGTCCCACTTCTATCCTGGAGTTTGTCCACCAAGATCCAACAACCAGTGTGTCTCCTTCTGCTCCCAGGAACTTTGTTGAGGTCAAGGAAGATTTGTTTCTGTTAGAGTCACTAAACGTGACCCATGGCATGACTCCCAATAAGTATTAATGCCTACAGTGAACACAAAGTGGGTTGCAGAGTTTAAGGCGTCCAACACCCCAAGGATTTGGGCTGGGCTCTTGGAGATGCACCCCAGCTCTTGATCTGCTCCCAGAGAAGACTCAGAGAATCATCAAGGTTGGGAAATACATCCAAGATCATTGAGTTCAACCTTTGTGATGTGGAAGAACCTTTGGGAAGAGGAAGAATCTGAACTGGCTGCTCCAGGTGGAAAGTCCAATGCAAACTCGTGGTATCACCAATTCCTGTGGTCATTTGTCACCTCTCAGCTCCACTGTACCATGATAATTTAACTCCTGTGGGGTCCTAAGGACAATGGCAAGCACTGGCAGCCCTGTGGAGAAATTGATAAACAAGATTGTTAGGTTATGTTTGAACCCATTTAGGAGTCTTTCTGCCCCACCAGAGATCTCTCCTACTGGGGAATTTTGTTCAAGGGTGAACAAAATAATGGAATTTTTCCCTGGATTTCCACCATCTCAGCTTCACAGAGGAATTCACTCAAATTCACCCCCTCTTACTCCCTTGTCTGATGGCTCCAGCCCTATTGAGACAGGAAGGGACCATGATTAGTGCTCCAAGCTGCTGCTGTGATGTGAACCGCCAGAACTGATGGTGACAGCAGCAATAAACCCAGCATCAGCCACAGGACAGCTCCTGGGGGGACCTGGGAAGGCAGCAGATGGCTGGAGGAGGTGGGAATATCCAAATGCTGTCCTGGGAGGGCCTCCTTTGGAAAACACCTTTCCCACCCTGCTTCCCAGCTGATGAGCACAGGAGGATTGAACAAAATTAACTCATTAAGGCTGGCAGTGTCCTGGGGGGTGTAAAACCAACAGGGGCATAATTTCATTTACATCTCCACCGCTGTTTTCCCTGAGCACTGCAGGTGATGGGGGTGTTTGGGAACAGTTGTGTCACCTCCTCCATGGTTTTCCCTTCAGCCAGGCAGTCTGTCTGTCTGTCTGTCACGGGATTTTCTGTTGTGTGGCTGCAGCTCCCTGTGCAGAGGAGATCAAACATCCACTGGCTGGCGACTCATTAGCTCTCCTCCGTGGGCATTAGTGGTTAACAGGATCATTAGTTTCAGTGGTAAAAGGGGGTTTTGCAGACCCCAGGAGAGTGAGGCTGTTAATCTCCTGGCATTTCACACAACACCAAAATGTAGCAAGATCTGCGTTAGAAAAAACGGCAGAAATACGGTTTGCTGTTAAGGGACTTACAATTAAAGTGCCGATCTGAGGTGGCTTTGTTTTGTTTGTGAGTTATGCTGAAGAACAGTGATTTTAATGTTGTGAAATGCCTTGTAATGTCAGGGAGCAGGCAGCAAAATTTCCACCGGGATCCTGGGGTTCCATCCCACTTGTGAGTATCTGCTGTATCCTCTGTCCAGGCTCAGCCCCTGAGTCATCTCCCTGCTGTGGGAACGGAGGCAGAGTTTATAAAGAGGATAAAGAGGCAGCTTTTTTTTGGTGAGGAAACTTTGACCACTTTCCGTGCCTTGGGTCTCAAGGGCTGCAGCAGGAGCAGGCAGAGGAACACCTGAATTCCATGCCCACATCATTGGAATATTTCCAAGCCCTGTCTGGCATTTTTCTGTGACCCAGAGCCCTTCTGGTGCTGCTCAGCAGCTGAAGCCAAGCATCAGATGAATACTCCAAGGAAAGTGGGGTTTTTTTGCCGGTGGAGCCGCAGACTTTTCCAGATTCATGAAGTGTTGGTAACCTCGCAAGGAACACGGCCTGCCTCGCTCTTCCAGACTGCAGGAGGTCACACACAGTTCAGACAAGCTTTGGGGAAACAGCTGAACTCCAGGATGTTTGCGTGAACCCAACCCCTGACCTCCCCAGCCTCGCATTTTACTGATTCACAAGTACAGATGGAATATTTACACGGACATCTGCGTGTGTGTGTGTGCTGTGGAAAGACACCCAAATTGTTACAGAAAATGAACTTTCCGGGCTGTGAGCACATTGCTGTTGTGTCCCAACACTTGGCAGAAGGAGGAGAAGCACCTGGGATCTGGATGATGCCTCCAGAAACACATCCATCCCCAAACAAAGTGGGATTTGTTACTGGTAGGACTCGAATACCTCAACCCCTCTGAGGAAATGGTCTTTACACCCCATTTGTCATTTCGTGTCTGAGCACCCCTGTGAACACCAGACCAATTTAGGCAATTTAGGTGGAACACTGTGACAACATTCCTGAAAGCACATGGAAGACAGGCTCGTTGTTGGAGGAGGAAGGTGGATTTTATTGCTGCAGCAGTGAGCTGTGGATGCAAGCACCAGAATGCAAAGGTGGCCTTGTGATTCAGCTTGGGCTCCAAGGGGTGCTTCTGGATTTTGAGAGGTTCTCCTCTGGCCCTTTTCCTTCTCTTCTGAGGGCTGGACTCCCTCAAAAACAGAAAACAGAATTACAAGGGGTTTAAAGGTTACCCACTACATGCCATGTTGATTTATACGTAAACCCCAAAGGATTGATGGATAAGGGAAAGGAAACTAAAATGGAGTGGGGTTTGCATTTCTGCAGGGTCCTTGCAGGGCACAGAGGGATGCTCAGCAACAGGCAACATCCATGCCCAGGACCTGGAACCCCAGGGGCTGGGAACCACCTGTGACGGTGTTCACGGGGGTCTGAGGATGAGGGAAGAGACGAGGATCTGACTCCGTGTTTCAGAAGGCTGATTTATTATTTTATGATATATATTGCATTAAAACTATACTAAAAGGATAGAAGAAAGGATTTCATCAGAAGGCTAGCTAAGAATAGAATAGGAAAGAATGATAACAAAGGCTTGTGGCTTGGACAGAGAGTCCGAGCCAGCTGGGCTGTGATTGGCCATTAATTAGAAACAGCCAACATGGGCCAATCAAAGATATACTTGTTGCATTCCACAGCAGCAGACAATCAATGCTTACATTTTGTTCTTGAGGCTTCTCAGGAGGAAAAATCTTAAGGAAAGGATTTTCCATAAAAGATGTCTGTGACCACCACCCCCTCTGGCAGCATCCCTGCCCAGCCTGGCACGCTGCTTGCCTGTGGATTTCGGGACCCTTGGCCACCAGCACTCAGCTCTGCAGGAAAGCTGATTGCATCTGACTCTGCAATCTGATTGCTGAGCTTGGTGAAGCATCACCAAACGTGCTCTTCCATCCCAGAAAAGGGGGTATGGAGACCAGAGGAAGAGAGCTGCTTCAATGTGGGAAGCTACAGCAATTTCCGACGGGCCCCTTTTCCTGCTTTTCCACTCCAAAGCGGCGTGTGGAGAGGGGAGCAGCAGCATTTCCTGACAAGTCTCTTCTGGTAGCTATAGAAACTTAGAGCGCAGCCACAGTAACAAAAATACACCTCTTTGCTGGAGCTTCCTTCCTCTGTGGGTCGTGACTTTTCCCTGACATCAGCTGCCCCAGCCCTGCCGGGCCCCAGGGAGCCTCAGCCCAGAGGCTGAAACGTTGGTTTGTTTTTTCCCGGCTGGAATTGAGCAGGGTCATTTCATTGCCTGGAAATGGAGAGATGCGGAGGCAAAGCAGGGAGTATCAAGGACCACCGGGGATTAACTCAGGGCAGAGATCCTAAACATTGCATTTGTGATAGCAACAACGTCAGTGCAGGCACGGGTGAGAGGGAATAAATCCCTTGGAGAGAGGCACAGATTGGAGCAGAGGGGCTGTGGGGAGGGCAGGGATGCCAGGAGCAGCTTGTTGGCAGAGCCCTGGTGGCACCCTCCTGCCTGCAGGTCTGCCAGCCTGGGCTCCGGCTGGGAGCCCTCTGGCTTTGTGCCATTCCATGGGCATCCAAATGGGCATCCAAATGGCTTTGGTGCCCAGCACGAGGCCTGGGGACCTGCTGGGACAGGGAGAGGTTCCCTCCACCACGCCTGATGGGCTGAGACATCCCCTGAGGTGATTAGCAAGGACACAGGTGGAAGGGAAGGGCCTTTTTAAAATTTTTTTTTTTTTTGTGTCTGTTCTCTGGCTTTTCAGGAAACGTGTGCCCATGGATTGTGGCAGAACCTCCTGAGACAGCGACCCCAACACACGTTTCCATGCTCAGATGTGTTCTACAGCTCAGCACCCCACAGTTTTGATCCCAGATTAGGGGGCAGGGAGACATCTGAGAAATGCCAGGTGAACAACAGATTGCATTGCTTGATTTTTTGGACCCCCTAACAAATAAAAAAAATAAGCAAAACCCACTAGACGTGAGATTTATGATCCAGTAGCTCACTCTGCTTTTGGTGTTGGCTGCTGCCAAGCCATGGTGGCTGTGGCTTTGCTCTATTTTCTGTATTTTTCTCTATTTTCTCCCCTTGACTATTGTTCAGGGGGAATAATTTGGTTAAAATTATTTGGTTAAAATTATTAAAGCTGCAGCTTGCAGCTCTTTGGGGTTTTCAGTTGCTCGGCAGGCAGAAGAAAACTGGATTTATTTTTTGGTTTTGGGTGTGTTTTTGGAAGGAATAACAGGTGGCTTTCCCATCAGCAGGGACCTCCTGCATGCAGGGGATGCTTGGGTGGGCTCCAGAGCAGAGCCTGCAGCACATTCCTGCACAGTGCAAGGGCAGGGGCTGCAGTGGGTGTCACCAGGCACCTCCCCCTGCCAAATTCTGCTCTTGGGGGGTGATGAAACCCCCACCCTCACCCCCATCCACCTGTATAAACCCTGCCCTTCTCCCAGCCCTTCAGGAAATGTGGGATCTCCTCAGCCCCATAAGGGATGCTCAGTGTGAGAGGGTGAGGCGGAGACCCTGAGCTTGGTGCTGTCAGCAGAGGGGGGATGCAGGCACCCCAGAAAAGTGAAATTATGGGGTACGGACAGAGGGGAACCCTCTGGGGAGGAGCAGGTGTGTCCCATGAGGTGACAACATCCCCTGCCTGTGTATGGACAGCATCTCCCGCAAGGCTGCTCCTCCAAACCACGGCTGCTTCCTCTGCTGCCTGTGGTGTCTGTTCCCATGCGCTGCTCTGCTGCTGCCAGGAAGTTTTCCCCAATAATTTTCCTAATGGATGCCTTTCTTTGCTTCAGATAAAGCCAGTTTCCTCCTCTGGTAGCCACGGCGGATGCAGAGAACAATGGGTACCATGTCTGCTCTGCCCACCCCGTGGGACAGGGACTCTTGTCCCACTTCCTTAGGATGCCCAGACCTCCACTGGGAATGAAAAAAATTCAGAGAACCCACCCAAGGGAGAAAAACCCCCAAAAAAGCATTACTGCAAAGAAGTGATTTGGGAAACAGCTTGGCAAAAAATGGGGGAAAGCAGAAATTTAAAGAACAATGTTTGTGTCTGTTCCAGGACAGGTCTGGTAAAACACACACACAGGTGTCCACAGTGCAACTTTTGTAAAATTACTAGAAATAAAAGAAACTCATCGCTGTGAGCTTCAGGAGTTAAGAGGCAGCCAAGGGTGACCAGCATGACGGAGGAAAATCGTGCCCAGGCTTTGTGTGCTGTGTTGCATTGCTGCAAAGGGAAGGTGCTGCCTGGGAAACCTCAGCCCAGGAGCCAGAGACCCACTTTGGGGAGCCAACCAGTGCTGTGGAGCTGCTTACTGTGAAATAGGCAGCTGAATGTATCCAATTATCACCCTGTCTCTGGGTAAAGCAGACAAAACCTGAGCTTGTTTTCTCTCTCTCTCTCTCGTTTTTTTTTTTTTTTTTTTTTTAAATAGCAGATGGTGAAAAAGTCTGCAGCCCCCAATTCTTTAATCCCTTCTGCGTTGGCTGTTGTTTCCAGACCATGTCAGGTTGCTCTTTCCTGGACCAGCTCCAGCTCATCAGCATTACCCCTAAGCCTTGTGGAGCACTGCCTTGTGCCCGGGGAGGGCTGTCACCTCTGTCACCTCCCATGGGTGCACCCAAGGGTGGCCCTTGCCCTGCCCTTTCCCTCCCGAGCATCATCCCATGGGCCCACCACAACCTCCTCAGCTATTTTTGTGGCGTTTTAGACCTATCCAAATGCAATTCCCCAGTCTAGATCAGGATGTTATTTACCCATCCAAAACACAGCCCCTTTACCTCTTTGCTCTTACTGAATTTTGTGCAGCTCACTCAAAAGAAATGGCATGAATATTGGTTTTGATTATCTGCTTTCCAAAAAGCGGGCACTCCTCACAGCCCAGGGTTATCCACACACTTTCCAACACACTCTTGAGTCTATCATTGAGTTGCCAATGTAAATTTTGAATCTTTGGGGACTAGGTGCCCCTTGCAGCCTGATAAGAGCTTGAGGGGTGCAGGTTTCCTCCCCTCTGCTGTGCCCCCCTTTATAACCTCACCTGCATCAGGTTTCCTTTGTTTGTTTGCAAAATTGTCAACCAAGATGGTGCCAGGAGCCTCCCCTGAGTGAGGCTATGTCACAGCTACAGCTTCCCTGTATCCTCCTCTTCCTCCATCCTCCCTTCCCTCCATCCTTCCTCCATTCTCCCTTTCCTTCATCCTCCCAGCCAGTTTCCCTGTCAAAGAGCAGGAAGGATTGACAGGAATTTGCTCTGGCAATTTCTCTTCCCTTGCTTTCCCTCTGATCTAATATTTCTGAATTCCTTAACAATTTGCACCTGTAGCTTTCCAGCTGCTGAGATCCAGGCCATGGCCAGGATGCCCTGGGCACTCCACCTCATTTCTGCCCTGCCCTGTCGTTGCTGACCCCAAACTGGGACCAGTTTGGCACATCTGAGTCGCCAGCTCTTTGGTGGGTGAGGGCTGGCTGGCACAAGAGCTGCCTGCTGCAACACCCATGGATTTGTCCATTCTCCAGGTGGAGCACTCCAGGGATATTTGGGAGCCATTCCCTGTTCTTTGAGGCTGTTGCAGAGCCTTTCAGTGCGATGTCAGAGGTTAATTTTGTTTAGGTATTTGGTGCTTGGCAACATTTAGGAAGGACAGAGAAAACATAAGGGACCAGCGTCTGTTCCCAAATGCTCCATAATGATGTCAGCTGAGGAAGATTTCCATAGGAGCTGGAGCATATGGCAAGCTTTAGCACTGCAATCATCTGCCAGGACATGTGCTGTCACCTAATTACACACCCACATTTGTCTCCTCTGCTTTACATTCTGCCTGATTCCCTGCAGAGGCATCAGCCTCGGGATTTTCAGGCAGAGCACTGGGGCTGCTCCATCAGAGCAGTGGGACACCCTGGACAAGGACAGCAGTGTCCCTGTGGGCATCTCCTGGGCTCTGTCTTCTCTGAGAGCTGCCTGAGGAGCTAATGCACCTCTCAGCTCCCATGTGGCTAAAATCCAGCTGGACAGACTCCTGTGGAGATAAAATGCAGGGGATAAGAGCAATGAGAGCAAAGATGTCTGTTTAACACATCAGCAGGTCCAAGGTGACACTCTGTTCCACATCATTCCTACATGCTCGTCCAACTTGTTCTTAAAGATTTCCAGTGACGTGGGCTCCTGTTCTTCCCCAGCTAATCTATACCCCTGCTTAATTAACCTTGTAATCACAAAGATTTCCTTAAGCCTCCCTCCAATGTGCTGCACTTTAATTCACCCCTGCTTGTCCTGCCTGTGGTGAACTGTCTCTGAAGGACCTCTGAGGAATGGTGGAAGCCCTTCCCTCTGTGTTTTTCCCCCCATTTCCCTCAGACTTCATGTTTTCCTGACCTCTGATCACCTTTGTCTCACCTCTTCAGGCTCTGATCAGTTTGTTTGCACCCTTCTGTCCTGGAATTTAGAACACACACTAAGATGTGTGTATTCTGCTGCCATCTGTCAGAGCTGGGGCAGTTCTCTGCTGTTCATGGGGCAGTTTTTCCTTTATCTCTTCCAGAACCAGTTCCTCCCTCCAGGAGATCTCTGCTGTCCATGGCCACTGAGTGTCCCTGCAGGGCTGATCCAATGCCAGCATCCCATGGGGAGATGCTCCGCCCAGGGGAGGAGCCAAGCATTCCTGCCTGGATCCAATCTGAGCCTGGCCCAGCACAGCAGCCTTTGCCCCCTGCATTGCCAGAGGAGCAGCTTTCTGCTGCCCTGCATTGCCAGAGGGAGCCCAGGCCCATCTGCAGCAGCCCTGGAGCTGCAGAGGAAAACTCCCCCCTTGTGCAGGATCCGTGCTGCAGCAGAGCCACAGCTGGCACTGCAGGAGGGCTGGGCCCCCATGGCATGGGGCTGGGCCACCCCCTGGCACACAGGGGACAGGGCATGGGCTGACTCTGGCAGTGCTGTTTTCTATTACTGTGTTTTTATTTTATTTTTTTTTCCTTCCATAATCAAGAACTGCTATCCCTGCTCCCATATCTTTCCCTGAGAGTCCTTTAATTTCAAAATTATAACAATTTGGAGGGAGGGGGTTTGCATTTTCCATTTCAGGGGAGGCTCCTGCCTCCCTTAGCAGACACTTGTATTTTCAAACCAAGACACCTTCTCCTGTGGTTGCTTTCCAGCCATGAGCCTTGCCAAAGGAAGACCTCATGTACCTGAAACCCAACAATTGTCTCAACTCACCCCCTTTTTTAATGGCTTTTCCAGGAAAGAAAGTTTCAGTGGCTCTCATGGGCATGTCACAGCAGTGAAGAGGGGGATGGACATTGTGATGGAGAAGATGAGGATCTGCCCATCATGGTGGGATTTCACAGAGCCCAGAATGGAATCCCAGAGTGGTTTGGATCGGAAGGAGCCTTAACACCCATCCAGTCCAACCCCCTGCCATGGGCAGGGACAATTTCCACAGTCCCGGGTTGCTCCAAGCCCTGTCCAAACTGTCCTGGAACACTTCCAGGGATGGGGCAGCCACAGCTTCTCTGTGCCAGGGCCTCCCCACCCTCACAGGGAAGAGTTTCTTCCCAATATCCACCTAACCCCACCCTCCTTCTTCATTTCTGACTGTCTCCAACCATAGCCTCCTAGTATGGAAAACAGCATTTCCAGTATGGGGGAAAATAAAAATCTCTAATGATCCAAATGTTTTGCACTTGGAGTTTGATTTCAATGATATTTTCAGGGCAGCTTTCTTTTTAGTGTGTCTCATTTGGAAAGGACGAGAACATTCTGTGCTGATGAAATTGTTCAGCTTAATTGCATGCTAAAAGCATGTTGATGTTTATGTTGTGTGAGTATTAATTTTAATCTCCAATATTAATCAGCAGCAATGTAAACAATGTATCAAGTATTATCTTTGCCAGGTTGTATTTGTATATAATTTAATATTTGCAACAGGTGTTTAATATTTTATATTATGTGATAATGTTTCCCTGTTATTGCTCATCAGGGACATGAAAAGAAATGAAGGCTCTAAATGGCAGCCAGGGAGTTTGGATTAAACATCTGGAGCCTTTTTTTCTTAGGGGAAGGGCAGTGAAGCACTTGGGCAGATTTTTGGGGGTGGGGAGAACTTGGTGTGACCTCAGTTGTCACACCAGCTGGTTGTCCCCATCTGACCATCATCCCAAACCCCTTTTAGCCCAATTTTCCCAGTGGAGAAGGGAAACTCTAGAAGTGTCAGCTTGTGGGGTGGATTTATCATAAAACAGCTCTGAAAACTCATAGATGTGATTGTCCTGATGGAACTATTTCCTTATTTTGCAGGAAACAAAGGAGATTAAACTCAAGATCTGGACTGGCCAAATTTTTCTTTGATTGGGACATTGGGGTCCTTGAAGTAGCTTATAAATGAACTGCTCAGAAAATCATGGTCCACTTTCTCCTGCTGCCAGAGTCAGATAAAATTTAGCCATCACTCCTTGTCAGGAGGGAAGATCACAAATCCAATTTGCCTCCAGATCAAGGCTGAAAACGTCTGCATAAGAAATTATTTTTTACCTGTAAAACTGGTATTTATCCCTCAGGTCTGCTCTGTGCCTGGAGCACCCAGCACAGGCACAGTGTGGGAGCTGTGGCCATTTTCACCCCAAATTTGTAAGGCAGAAAGAGCTGCTGTGATCCAAAATACAAAATAACCTGTCTCTAGCAGATTTACTGGAGATTCTACTCTTCAAGACATGGCTCTTGATTGCCAGTACTAGAAAAGAGCAATCAGCAATCCACACTATTTTCTTCCAAAATTATTTTGAGGTTTCATGGAAAGGCTTATGTAAGAGCTAAACAGCATTTTTGTTTTTCATGCATGAATCACTTTGACATTTTTTGACTTTTAAACTAGAAAGTTTTTTTTTTTAAATTATTATTATATTCCAGGAAACCATTTGGTTAAATTATATTTTAATAGTGTTTCAACAGACTCTAGTACAGGAAATAAAGTAGTCACAAGTTATGCACCTAAGCACTGATTTGCATTATATTTCCCCACCAAAAAAAAAAAAAAATAAATTATATATTCATTGTTGCTATGAAACCAGAAGTTTTGCTTAGATCAGATCATTTTGTTCTCATGTCATGGATAGAGGGGCTGAATGAACAATGTACTGCTAATGGTGTTCATGTTAAATCTCCTTAAAGGAACCTCTCACCTCCCACACTTCCCAAACAAATAAGGTCTTTTAAAAGTGGTTTTGGGTAAGTTCAGTGCTCCTGAAAGTTCCTCCTGGGAGAGGCAGTGGGAGGAGTGCTGGGGCTGTGTGTTGGTGTGGAAATCTTGAGTTTTGCAGTGATTTATGTCTGGGTTAAGTTGAGGTGTGGTTTTTGCTGATGCATCAGTTCCCTCCTTCAATAGAGGGGGTCCCTTGAGAATCCTCCTGCTCCTGTTGGGAGCCCAGAGCAGCACCAGGATATTGATGGTGAGATGTTGATGGTGAAATAATGGTAATGAGAATATAATTTTTGATTAAACAGCTTTTTGCAATTGCTTTTTGGAGGAAAACTGTGGTTAGAAAAGATTCACTTGATTTCTGGAGTTGCGTCTTTAAGAGAAAAAACAAAATGTGAAATTCTGGGATAAAACTTCATTTGGGTGATGTGTCAGGCCTTGGGCAAGGCAAGCAGGGTTTCTGCTTCTTTTGGCTGCTTGTGTGTATGTACAATGTGCAAGTGTCTATATAATTTATACATCAATATCTATATAAAAAAAAGGATTTATGCATGCCATATGTGTAAATACACACATATAGTGTATGGCTTAAATTTAACAAAAATTCTTGAATATATGAATATATATGTGTACATATTTGTGTGCCTGTGTCTATATATATATATATATATATATATATATAAATAATAGCACATAAAACCATATATATTTATATATACATATAATAGCATACATATTTATATATGCATATAATAGCACACATATTTATATATACATATAACATACACGCACAGAGACATATATAGGTTTAAAAATATATATCTTATATAAATATTATATATACATATATGTATGTATATATAGTATATAGTATATATATATAAAAGCACATAAAATCATATATATTTATATATACATATAACAGCATACATATTTATATATGCATATTATAGCACACATATTTATATATACATATAACATACACACACAGAGACCATATATAGATTTAAGAAATATATATCTTATATAAATATAAGATATATATATATAGATATATGTATGTATGTATGTACGTATATATAGTTCTGAAAAAGGCATCAAAGACAGAAATTTCTCTATTTATTCCTAATTGTGGATGATGGATTGCATTTATATGGCTCTCTCTGATCTCTTTTCTTAAATACAAATATATCTCTGTAAGAATTCCTTGGGAAGGGCTGTGGGCAGAAAGCTAATTCAGCCTCCCTGCTGATTCATATTCCTTGCTTGCCTCAGACATAACAGTGCTGGGCTTGTGGAAGTTGGTGCTTGCAGAAAACCCCCCCGTGTTGGAGGGAGCAGCTCTGGGGTGTCTCGTCCTTCCCCCGTTATCAGCCCTGGGTGCCTGCAAGAATGGAGCCAGTGTAGCAGCCCGGGGATGGGAAACGAGGCACAGCAGCCAAAATGGGAATGAAAGTCTCTTTTTAGCAGCTGAACAGAAGATAGGAGTTAAAATATGCAGGCCCATGATGGAGGAGGGAAAATGTGTGCTTTGTTAAAATTAACTGGTGAGGGCTGCTCCCCATCCTTCCTCCTCAGCCACTGTGGGAACACCATGGCTCTTCTCCAAACAGGGGCTCAGTTTTGGGTTTGCCTCGTGCCAGCTTCCACCCTTGGGTAGGAGGCACTGGGCGCTGTGAGCTGCAAAAATGTAAAAAATTCCTCAAATATCCATCCTGAATGTACACATTTATATGTGTGTGCATGCACATATATAAATATACACGCACACACGTAAAAATAAATGCATGTATATACATATTTTCAAGTCCTCAGCTGCTCTGTTTGCAACATAAACTTCCAGTCTAACTAAAAAAAAAAAAAAAAAAAAAAAAGGAGGAAATCAACAGTTGGAGTTGCTTGGAGGAAGTGATGCTGCCTGGAAAATCAGTTTGTTTTCAAGGCTGCCTTTGGTGGTGTGTAAGCCATGTCAGGAGTTACCTCCAGCACCTGTGGCAAACTCACTCTTGGCTGGACTGAATTTGCAGGAGCCTGAGAGAGCAGCCCCGAATTTGAACCTGGTTCCTACCCCTGCTGCATTAAAGAGGACAATTGTTAACTACAACTCAGCTCCTTAAAAGAGGGATGAAAGGCAGCTCAAAGGGAGGGAATTAACTCAGCAGGGAGCAAGGGGTAGGGATGGAAAATCCAACATGTGGGACTCCAGGAGCTGGTTGGGAGGGCGCATTCATGGGGGGAACCCTTAAAATTTTGGGAAAAGCTTTTTTTACTCCAGCTGCAGGATTTTCCATAGTGGAGGGATACCTGAGAGTAACTTGGGAAGAGCTTCATGCCACAAACCCACAAATCCAAATGGGTTTCTTTGAGGCTCTTCAGAAACTCTGGCATTAACTTCCAGTAGTTTTACTGGTTAAACTGGTGGTCTTGTACGGATACAGAGCAGACAGCTAAGGATGAGGTGCTCCCTTTCCCTTTTGCATCCTTGAAGAAAACCCCCTGAAGAAAGTGCAAGAAATGCCCTCAGCTTTTGGGGCAGGAAAGGAGCAAGATCCACATTCCTCCTGTGGGACCAGTGCTAATTCCTGGCTGCTCTGGATGGGAGCAGGAGAGGGATTAGAGGATGCATGAAGTGTAATTTTGTGATCAAAGTGAACTTTTGGGTTTTTTGCACTGGGCTGTGACACTGAGGGTGGCTGTTAACACCTCCACTAGGTTAAATCAGCATTGTTATCCCTTTAGGAATGAGCAGATATTACCACACTGCCCCTTAAAAAAAACCAATTACTATATCCATTGGGCAGTACATTAATTGACACCATTTAATTACAGCCTGATTTATCTCTGAACGAAATAAATTTGAAATTTCCAGTGTATTATTCCGTTCAATTACTGCAAATCTCTGTCCATTTGCAGCCACAGGCAGCTGGGCTGGCAAAGCTGGGCACACACCCCAGCAAACACTCAGCTTTGCCCTCATCCCTGGGGAATCAGCTCCAAACTTGGCCCCAGCAGCCTGATTGCTGCCTCTGGTGGCTTTTCCAAGCTTTTGTGGAGGTGGGATGTTTTCCAGGCATTCCCAGGGCCAGGGAGGTCAGCTCTGGGGCCAAATCAAGCTGATACAGAGTTTGGGAAGGGGCTGAAACATCTTTATGGGATGTGGGATGATATCCCTGCCTTACTGAGGTCAGAGAGGGCTGGTGACCATGGCCCTGGGGTTGGGGTTTCTCCTGGAGCCTCTGGTGAGGTCTCCAAGGTAAACCTGGAGTGAAGCCGAGCTGAAATCCAACAATGCCCATCCTTTTAACCCTTCCAGCACAGCTGCATCATCTAATCCCAGAACTAGAAGGTACCAAAATTTACTAAAATTTAGATGGCTAAATATTATCAGACTCTCTCAGCAGGAGAAAGTGGACCATGATTTTCTGAGCAGTTCATTTATAAGCTATTTCAAGGACCCCAATGTCCCAGTCAAAGCAAAACCTGAGGTACCTGTAAGGCTACCTTACAAACCCTGCTGTCCCAAACCCCTGCTATGACAGGGACACCTTCCACTATCCCAGGCGGCCTCCAAGCCCCATCCAACCTGGCCTTGTCCCAAAGCTTACATTTTGCAAAATTCCTTGTGTTTTCAGCCAGAGAAGCTCAACAAATGAAATAATCATGGGAAGATTTGCCAATCTGTCATAAATTTGTGCAGAAAGAGCTTTCCAGCCAAGGACAGGCAATTTGCTGTCCGTGCTGCTAACCAGTCACAGGAAACTTGTCTGTTTGACAAGTTTGTGACTAGGGGACCACCAAAATAGGTCCCCAATTTAAAATAAATTGGGGACCTATTTAAAAGTCATTTAAAATAAATGAAATAATAAATTAATTTAAAATAAAATAATAAATATTCATTTAAAATAAATGAAATAATGAATTAATTTAAAATAAATAAATAAATAAATGAATGAAAAAATGAATAAATAAATAAGAATATTTATGTATTATAATTATATAAAACATATTTATATGATTATATATAATATATAATATTATATAGAATATTATATTTAAATGATATTATATCTATACTATAATAAATAATATTTCAGAATAGATAAATAAATAATCAAACAAATAAATAAATGGATGAAATAAATGCACCTCTGGCCACATGCTCTTAAAGCCCATCCCAATCCAGCCCCCTGCCATAGCAGGAACACCTTCCACTGTCCCAGGTTGCTCCAAGCCCCATCCAGCTTGGCCTGGAACATTTCCAGGGGTCCAGGGGCAGCCCCAGCTTCTCAGGTTTGTGGCACATCCTGGGCTGCCCACTGGAAGATTTTAAATATATATGATGGCTATTAAACACACAATCCCAGTATTGCAAAGTGCAGCAGGAGAGGGAGGTTTTATTTTATTATTATAATTATTTTCTGTTATATTGGCATTTTCTGAGCAGCCTGAAATTGGGCAGGAAACTCAGGGGAGTCTGGGAAACGACACGAGCAAAATTCCTGCTGCTTTTGCCCTAAGCTACAAATCTCTCTGTGTTAAACATGTTTTCTTTAAACACAGATGCCCTCACTGCTTCATCCTGGGGCTATGAAATACTCAGGCATTGTGAAGAGAAGGAAGACATCCCCTTTTCCAGGGACTCTCCAGCTCTGTGCCAGTTTAGCTTCACTAAACACATTTTCCTTAAATATATGTTTAAGGATAGGCATTTACTAACCTGGGACCTAAAAGATAATTTTGTCCCATCCCCTTTCCATGATCAAGGACACCCTCCACCATCCCAGGCTGCTCCAAGCCCTGTCCAGCCTGGCCTTGGACACTGCCAGGGATCCAGGGGCAGCCACAGCTTCTCTGGGCACCCTGTGCCAGGGCCTGCCCACCCTCACAGCCAGGAATTCCTTCCCACTCTTTATTATCTTTGAACTGCTCACCAGATGGGCTTCCTTGCAAAGAAAAATGACTTTTCATTCCAGGTTAAGCAACACTGTTCCTTTTTTCCTCCAGCCCTGCAGTTTCTTTTTCATTATGTCTGGGAGAAGGGGAACACAAATAGAGACACAGGAGAAACCTGACAGAATTCAGCCTAATAGGGAATATGGGACAGCATTTTTGCTTTCAGATCTGTACTGAGCCTCTCATCTTTATTAGAGGGGTTGACAACTGAGCTTATTTCTCTGTGTGATAAATCCACTGTAGTAAAAGGCTGTTTCCAGATGGCAATAGCTGGCACATAGGAGTAAGATACAAGCAGAACATCAGATACACAGATATAAGCAAAACATCAGATACTCCCAACCAAAACCGTTGGCTGGTCAGAAATTCTTCAGTTTTAATGGTGCGTGAAACGCCACGTGAAACACATTCCCTCAATAAAAATCGTGGGGGATGTTATTTTCAAATGAGCTCTTTAATTAAGAATTTTTTTTCTTCAGCCTCAAAGTTTTCACTCGGTCCTGGATCAGCAGAAAAAAGCCAACACGGCTGAACTTATCCAACCTGACTCGGGAGGATTGGAAAGCTGGGGGTGGGTGGTGACAGGGATAATTTAGGTTGTAAAGTGCTAATGACCTCCTGGGATCCTCAGAGCGTTGGTTTGGGTTCTTTTGGCTACAAATGCCTTTGCCATGAGGGCACAGAGCTGCTTTCAGGCCGGGGAAAGGATGCTGGAGGCTGTGCCTGTGGCGGAGCTCTCTGGTGGCAGCAGCACTTTGCCCCCAAGCCATGCACAGGGAGCGTTCACAGCTGGAACAACTTTTCCAAAGCAAGTTCAATCTCCTGCTCTCCATTCCTGCGTCATCCACAGCTCGTTTGTTCCACACTGGGATGGTGTCCCTCACGTTCCCAGCCTGGATGGGAGGTGGGCAGGTTTGGGAATTTGAGCTGTGTCCTCTCCTTTTCCCCGCTTGCCACGATTTTCTCCTGCTTCTGGCTGCAAGTCTAATAAAACAAAACCCCCCGTGCATTATGCAAAGCCTTTAATTTAACATGCTATCCATAAATCCGGTCAGTTTTATTTTGCCACGGATGAGGTTTTAGCTGTATTTGCTGGTTTGCTTTTTTTTTTTATTTTCCCCTAGGATTTCTGCTCTGAATCCTTTTAGAGCTGTGGTTGGGGTTTGCTCTAGGGAATGTCTGCCCTCACCCTCCAGCCTTCAAACTCCTTCCCTGTACGAACCCTTGCACGCAGCCACAGAAATGTGCTATATATTATGTGCTATATATTTTATACTATATATTTTGTGCTATATATTATTTTTGTGCTATATATTGGTTTTGTGCTATATTTTGCCTCCGTATTATGTACGCTCCATCTGCTGTACATGGCCTTTGTGCTGTGTAGCCATATATTAACATCCCGAATACATTTACATTCCCTAATTGTTCTAGAGACTCCTACAATGGCTTGGGCTGGAAGGGAATTTAAAGCCCATCTCTTTCCAACACCCTTGCCATGGGCAGGGACACTTCCCACCAGACCAAGCTGCTCCAAAGCTGGAACACTCCCAGGGATGACAATTTTTGCTCAAAACCCCCCAGGTTTGATTTATTTTATGGAGGCAGCCCCCGGGCCTGTCCTCAGGCACACCCCAGCCTCCCGCCTGCTGCAGGCCGAGCGGTTTTTCCAGGGAAAACTCTCCAAAATCAGCTCTGGCTCCCGCTCAGAGAGTATTAGTGTGTGGATTACGTGTAATGCAACCCATTATGCAAGGCAGCCGGGATGGCAGCCGGGATTACAGCCCCAAAACCCCCTGGACATGCGGGTTTAGCAGCCCTGGGGAGCGCTGGGCCCTGAGCACAGAGAGGAGGGAGCTGAGCCTCCAGCATTCCCTGCCCAGGGATACCCCTCAGTGCATTTCATGGAATCTCAGAATATCCTGAGCTGCAAGGGATCCACAAGGATCAGGGTGCAACTCCTGGCCCTGCACAGACGCCCCAAAAATCCCACACAGTTCATTTCTGAGCTCGTTGTCCCAGCTCTGGCAGCCTCGGGGCTGTGCCCATTCTCTGGTGTGGAAAATGTGTATTTTAGGATTGGCTTTTCATAAATATTACAATAAATATTAGATGTGTTGTGTTAGAAAGTGATGCTTAATTCTCTTAAGTGTGTGTTAAATATAGTTTTAGGTTATAACAAAATGTTAAAATAGAAACTATGCTGTGTAGGATACTTTTCTTTTCCTAAAGAAAGGACTTGCACTGAGATAGCAGCCACAGGACTGCTAAAACCTGAATCTTTCAGAGAAAGGGAATTTATTGCTCCATTATCAGAAGAAATGAACTTCTTCCTGCCTCACTCAGGCCTGAAGACTCCATCAGGATTAAGAGGAAGAAGCTGACACTGCCCAGACAGAATCCTGTGTTTGAATGGAATTTATGCATCATGTATGAGGTGTATGAATATGCAACAGGCTGTTGCTTTTAAGGGTTAATTCTCTGTTAATGTGGGTCCTTTTTCAGGCTTATGCTGCCCAGAAAAGTTACCTGGACATCCATAACTCTTTGTTTCTATTGTCTCATATTGTCCTAATCCTAATTGTCCAAAGTATTATTACTCTAATTGTATTACTATTTTTATAACAATTTTATTACTATTAAACTTTTAAAATTTTAAAAACAAGTGATTGGCGTTTTTCACACTGAGGAGCCTTTTCAGAGCCCCACCACCCTCTGGATGAAGAATATTTTCCTAACATCCAACCTAAACCTCCCCTGACTCAGCTCCAGCCATTCCCTCAGGTCCTGTCACTTGTGAGAGTGAAGAATTGGTGCTGCCCCTCTGTAGGACTGTTCCCCTTGTTGACAGAGTGACAAAACTATCCTTTGTCCCCTTAAAAAGGAAATAAGCCCAGAAGTTTCTCTCCTCAATTAGATGAAAAGACACCTCATAGGACCTGGGGGACTTCACCTCAAACTTAAGGATGGCTAATTGGACAGAAGTCAAAAAGTCCCACCTGAGCAATTTACTAGAAAAAGAAGAGAACAAAGAAACAAATCACTTTTGTGAGGTGTTCTACCAAGGGCAAGAACCTCTTGCGCCTGGCTCAGTTTTTCTCTGTAAAGAGTTTTGTTATTTTGACTTTCAGTTTCCAACACTACTACAGAAGCCATCCTGCTGATTTTATGCCTTCTGAGGTAGCTGAGCTATCTTGGGTGTGAAATAGATCTCCAAGAGCTTGTGAGACCTGGCTTGAGGAGACAAATATTTCACCCCTCTGCTTCCCCTTGTGAGGATTTTGGAGGCTGCAAGGTCTCCCCTCAGTTGGTGTTTCAGCTCCTGGTGCACATCCCAGCAGGAATGATGGGGGACACATCCCTGCCAAAAGCCCTTTTACAGCATCCTCAGGTTCTTGGTGGATCCTCTCTCTGCTCAGTCCAGAATGGCACAGCTGGGACAAGGTCTGCTGTAAGGTTAAGATGTTTGTGGGACTTTTTTTGCTCCCTTTTTCTCCCTCCAATCCAAATCCACTAACTATTTTTATCCCTGAGCTATTATAGCTTTGTCCTTTGCCTTTTTGGAGTATCATGCTAATTGGGTTGGAACAGAGGCATTCATCACCAAAAGCAATAGCTCACAAACAGAGTGGCACCAATTATTTCCCAACCAACTGCAGGATTATTTATTTCATTCCAGGTTAAGCAACACTGTTCCTTTTTTCCTCCAGCCCTGCAGTTTCTTTTTCATTATGTCTGGGAGAAGGGAACACAAATAGAGACACAGGAGAAACCTGACAGAATTCAGCCTAATAGGGAATATGGGACAGCATTTTTGCTTTCAGATCTGTACTGAGCCTCTCATCTTTATTAGAGGGGTTGACAACTGAGCTTATTTCTCTGTGTGATAAATCCACTGTAGTAAAAGGCTGTTTCCAGATGGCAATAGCTGGCACATAGGAGTAAGATATAAGCAGAACATCAGATACACAGATATAAGCAAAACATCAGATACTCCCAACCAAAACTGTTGGCTGGTCAGAAATTCTTCAGTTTTAATGGTGTGTGAAACGCCACGTGAAACACATTCCCTCGATAAAAATCGTGGGGGATGTTATTTTCAAATGAGCTCTTTAATTAAGAATTTTTTTTCTTCAGCCTCAAAGTTTTCACTCGGTCCTGGATCAGCAGAAAAAAGCCAACACGGCTGAACTTATCCAAACTGACTCGGGAGGATTGGAAAGCTGGGGGTGGGTGGTGACAGGGATAATTTAGGTTGTAAAGTGCTAATGACCTCCTGGGATCCTCAGAGCGTTGGTTTGGGTTCTTTTGGCTACAAATGCCTTTGCCATGAGGGCACAGAGCTGCTTTCAGGCCGGGGAAAGGCAGGCTGGATGCAGAGGCTGTGCCTGTGGCGGAGCTCTGGTGGCAGCAGCACTTTGCCCCCCAAGCCATGCACAGGGAGCGTTCACAGCTGGAACAACTTTTCCAAAGCAAGTTCAATCTCCTGCTCTCCATTCCTGTGTCATCCACAGCTCGTTTGTTCCACACTGGGATGGTGTCCCTCACGTTCCCAGCCTGGATGGGAGGTGGGCAGGTTTGGGAATTTGAGCTGTGTCCTCTCCTTTTCCCCGCTTGCCACGATTTTCTCCTGCTTCTGGCTGCAAGTCTAATAAAACAAAACCCCCCGTGCATTATGCAAAGCCTTTAATTTAACATGCTATCCATAAATCCGGTCAGTTTTATTTTGCCACGGATGAGGTTTTAGCTGTATTTGCTGGTTTGCTTTTTTTTTTTTTTTTATTTTCCCCTAGGATTTCTGCTCTGAATCCTTTTAGAGCTGTGGTTGGGGTTTGCTCTAGGGAATGTCTGCCCTCACCCTCCAGCCTTCAAACTCCTTCCCTGTGCAAACCCTTGCACGCAGCCCCAGAAATGTGCTATATATTATGTGCTATATATTTTATACTATATATTTTGTGCTATATATTATTTTTTGTGCTATATATTGGTTTTGTGCTATATTTTGCCTCTGTATTATGTACGCTCCATCTGCCGTACATGGCCTTTGTGCTGTGTAGCCATATATTAACATCCCGAATACATTTACATTCCCTAATTGTTCTAGAGACTCCTACAATGGCTTGGGCTGGAAGGGAATTTAAAGCCCATCTCTTTCCAACACCCTTGCCATGGGCAGGGACACTTGCCACCAGACCAAGCTGCTCCAAAGCCGGAACACTCCCAGGGATGACAATTTTTGCTCAAAACCCCCCAGGTTTGATTTATTTTACGGAGGCAGCCCCCGGGCCTGTCCTCAGGCACACCCCAGCCTCCCGCCTGCTGCAGGCCGAGCGGTTTTTCCAGGGAAAACTCTCCAAAATCAGCTCTGGCTCCCGCTCAGAGAGTATTAGTGTGTGGATTACGTGTAATGCAACCCATTATGCAAGGCAGCCGGGATGGCAGCCGGGATTACAGCCCCAAAACCCCCTGGAAATGCGGGTTTAGCAGCCCTGGGGAGCGCTGGGCCCTGAGCACAGAGAGGAGGGAGCTGAGCCTCCAGCATTCCCTGCCCAGGGATACCCCTCAGTGCATTTCATGGAATCTCAGAACATCCTGAGCTGCAAGGGATCCACAAGGATCAGGGTGCAACTCCTGGCCCTGCACAGACGCCCCAAAAATCCCACACAGTTCATTTCTGAGCTCGTTGTCCCAGCTCTGGCAGCCTCGGGGCTGTGCCCATTCCCTGGTGTGGAAAATGTGTATTTTAGGATTGGCTTTTCACAAATATTACAATAAATATTAGATGTGTTGTGTTAGAAAGTGATGCTGTATTCTCTTAAGTGTGTGTTAAATATAGTTTTAGGTTATAACAAAATGTTAAAATAGAAACTATGCTGTGTAGGATACTTTTCTTTTCCTAAAGAAAGGACTTGCACTGAGATAGCAGCCACAGGACTGCTAAAACCTGAATCTTTCAGAGAAAGGGAATTTATTGCTCCATTATCAGGAGAAATGAACTTCTTCCTGCCTTGCTCGTACAGGATGACACTGTTAGGATTAAGAGGAAGAAGCTGACACTGCCCAGACAGAATCCTGTGTTTGAATGGAATTTATGCATCATGTATGAGATGTATGAATGTACAACAGGCTGTTGCTTTTAAAGGTTAATCCTCTGTTAACGTGGGTCCTTTTTCAGGCTTATGCTGCCCAGAAAAGTTACCTGGACATCCATAACTCTTTGTTTCTATTGTCTCATATTGTCCTAATCCTAATTGTCCAAATTATTATTACTCTAATTGTATTACTATTTTTATAACAATTTTATTACTATTAAACTTTTAAAATTTTAAAAACAAGTGACTGGCGTTTTTCATACTGAGGAGCCTTTTCAGAGCCCCACCACCCTCTGGATGAAGAATATTTTCCTAACATCCAACCTAAACCTCCCCTGACTCAGCTCCAGCCATTCCCTCAGGTCCTGTCACTTGTGAGAGTGAAGAGTTGGTGCTGCCCCTCTGTAGGACTGTTCCCCTTGTTGACAGAGTGACAAAACTATCCTTTGTCCCCTTAAAAAGGAAATAAGCCCAGAAGTTTCTCTCCTCAATTAGATGAAAAGACACCTCACAGGACCTGGGGGACTTCACCTCAAACTTAAGGATGGCTAATTGGACAGAAGTCAAAAAGTCCCACCTGAGCAATTTACTAGAAAAAGAAGAGAACAAAGAAACAAATCACTTTTGTGAGATGTTCTACCAAGGGCAAGAACCTCTTGCGCCTGGCTCAGTTTTTCTCTGTAAAGAGTTTTGTTATTTTGACTTTCAGTTTCCAACACTACTACAGAAGCCATCCTGCTGATTTTATGCCTTCTGAGGTAGCTGAGCTATCTTGGGTGTGAAATAGATCTCCAAGAGCTGATGAGACCTGGCTTGAGGAGACAAATATTTCACCCCTCTGCTTCCCCTGTGAGGATTTTGGAGGCTGCAAGGAGGTCTCCCCTCAGTTGGTGTTTCAGCTCCTGGTGCACATCCCAGCAGGAATGATGGGGGACACATCCCTGCCAAAAGCCCTTTTACAGCATCCTCAGGTTCTTGGTGGATCCTCTCTCTGCTCAGTCCAGAATGGCACAGCTGGAACAAGGTCTGCTGTAAGGTTATGATGTTTGTGGGACTTTTTTTGCTCCTTTTTTCTCCCTCCAATCCAAATCCACTAACTATTTTTATCCCTGAGCTATCATAGCTTTGTCCTTTGCCTTTTTGGAGTATCATGCTAATTGGGTTGGAACAGAGGCATTCATCACCAAAAGCAATAGCTCACAAACAGAGTGGCACCAATTATTTCCCAACCAACTGCAGGATTATTTATTCCAAGGCTGGATTTTGAAGCCAGTGGCACAGAGGGATGGGGATGTCCCACTGGCCTGGCTGTGCATTCACAGGGATGGTGATAATAAACTGAGAGAGGGACATAGAATGCTTTTCAGGTAGGATTTTGGGGCTTGAGGAAATGTCAGATTTGATGCAAGGTGACTCTGCAGAATCCAGCCAGTGTCAGGATTTCCTGAGGCTGAGGTGTGACCTGTTCAAACCTGTGTGAGTCTGTAGTGGAAAATGACAGAACCTGGAACTGCAGTGGTTGTATGTAATAGAAAAGCTGGTGGGGATATTAATATCCCTGTCTTCATAGAATCATAGAACCATGGAATGGTTGAGGAAGACCTTAAAGCTCATCCAGTTCCACCCCTCTGCCATGGGCAGGGACACCCTCCACCATCCCAGGCTGCTCCAAGCTCTATCCAGCCTGGCCTGGAACACTTCCAGGGATCCAGGGGCAGCCACAGCTTCTCTGGGCACCCTGTGCCAGGGCCTCCATACCCTCCCAGCCAGGAATTCCCAATTCCCAATCTCCCATCCATCCCTGCCCTCTGGCACCGGAAGCCATTCCTTGGCTCCTGTCCCTCCATCCCTTGTCCCCAGCCCCTCTCCAGCTCTCCTGGAGCCCCTTCAGGCCCTGCCAGGGGCTCTGAGCTCTCCCTGGAGCCTTCTCCTCTCCAGGTGAGCACCCCCAGCTCTCCCAGCCTGGCTCCAGCCCTTGGAGCTTTTCTCTGGACTCACTCCAGCAGGTCCATGGCCCTCTTATGTTCGAGGCCATGGAATTAAGTGTAAGGTTAAGCTTAATTACATCTCTCTGTTAGATGTTAGGATGAAACCTCTCAGGAGGGCTGGAGCACCTGAGGGTTGCTGCTTTCCAGCCCCAAAAGCAATGGGGATTTTTTCCAGCCTGCCCAGCCAGCCCAGCAGCACTCGGCCCCTCTGTCTCCCCTCCAAACTGGGATCACTGGGAGCAAATGGTAAAGTCACTAATGCATAGAGGGGAACCAGAATATCCTACAGAGGAAGGATTTGGTTGGCCAGCACCTCTTCAGGTTGGCACAGAGGAGTGGAAGCTGCAGAGCTGTAAAATCTCCCTGATCCAGGGGAAACACTGCTCTGAGCTGCTTTAGGGCATTAGGGGAGCACAGAGCTGGGCTGTGGAGGAGGGACAGAACCCCCGGGCTGCCTGGTGCCTGCAGAGCCTCTGCTGATCCCTGACCCTGTGCAGCTCCTGCAGGGAATCCAGGGGGCAGGCACGGATGCTCTGCTCCGCAGGAACACCTGACAGGTCGGGTTCTGTCCTCTGGAGAGCTGCTCCTGGATGGGGAGAGAGGGAAAGCAATGAGGACTCATCTGTGATTAATGAAATCAGGGATCACACCAGCCCCGGTGGGGACGTTCAGCAGGGCAGGATTAATCCCCTGTCTGTCTCCTCCAGCCCCTTGCACTGATATTGGCCACAGCCAGATGTTGCTGGGGAAGGTGTAAGAAGCCTGGCAGCAGGCAGACACCCCCTACACCCAGTGTTTTCCCTCCTCTGCCCTATTTCTCTGCCATGCCAAGGGGACTGTGATGGGTGCTGTGCTCTGTGCTGGACGCTTTCAATATTTCTTTTTGGTTCTGAGTTGCAGCCACCAGCAGATGCTGCATTTGGGGCTGCTGGCTGAGGCTGCAGTGTGACCCACGACACTGGGGACATGGTGGGGACAGTGGGCTCTGAGACCTTGGCTGTGCTGCTCACTCCTGGGGACACCACACTGGCCCAACCTCTTGTCCAGGAGCATGGAACATAGACTTACAAAGCCCAGCCAGCTCAAGGAGGGGATCAAGGCAGGGGATAGAAGCACTTTTCTGCATTTATTTGGTATTTGAAGTTCTCCCTGGCAGCTCACACTTGGCAGGTTAAATCCCTTCTGTCTCTTGGCACCAAGCCCACTGGAGGCAGGGCTGCAGCCCCAGCCCCGTCCCCAGCCATGGTCTCAGAGGACATGCACATGGATTTTTCCGAGCCCTTCCCTCCAGCAAAGGCGAATGACGGGTGAAGCTCAGGCTGGGGACAGGCACGGGGTCTGCACTGTGTGCTCCTGTCTCCAGGGATAACCTGAACACCTTCCCAGCCCCAGGGCAGCATCAAGGCTCCACCTGCCCCTGCTCCCACCTTGCTGCCCTCCTTGGCACCTGGACCCTGGCACTCTCTGCAGGGCAAGGGCTGCTGCCCATGCTGCTGCTGCTGCTGCTCTTGAGCCTCCTCGACTGCAGCTTTGCTGTAGAAATGCTGATTTTTTTTCCCTAGAAAAAAGATTCGTATTTTCTCAGATCTGCAAGGCTAATTGAGCAGAGGAATTGATATTACCATGGCCATGAAAAATGCCTTATCCCTTTGAGTCTATAAAGGACTCACGCTGATGTAGTTATGAAATACCTGTGAAGCCCCTGAGGTGTGTTCTGTCAGAGACCAGAGCTGCTGGTGGGGTCCCTTCCCCTGAGAAACACAAAATCCAGGGAGCTCTGCCCATTGCCTGCTGCCTCTCCAGCAGGGAGCTGTGATTGCTGTCTCAAGTGGCTCCATGTTGCTCCAGTCAGCAGGACTTGTCCTTGTCCACAGTGGTGGAGAACACAGAGGCAGCTTTGAAATTGCTGGGATGATGCTGGTGTGTCTCAGCTCAGCAATGCTGGTTATCCTTGCTTCACCTCTACCCCTCGGCCTGCAAATGTGGGATTTGCCAATCCCAAACATGCTGGAAGCACTGAGATAATGAAACACTCAGATTCACAGGATCACAGAACGCTTTGGGGTGGAAGGGATCTCTTAAAGCTCATCCAGTCCCACCCCTGCCGTGGGCAGGGACACCTTCCATTATCTCAGGGTGTTCCAAGCCCTGTCCAGCCTGGCCTTGGACACTCCCAGGGATCCAGGGGCAGCCACAGCTTCAGTGGGGACCCTGTGCCAGGGCCTGCCCACCCTCACAGGGAAGAATTTTTTCCTAAAATCCCACGTGGACCTGCCTTCCTTGAGCTTAAAGCCACTCCACATCGTCCTGTCCCTCCATCCCTTGTCCCAAGTCCCTCTCCAGCTCTCTTGGAGCCCCTTTAGGCACTGCAAAGGGCTCTGAAGCCACTCTGGAACCTTCTCCAGGTTGAACAGCCCCAGCTCTCCCAGCCCTGTGATCACCTTCATGGGCTCCTCGTGGTTTCTGAGCTCCAAGAGGAAATTCAGTGAGAGGCACCATGCCCTGGTGTATTCAGGCAGCTCTGATGTTTTAACTCTTCCTTCTGCTGGGAACCTCAGCCTCCCTTTCTGTCACACACACCTGTGCAGAGCCACATGGAGAATTACAGGCATCAACTATTACCAAGCCAGACTTTGGGATATTCTGTGTGTTCAGGATGAATCCTGAGCCATTATTAGGATGAATCCTGGGCCATTAGCAATAGCTCCTCTCCTTTTTTTTTTTTTTTTTTTTTTTTTTTTTTTTTTTTTTTTTACTCACTAGGATAATATCAGCAGCCTAAGTGGATGCTTTCTATTTAATTTATTTTGTGTGTGTGTGTGTGTGTATTCTTTGTGGTGAGAACCACGTAGTGAGCAATCTGTGTGCTCCAAACATGATAATGCAGAGATACAGCAGCCCCCCTGCCTGGCTGGAGATTGCTGGATAATATATGGCATTCTGGTGAGATAATAACCCCAAATGGAGCCAGGTTTTTCTCCCTGCAGCATTTACATCAAATACTTAGGGCAGCCTTTTGTGGACAGAGGAGTCAGAGGTGGTATCATCTGACTGGAGAACAGAAAAGACTTGAAATAGGGGGATAAAAAGAGCTAGTCATTGAGATGATTTCATTTTCTTGAGCTTGCAAGGCTTGGGAGGCCGTGGGATGAAAGGGGATGGAGGGAATAATTGGAGTTATGGAGTGTGGGCAGCGAGCTTGCTGCTGGGGAAGTTAATGAGCTCTACGAAAATTAAATCCCCAGCACGAGAACTCACTATGAGGATGCTCCCCCTTGTTTTTTTTTCCCTGCTGGCTGCCAGCAGGTACTAGAAAATGGGATTTTGCCATGGATGATGCCAGCAGCCAACCTGCTGTGTCCAGATTTCTTTCTTGGAAAGGGAGCAGAGTTTCTAGGCAAGGCAAATGCAGAGTCTGGAGCGTGCCTGCCTTCCCTGAAGCACTGCCCTGTGCTGGCAGGAGGGTGCAGGGTCTGAGGGTCAGCGCTGCTGTTGAGGCCTGACCGTGAAAGCAAGGGCACCCCAGGTTAGGGCTGCTGTGAAACAAATGCCATATTGCAAAGGGAGAGCTCAAGAATCTGGGAGGTGAAGCAGATTTTCTGATAAACTGAGGGCTGGTGAGTGGAAATTAAAGGAGAACAAAGACCTTGGTGCATTGCCTATGTGCCATTGATATGGGATGCTGCTGGGAAAAAATGGAAAATGGGAGCCTAAAGTGTCAAAAAAGCAAAATAAAGATGAGGAAATATTTAAGAGAACAAAGACCTTGGTGCATTGCCTATGTGCCATTGATATGGGATGCTGCTGGGAAAAAATGGAAAATGGGAGCCTAAAGTGTCAAAAAGCAAAATAAAGATGAGGAAATATTTAAGGACTCTGCTAAATGCTGGGGAAGCCTCTTTGGGAATGTGCCACAGAGTTCTGGTGGTTACCCCCCAAAAAGGGTGGGTTGAAATCACAACAGGTGCAGCACAGGGGCCTTGGGAAGGGAGGGGAAAAGGGCTTATTTTAGGCAAGGAGCTGAAAAATATCATCTGTGTTTGTCCAAAGATGTTGGGAGAGGACACCATGGCTGTCTATAAATACAGAGGGAATGTAAACACCAGGGAGGGAAGCAAACTGCTTTAACTGGAAGGGCTGTGTCAGCAGAAACCCAAACGGCTCTGAAGCAGGCAGGAATAAATCTGAGAGGGGATCAGCACATGGCTCTGGGATCCTGGGGTGCCTGGGGCTAATAGGATTGCTGGGGGTGAAAGACCTCAAAACTAATTTTGAGGCAGAGCTCGTTAAACTGATGAAGGATCTGACAGGGCTGTTCTCTGGGGGCTGAGCTGGGAAATCCCTTTGGGGGTGAATTACTGGGACTTGCATCCACAGCATCCCAGCGAGCCCATGGTAATAGGAGTAGGGACTATTCATAGCACTACAGGGCTCTTTATTTGTATTTTCCATGCCTATCCCATGCTATTTGTAAGGGAAAAAAAAATTTGAAATTAATACAGGAATATCTGAAAATGCCTCCTAGCCCCAGGCTGGATGGATGTCAGGATTAGCACAGGGCTTCCAGCAAGGTCCCTGCTGTTGGTACAAAGGAGCTTGTGAGGGTCCTGTGCTGCTGAGCAGAAGATGCTGGTGCTGGGGATGCTGAGCCTTTCCTGAGACAAGGATGTGTGGGCACAAACCCACTCTGAGCTGCTGCATATTGCTCCTCTCACGGGAACCACAATATTGCATCAGCACCTTATGGTAGCAGACCAGAAGTGGGCAAAATTTACTTTTTTCCTCAGTTAATCTAAACATTTCCTGCAACCTGAGAGCCTCCAGACAGATGGATCCTAAAGCTCTTGGTGGTTTTTTGGGACAGGCCCTTGCTGGGAGATTTGTGGGCTGTCAGCCACGCTTGAGATTTTGGAAAGGGTCGTGTGAGGGAGGTGGGAGAGGCTCCCCTGAGGCAGGAGGGTGTTTGTTCTGCATTGTATTTGTATTTTCCATGCCTATCCCATGCTATTTGTAAGGAAAAAAAAAAGGAATATTTGAAATTAATACAGGAATATCTGAACATGCCTCCTAGCCCCAGGCTGGATGGATGGCAGGATTAGCACAGGGCTTCCAGCAAGGTCCCTGCTGTTGGTACAAAGGAGCTTGTGAGGGTCCTGTGCTGCTGAGCAGAAGGTGCTGGTGCTGGGGATGCTGAGCCTTTCCTGAGACAAGGATGTGTGGGCACAAACCCACTCTGAGCTGCTGCATATTGCTCCTCTCACGGGAACCACAATATTGCATCAGCACCTTATGGTAGCAGGCCTGAAGTGGGCAAAAATTTACTTTTTTCTCAGTTAATCTAAACATTTCCTGCAACCTGAGAGCCTCCAGACAGATGGATCCTAAAGCTCTTGGTGTTTTTTTGGGATAGGCACTCACAGGGGGGTTTGTGGGCTGAGATTTTGGAAGGGGTCGTGTGAGGGAGGTGGGAGAGGCTCCCCTGGGGCAGGAGGGTGTTTGTTCTGCAGCAGGAACAGACCCAGGAATGATTTCCCTATTTTTTTGGCCCCCAGGCATTTCAGTTTTGTTAATCAGAGGAGCTGTTAATTCGTTGGGCTGGAATTAACCTCGTGAGGAGGGTGTTTGGATAAAGCCTTTGGGAGGCTGTGCTGTTTGGGCACAAAAGGGGTTTGCTGAGGCTTATGTGGGGTCACAGTGGCCTAATTAGGATTTAGGGAAATGGTGCTTTCTCGTAAATGGGTTTTTAGGTAAAGGAAGGAGGTGGCTGGAATGTGCTGTTAGATGTGGAGTGTAGCATTAAATGAGCATGTAAATGAGATGACTCTCATTAGAAAAGGGCAAGTTTGATGAACAGTTCCTGAGAGCTTTCCCTGGAATGATGCCTTTGACTTCTGCCTCCTGCCTTATTACGGCAGGACAAGGAGGCTGGGAGGGTGGGAGGGATAATGAACTGCTGGGAGCACTGGGAGAGCACAGCTTTGATGCTGGTCATAAGGAGCACACATTTCACCTCTGGGCCCAGCGCTGGTAAATCCGAGCCTCATCCCAAAATTCATCTGCTTGGGAATATGGCAAAAGCACCATCAGGCCCAGGGGGCTGAGGTTTGGCCGAGAGCTATGGTCAGAGCTGGTTTTTGGCAGGGGCTGCTGGGACTGGCATGGGCTGGTGAATCTCTTCTGAGTGTGCTTATGCTCAAGCCCAGGGTTGCATGGGAGATTCTTCCCGGCATCTCCCAAAATTCTCCCCAGGAGCATCTCAGCCCCCAGGCCTGCCCCAAGCCATGGGGGAGAACAAGGCCAGAGTTACCTCCTGCACTTGGCATGAAGCAGGGCTGGGTTTTTCCTGCCTAAAATAATCCTGACTATTAAGCCTCAAGCCCTGGACCTTCCCAGCCTGACAAGAGCACTTCAAGATGATTCCCCTTGAGCTCTCTCCTTGCTGAAACAACCTGTGTGTGCTGGCTGTGGGCTCCAGCCCCCCTGAGTGCAAAGGCTCCAGGGATGAAAGCAAAATCCCATTTGTCTTTCCTGACTGCAGACAGTTGGAGGATCAGAGACCTCCATCCCATTTAGAAGCAGGTTTGGGGCAATTTTTGGGTGCAGGGGATGTATTTTGCTGAACAAGGTGGTTTTTTGTTACCTCTCCTTCGAGTGAAGATGAAAATCTTGCTTCTCATCAGCTGCCTTCCTGAATTTGGTGATCACCTCCTTTGGCTTATTGGAAATAGGCTGACAGACACGGGGAGAGCCCCAGGGATTAATGGAGTGGAGCTGTCCTTGTGGAATCTCTGCTGGGTCCCCCAAGTGAGGCTGAAAAGGATTTTCTGAGCCCCTCAGCACTCCTGGAGGAGGTTTTAAGCTCTGAGACACATGTCCAGTCAGACATCCCCAGGTGATGTAGATGTTCATGGTTTTCCTGGATAACTTTCCTCTGAGACAAGGAGATTGATGCCCCGAGCATCTGCGAGACCATCAGATTGCAAAGTATTTTCCTTCTGGGCCTGTATTTTTTTGGGTTAGAGTGAAAGCTGTCACGTTGTCCCTCCAGGCTGCTTTTCCTCATCCCTCCTGCATCTTTACCCTCTAACTGAGGGTTTGTCAGGGCCAGGATTAACCCCACAGCCAGTGCAGGTTTAGGCAATGAGGTCCTGGTGTTGGTTACAGCCCTCAGCAGGAGCTGGCATTCCCCAGTGCTGGAAACGACAGGAACCAACCCTCAAATTGCAGCAGCTCCCACGCTGCTCCCCTGACTCCGACTGCAGCCACTGGCAGCCCTGTAATTGTCACTGTAATTGCAGGGGACTTGGAAACCCTGAGCCCTGCCAGAAACATAACTTAATCTTTCCTGAGCTGTTGCTTTTGAGGGCTGAGCGTGGGGATTTGCTCTTCTCGTGGTGCCAGGGGATCAGTCCTGATCCCAGGGCTGGCAGGGAGGCTCTGGGTGCTGCTGCTCCCTCCCAGGGCATGACAAGGAGCCCAGGTAAGCTCGTTACAGGGGCTTATTCAGCAGATGGACGAGCTGTTGCCAGGTAGATCTCATTGCTCATTAATATGCCATTGGCCTCATTTGTGTGCCCTGCTCACCCCTGGCTGTGTCCTTGTGTGGTGCAGGGATTGTGTTTCCAGCCCAGCCTGTCCCTGGCATCCTGTTCCCATTGTTCCTCACCTTCCCAGATGGCAATAACTGGTGAGGGACCTGCGTATGGCCATACCCAATCCTGGGGCTTGAGAAATGTCCTGAATGTGGCACTGGGTCACAGTCACAAGGCTATGGAGGAATGATGTCCCATCCCTGGATGAGGGATGGAGTGACAGGACAATGGGGAGTGGCTTTAAGCTCAAGGAGGGCAGGTCTAGGTGGGATAATAGGAAAAAATTCTTCCCTGGGAGGGTTGGGAGGCCCTGGCACAGGTGCCCAGAGAAGCTGTGGCTGCCCCTGGATCCCTGAGTGTCCAAGGCCAGCTTGGATGGGGCTTGGAGCACCCTGGGATAGTGGAAGGTGTCCCTGCCATGGCAGGGGGTTGGAATGAGATGGGATTTAAGGTCCCTTCCAACCCAAACCATTCTATGAACATCTGATTGACTGCAAGAGATACCAAAGGCTTCTGTATCTTCTCCAGCTGTGCCTCTCAGTGGTACAAAAACCCCTGGGAGGGTGTTTGTGAGCATGTTGACATGGGGACAGGTGGGTGACACAAAACACCTCATCCTGCAGCACAGCAGGGAGCGATTTGGGGCTGGGAACCTGCTGCATTCACCTGTAACATCTATCAAAACTCCCCCAAAAAACCAAAGCCTGGCAAAATCCCTCCTCCCGTGCCATTCTTTCTTAAATGTTTGCCATCAGTACATTTGGTTCTCCATTTTCCCTGGTACTGAAGTGAGAGATTTCATCATGATTCACGCTGTGTTCTGCTGAGCAGCTTCAAGTAGCAACTGGGGAGTCTGTTAAACAGGCATCCAGCCCGGAATATTTTGTACACTATCTAAATGCAGAGCTGTAATTAAAAGACATGCTTGAAATAAATGACAGAGGGCTTGGGCTTTGTGGTTTTTTTTCCCTTGTTTTTTTTTTCCCTTCCCCAAGGGAGATAGGAAGGCGGGTGGAAGTTGCACTGAAGTACCAAAAGGCACAACAAGCACAATTGAACAAATAATATCCAACAACACAGGTCGACAGAATTGCTTTCAAATGCTGCATGTTCAGTTATCACCCGGGGAACTTTCTGTCTGATTAAAAATAATTATTGCTGGCATTAAATCTGTTCAGAATTACTCAGCGCAATTCGTCTCCTGCCGCACGCCGCTACCATATGCCTGGTCTGCTGAGTGAAAAATGTCTCTTTTATTCAGAGAAATAATGCTTTGTAAATATTTAGAGATGAATGTTCTGGATCAGTGAGCGGCTATTTTTTTTTCCTGATGACAAATACGTGCAAATGAGCTTGGTTTTGGCACTGTATGGGGCCACATTAATCCCTCAGTGAACTGCAGGGGATGTGCCAGGATGATTTACCATGGGGACAGCAGAAGGGTCACAGAGTCATGGAAGAGTTTGGGTTAAAGGCCATCTCCTTCCAAAATTACTGCAATCAGCAGGGACACCTTCCCCTAGCCCAGGTTGCTCCAAGCCCTGTCCAACCTGGTCTGGAACACTTCCAGGGATGGAGCTGCCACAGCTGCTCTGGGCACCCTGTGCCAGGGCCTGCCCACCATCACAACCAGGAATTCCTTCCCAATATCTCATCTGGCAGTGGGAGCCATTCCCTGTGTCCTGTCCCTCCATCCCTTGTCCCCAGCCCCTCTCCAGCTCTCCTGGAGCCCCTTCAGGCCCTGCCAGGGGCTCTGAGCTCTCCCTGGAGCCTTCTCCTCTCCAGGTGAGCACCCCCAGCTCTCCCAGCCTGGCTCCAGCCCCTGGAGCATCTCCATGGCCTCCTTTGGACTGGCTCCAACAGGTCCATGTCCTTCTGCTGGGGGTCCCAGAGCTGGATGCAGCACTGCAGGGGGGGTCTCATGAGAATGAAGCAGAGGGAGGATCCCCTCCCTCACCTGCTGCCTGAGCTATTTGGATGCAGCCCAGGACATGTTTGGCTTTCTGGGCTGCCGGTGCCCGTTGCCAGGTCATGCCCAGCCTTTCATCCATCAGCATCCCAAATCTTTCTTGGCAGAGCTGCTTTCAGTCCCTTCAACCCCCAGCTTGTAACACCAAGGGTTGCCCCAATCCAGGTGCAGAACCTTGCACTTGGTCACTTGTCACTTCTGCTGCTGAATAAGGGGGGAGAAAACTTTAAAAGATTTTGAAATCTGTTAAAATACCTGCAATGCCTTCCAGCCAAACACAGTTGCAGGTACCTGGATGTTGGGCAAATGCCTTGTTCCTGCTGCTGAAGTCCCAGGAGGATCCATGGGATGTGGGCAAAGGTACAAGTGCTGGATCCCACACTGGGTCTGGATCTCCCCAGTATGCCTGGAAGGAGGGTTTGTTTAAGAAATGGGACACATGAACCTCTTGGCATGCCCAGGCCCCTGCCTGATGCTGACAGAGGCTCATGGGACTGGATGGGATCATGGGTTAAAGCTCCTGGAGCCGTGTGATGGCAGCAGAGCTGACGCTTTGCATCTTTCCCCTTTTACACTTCAAAAGCGCTGCAGGGAAAATGCTCATCTCGGTGCCAAAAAACCCATTTGCTGAGCACATATAACCTCCAGGACAGCTGCTCTGGCTGGGTCCTGGTGATTCATGGAAAGGGAACAGGGCTGCTGGAGGGTGCACGGAATATTTAAAGCAATGTAATTTTCACATGTTTTGTCCAGAGGCGTTAATTGAGATGAGATCTCTCCCACAGGTGAGATAACTGCTCTGCGAGGGGTGAGAGCTAGCCAGACACATCCCTCCACTCCCAAAATGCCTCCCAGGGAGTGGAGGTGTTGGAGGGCACATCCAAAAGATGAATTTCTTTCCCTCAGGATATGCACAGGAAGAGGGATGCAAATCCCAGGCCTCCAGGTCTGCCACCTCTTCACCTCTGTCGCCTCTTTCTCCCAGGCAAATTCCAAGTGGCCGGAGATCCTGGCTGGTGCTGCTGGCCTCAGTGAACACCCTCTGGATGTATTTGCTCTGTATTCCATTAAAACATGGAGGCAAACAACGGGCATTAATGAATTCCTTCGTTTATGATGACAATACGTTTTTGAGTCCTTCTATTGATTTGCCGAGCAAGCTGATAAAAAGAGCAAACCTTGCAGTATTTACCGCCCCAAGCCTAAGTGTGATGTCTGAACCAACAGAGCCTGTTTGCTTTTCAAAATTCAAATGAGGACAAAAATAATCTGCTTTTCAGGAGCCAGTTTTTTTGCCAGACTCACTCAAAGAGGTGTCACAGCCTGGTTGGTGTAGCTGGGATTTCCCCGAGCTTTGGGGTCTGTGCTGATGCACAAAGGGGCAGATGCTGGGTCAGGCTGTGAAAAGTGGAAACCAGAGCAAAAAAGCTTTTGACAGTCAGCTGAGTCATCAGCTCCACGTGGTTAATTAGGCATAGTTCCTAATGAAAGTCATTATTTACCTTGGAAAGGCAGGAGACTGGGCTGCTCCAGCCTTCGCTGAGTGCAGGGCTGGGCTTTGATGTGTTTTCTAGGGAGGACAGTGGGAAACCGAGGCACATGGCTCCTTTGGGTGCATGGAGACAGGAAAAAAACCATGAAATGAAGAAATTGGACTGACTGGGAGGGTCAGTATTGCCTCTGGTGCTCTGGGTTTCCTCCACACTGTCCCGTGTTCAGTGGGAGCTGCAGGATGGAGAGGGATGAGCAGTGTGAGCCCAGCTGGCCAGAGGCTGGTTTAAAACCACCCTGCTTAGATTAACTGCCAAAGAAAAACAAACCAAAAATCCAAACAGGATTAAAGAATTTCCTTTCTCTCTCTGGAATATTGAAGACCACAGGCCGTGCTTCTGCCTCTGTGCTCACCCTGAGAGCAGATGGAGCAAACACTTCCTCTGCTTTGCACTCCAAAATGCAGCAGCATGCTCAAGTCTTGACCAAAGAGGCCATTACAAAGGCAAGTCAAAGCCTTGATTTAAACCAGCTTGTTCAAATATTTTCATGCTCCTTGTGGTTGGATTCCAGGCTTTTACTCCTTGATTACTTTAGCCTGGAAAAAAAAAAGGGAGAAAAGAAAGGCCTGATTCAGTGATGAGGGGATGGCACTGCTGAGCACAGGGTGCTACAGTTTCCCCAGGAATTCTTTTGGGTCTCAGAATGCCCTGCAGTAAATAAAAACAACCAAAGATTGCTAAAGATTGAGGGAGATAGTTTTACCCATCTTAAGTGAAGTTTGGGAGATGCTCCATGGATGCTATTAACAGTTGTGGTTATTAATGAATATCCTGGGCTTTTGGCACCATCAAATTCTTTTTTGTTCAGGATCTTGAAGGGACTTTGTTCCCTCATGGAGGGTGGGGCTGTGAGGACTCTTCCATGTTTTTTGTTCCTCTGAAGTGGCAGCTCTGGGAGGGCAGGGGAAGCTCGGGGGCTCTGCTGGCTCCATCACTAACTCCACAAATTATTTATGGTCATTACTCACTTCTCATTCTTGGTGTCATGGAGATGCTCCACAAGCAAAAACCTTCCAGTGAGCTCATCTTAACGTCCAGATTCATATATTTATTTTTTTTCCTGCAGCCAGGAATGTGCTTGCAGGATCCCCTTCAGAAGCCACGAGTTTGGCATCCAGGGGGGACGCTGGAAGGTTTCCCCCATACCCTACATGTGACAGGCACTTGTGTCCTTGTTCCCTTTGCTGGAGAGTTTACCCCTGGAAATCCCCTCATGGCCACAACCATCTCTCCAAGGCCACAGAGCAGGCACAGGATCACTGGGGTTTTTTTGTTTTGCAAAAGATGATTTTTAGGAGGAAGGAAGCAGCTGATGGTGGCGTGTGCTCCTCCCAAACAAAGATAAAGAAGGGTGCTCCAAATAACTCTGTTCTTGCTGGCAAGGGGTATTTTTAACCAGCAACACGACACAAAAATAACACAGACGGCTGGAAAGAAAAAGGAACGGCTGCTTTGCTGGGAGAGGAGTTTGCTCTGTTTCATGGGGAAGGCAAGAAATGTTTATTGTGCAGCACTCTCCCATCTCCTCATCAGCCATGCCATTCCCAGGAGGTGTTACCCATGGTGTTTGCATGGACATGGGGGTGATTTTAAATAGCTGCTATAAAGTAATAAAGGTTGAAAGGTCAGGCTTGGGTACAAACAGCCCCCAGGACTCTGTTTTTACACCCTGGCCATGCCCTGAACCAAAGAAAGAATTGGTCAACTTTACGGGCTCCTTTCTCCAGAGACACTTGGGACATGTGAGTGTTCTGGTTAATGCTGTCAAAAGGCAGAAAATACAGCTCTGACTCAGTGCCAAACCAAGAAATGACCTTTTTCCACCCCTCCTGCCTGCAGCCTGCCTTCCCCACTGCTGGACCGTGCTGGGAGCGGGGCTGAGCCTGCCCATGGCAGGGAGAGAGCTCTGGCACAGCCTTTAGGGTGTCTGGGCTTTTCTAGCTCTGATCAGAGCCTCCGTGGCTCTGGGGCAATTTCTGTACATGCTTGACAGCTGTTTTTTCCCTTAGTAAAGAGCAGGAAATGAGCTGGGGTAAGGATGGGATGTGCAGCGCGTGGGGGAAGTTTTGGAAAGAGGCTCAGACCCCAGGGCTACACGAGGCATGTGGAGACTGTCAACGTGCCTGTTGATATTCATGTGGAAAAGGGGGAATATCCCCTTGCAGGTACATGCCTGTGGAGTTTTTGTTGGGTTTTTTGTTTGGGTTTTTTTTTCTGTTGAGGTTGGGATTAAATGTGTGAGACAGTCTTTTTTGTTTATGTGACTTAGATGTTTTGTTACATGACTTAGATGTTTATTAGTTTTTATCTATAGTATAATTTCACAAATTGTGAGTTCTACAAATTGTGTACTCACATATAAATAAATGTACTCTACAAATAAAGCATTCACAAATTGTGAGTACTTTATTTAAACAAATTAAAAATGGAGCTGCATTTTTTCTCTATGATGTTCTTAAAGGATAAACTGTCTAATTAAGAAATAATACTTAAATTATTTTTATTTTTAACTTAATAACTAACTACTTGTGGCCTGTAATGTGGACTTTTTTATTTAGTTACACAATATTACTTACACTCATGAAGAAGAAGGTGAAGAAGAAGGACTAGTCTCTGCTCTAAAAGTTTAATCTTGTTGTATATATATTTCTATATTCTAAAACTTTAAACTTTTAGTTTTTACTATGTGATATTATACACTTCTATTTAAACTACATGCTCATAATTTTAGTTCTATCATTCACTTTTGGAAACCTTCTTTATGGCCTCAGGTTAAATGTAGCGTTTTCTTTGGGGTTAGTCTCTGACAGCACAGAAAGTCTAAAATTCTCAGTAACCAGGGCTCTAACACACACAGAGGGGAAATGAAGGTTCTCTGGTGCTTGTCAGAGCATCCTTTGGGGAGAGCAGTCAGGAAAAAGGAGCAGCTGTGGAGGAAAATCCCTGTCTGTGCTCATGGAGCAGCCCCAGGGCTCCGGTGCCTCCAGCCTCTCCCTCTGTGGTGCCATGATGTGAGTCAGGTCCTTCCCTCTGCCTTCCCCTCTGGGATGAGTAATGGAGCTGGGATCACCTCTAACGTGTCCTGGGGACTCTCCCAGCTCCTTATTTGAAGTGTTTTATTAGCAGGGATCGGGATGGAGTTAAAGTGTGGGGGTGTGAAATGTGGAGGTTCCAAGGAGATCCCCCAGGAAATGCACCCAGTTCCTACAGCAGCACCCACGTTCCATGGGGAGGGAGCCCCATAACTCAGCTTTCCTGCAGCAATCCCAGTAAATCTTTTTGTGTTTAAAGGTTTAAAAGCTCCAGCAGCTCTGCAGCATTGCAGCACCTGGAGGGAGCCTCTGCCCAGCTGATCCTTGTGGTGCCAGGGCTGTGCCTGGAATGGGGCAGCTGCCTGCAGCCTGGCCCTGGAGCAACCCAAAGGCAGCAGGAATTCAGGCAGAGTGAGGACCAAAAAGCCCCTTTCTGGCTCAAAACTGGCCCCTCACTTTTCTCAGTGCTTCACAGGATAGAACCACAGAGTCATTTAGGTTGGAAAAGACCCTTAAGGTCATCCAGCCAATTGTTCACCCAGCAGTGCCAAACCCACCACTCAGCCATGACCCCAAGTGCCACGTTTCTGGCTCCATCTGTTTGTACAATGGCTTGAAGAGATGAGTCCTGGCCTGTAAGTGGGACACATTTTACCTTCTGGGGTGCAAATAATGACCTCAAGCATGATGGGCTGAGTCTGGTGGGTGCTGACATTTCCATAAATGAGTCCTTCACTGTGGGAGAAGCACTCATACCAAGCCCTCTCCCTTTCAGGATTACAAATAAATTGCATGGTGTGATTTTTAGGGTTGTTCTTGTGCCAGAAGCTGGACTTGATGATCCCTGTGGGTTCCTTACAACTGAGGATATTCTGGGATTCTGTGATAAAGAATCTCCTCCCCATAACCAGAGTGCCAGAACTGAACTCGGGTCCGTGAATCAGAGGCAAGCAATTTATGTCAAGATTTCCCCTCTCTTGCAAATTATAAGGTACTCTATTATCATTACAGGATTATGATTATGTCTAATAAGCAGGAATTTCGGGTGCTGGCAGCTCTTTAAACTCCCCTGTAGGGATTTCTCTGCCTGTCCCGAGGCAAAGGCAGGCAGCAAAGTCACGCGGACGGAGAGGGCTCTGTGGTGGCCCAAAATGAGGTGGAATTTGGAGGCCAGGATGAAAGGGACCATTGTGGGGGCTTGTCTGCTGCTCAACACATGAAGGGCGTGGTGCTCAGCAGGGCTCATCATGTGTCAGCTCTGAGCACAATTGCTGACCTTTGATTTTGGGGCCAAGGGGTTTGTTTGATCCCTGGGGTGATGCTCAGCCCATCAAACAGCCCAGGGAGGCTTCAGGGTTTGAAGTTGTGGGGTTTGGCAGAAGTTTGTGATCATTCAAGGCAGCACAAGGCCTGGGTCAGGGGAGGGTTAGGTTGGAAATTAGGAAAAGATTCTTCATCCAGAGTGTGGCTGGGAGCTGGAACAGGCTCCCCAGGGCAGAGGCTGTGGCATGAAGCCTGTCAGAGCTCTGGAAGTGCTTGGCCAGTTCTCTCAGACACATGGTGTGATTTTGGGGGTCATCCTGTGCAGGGCCAGGAGTTGGACTTGGTGATTCTTGTGGGTCCTTTCCAAGTCAGGATATTCCATGATTCTATGATTCTGTATGTTAGAGAAGCCTTTTGGGCTAATTAAATTCCTCCACCACCTGCAAAAAGAGTCCTGCATGGGGTATTTAATTGTATTATTAATTTCTCATAGGTACTGAGCAGTTTCAAAAGATGAAATCTCAAAACACCAATGTCAAATTAAAAAAAACCAAAAAAACCAAAGGTGAATGCTTTCTGTGATTTGCTGATCTTTCCAGTGTCAGTCTTTAAGATTTTGGGGGCCTTGGTGTAGACTTTAATAATTGCAGTTGGTAAGACTGGATTTAAAGGGCTATTATTGGTATATTAAATGTCTGGCATTTAGTTATGTGTCATTTGTATGAAAATTGAAGGCACCTTCTCCCTCAGATCTCCTGCTAATAGTGTTGTTTTAATTTAGGCTTGTTAATAGGCCGTGTAATTTAAGGACAAACCCTTGTGTTTGAAGCATTCCCAATCACTTCAAGTCCCTCATCAGCACTCAGGACTTCCCTGCCTTTGCAGAAGGAGGCAGATGGAAAACACAGGGGCCTCCAGGGGCAAACTGCAGGTGGATATCTCCACTCCAAGAAAGGGTTATGTACACGTACCTGTGAGTGCCAGGATATCAGGGATCTGTCCTTGCCCCATCCCTGGAGTGTCCAAGGTTGGATGGGGCTTGGAGCACCCTGGGATAGTGGAAGGTGTCCCTGCCCATGGCAGGGGGATGGAATGAGATGAGCTTTAAATTCCCTTCCAAATCAGACCATTCTGTGATTCTGTGAAGACATGGAATGTCTTTGGGAAGGTCTATCTCCTTGTTGGAGCAGCCCTCAAGCCCCACAGTGAGGGATAAATTGTTGGGACAGGGGATCCAGGTGGTCATGCCCAGCTCAGCAGCTGGGAATTCTTCTCCAGGATTTCATTCCCTGGGCTTTTCCCTCCACTGCCTTCCTGCTGGTCTGCTGGGCTCCTTCAGCACCAGGAGGAGGAGGAGGAGGAGATGGAGGAAGGCTGTCACACAGCGCTTGCCCTTCTGAGGATTTTACAGCAGCCATATCTGCTCCTGAGCTTCTCACCACATCCTTCCCCTCTGCAGAAGGGTCTCATGTTCTGTGCTGCTGTCTGGTCCCATTTCCCCACCACAGCTCCCACCTCACTCCTGGAAGGGAGGCTCTGCATCTCCTGCGGCTTTAATTCATCCACCTCTCACCGTGTGAGGCACCAGAGCACCATTAAGCACATGAACACATCTCTGGTAATTTATGGTCCAGCTTGGGAACTCCGTGGCTTCTGGATGCTGCTAAGTGGTTCTGCAAGTGAAATAAATATCATCCCTTCAGGATTCCACCTGATAGCTTTATTTCAGGCATTTTCCCCAAGGGGAAAACGTAGAATCTACACTTTAATTCTTCCCTGGTACCTGTTCCTCCTGAAAAATGTTGCTGAACTGAGTCAGGAGGAGAAGGAAAGCATCTAAGTGCAGAGTCAGTTGCCACCACCTGGGATTTATGCCACGGAAAACACCATTCCATCAGGACAGAGCTGCCCTGGGCACCTCATCAGCATGATGGGAAGTTGTATTTTTCCTGTTGTGTGGATGCAGGATGGGCACCTCCACGAGAAATCCAGTGCCAGTGCCTCACTGGAGGATTTTGTGCCTGTGGTGGTGGGAGGAATCTCATTAACACAAACTTCAGAGGGATCCAGCCCTGCCAGCCGCAAGACAAATGCAGCAGCGCTATCATCATCTATCAAATGGAGAATGACCTTTGCTATCCATTAGGATGAAATGAAAAGCTTTGGGCTTTAACTTGGTTAAAATGCACATGGCTGTCTTTTTAGATCCTGGAGCCGGCACATTGCTGAGATTAATCAAATTGTGCATTTTGCAAGTGCTTAAGCAGTATTGTTATGTAACTCCATCTCTGCGTGGCTTCAAGACAGAAAGCAGAATAATTACACTGAGCCTGCCTGTGGAATCATCCTGCTGTGGTCGACAGCTGAGGAGGCAGGAGGGGTTTGGAGCCAAGTGCCAGCCCCATGTTCTTAAACCTTGAATTCAGCTTTCTTCTGGCCAGAATTAAATATGTGAGTCTCTAAGGCTGGGTGTGTGTGCCCAGCAGGGCTCAGCTGAAGGACATGGGTGCATCTCATTGTGGTCTGTCCTAAATGTCCCCATAGAAAGGGGGTGTAGGAGTGGGTTTTTCTGGTACTTCACTTTGAAAAATGATGATGTGGCAAGGAAATGTAGCCATGCTGAAAAGAGGGAGAGGAGAGCATTCTCTGCTGGCATTGGCCATCAGAGAGGGGGCCCACAGAGGGAAGCAGGGCCTGGTGGGGGTCTGGGGAATGGGCTGGATGCCAGTGGAGAACATGCCTGGAAAACCCTCTTTCCACCAGCTATTTAAGCAAGAGAGCTCTGACCATGGGTCCCTCCTCTTTGGTCACACCTTGTCTCTGAGACAAGCACAAATTCAGCCCTTCCCTAAGAAGGAATTACCCAGATCATGGTGTCCAAAGCGTTGTAGTCAGTGCCTCAGAATCCCAAAGGAGATAATCAAGTTCTGTCCCTCAAGGGATGGTGTTGGGGCTGGAGGATCTTTAAAGGTCCCTCCCAGCCCAACCCAGACCATTCCATGACTGTAAATCCTCACAATCTTCCTGAGCTCCTTGGCCTCCATCGTGTGTCTCCTGCACCCAACAGCTCCTTGTGTGTGTCTTCCCCTCCCTTTCTCCTCTCAAGCTCTTCCCTGCTTTTCTCCTGGTCACCCCACCTCCATCCTGGTGCTTTGTGGGCTGATAATTTGGGACCCATCTGTGACATGGGCAACTCTTGGTGCTCCCATACCAAAGATGAATCTATTTTTTCTGCATAACCTCTCCAGTATTTCTATTTCCTTGGCAATTCTTGGCATAAGGTGCAGACAATTCTGCCAAGCCATGCAGGCAAGGCAGTCAGATGGTGACCGATGCCTTCTTGTCTTTACCTGAGAGCTGCACCCAGCTCTGCATCCCTGGATTTTCAACCATTGCTGCTCCATGGGAAGTTGGATCCTGCTGCACAGCCAAGTCCCATTCCCAGCTGACTTGAGCAAAAGCAGGAAACACTTGGAGCAAACAAAACAAACCCCAAAAGTCTGTGCAGCTGTGTGAATTAGGTTGGATGGAATCAGCCTGAGGTCTCACCTTACAGTCCCTGGTTAGAAAAACTGCTGTGTTTATAGGTTGTAATCCCACCTGCATTTATTTTGGTGTCAGTCTAAGCAGATGCTTTACTTAAGCCTATAAATATATCTCTTTTTTTTTTCCCTGCTTAAAGTATCTGCTTATTTACAAACAGAAATTAAATCCAGTTTAGAGGATATGATGTAACAGGGTCTTATACTGAAATAACGACAAGCTTTGGGTTCCAGCTGGTGTAGCTCAGCTGGTAGATAAGACCATAATACTCCTGCACATAGACAAGCCTTGAAGCAAACATATATTCTTGTAACTTCAGTGCAAAAGGCAAGAAAAAGTGATGATGAGGAGAGCTGGAGCCTTGTAAATCAACAGAGCACCACTGGCTGATCTGACAGGAGTTGAACAAAGAGGAGCTGATACCTCAGTGGAAATCAATCCCTTAATGGACAGTTCCCCTTGTCAGTTCCTTGGAGTTGATGCAAGTCTCTGGGAGGATCTGAAATGATGAGCTGGAAATACATCCTTCTTTGAGCAGGGTCTTTGGGAAGTGCCTCTTTAGCTCAAGTTGTGTGAACTTGCAGACTGATGGTGACATCAGATAAATCACCTCTCAAGTGGGCTTGATCCTGGATTTCTGTTATACCAAATCTGGAGGAATTTCCCCATGGGAAGGAGTGTCAAGCATTGGTATGGAGTCCCCATCCCTGGAGATGCCCAAGGAACTATTGGATGTGGCATTCAGTGCTCTGGTCTGGGTGACAAGGCGGTGACAGTCACAGTTGGACTCGATGACTTCAGAGGTCTTTTCCAACGTAAATGAGTCTGTGATATAGGATGTGCTATTTATGTCTGAGTGCTGGTAATAAACAAGTTTGCATCACTCAGTTATGAATCCATATGTAAAAGCCATTTCCAGTGTGGTCTGTGAATACCTGGAGGAGCTGCGTGGCACCGGATCCACGTCCTGCTCAGACCCTGCTCGCCCCTGGGAATGCCCTGCTCTGAGAAGCTGAGCTAGGAGCCTTGAATGGGAACCAGTGACTAAATATTAACTCAGAAAAAACAAAGACCTTATTTAGATGTCAAATGGAATTGGGGGGGGGGGACTGGGGGAAGCGGGGGGAGAAGAAGGAAGGAAACAGAAATACATAAAATAGGAGACTACAAGCAGAATTATTTCTTTGCAGATTCTGTTTTCCAGACTTCCCTCAGTGAGTTATCAGCAACACTCCACCTATTTGTGCAGCCCAGTAGCTGCAAGACACAAGTACATTCTCCAGGAATGGGGCATGCAACTGGATGATCTTTAAGGTCTCTTCCAATCCAAACCATTCCATAATCCTGTGACTGCAGATCTGAGCATGGACATCAGCACTGGGCTGCTCCTCAGTTAGAGAGATGCCTTGTGAAGGCTGACCTAGAACAGAGGCTGGATGGAACTAAAGAATAAAGGAGGGATTTATTAAAAGGCCTCAAGACAACAGCTTGGGCAGCACAAGAGCCCAGCCAGGGCTACACCCAAGATGAACCCAGAATGGTCACAAAAAGGACAACTGGACACAGTGTCTCTCACTTTTATAAGTTCTGCTCCATTTGCATATTGGAGTTAATTGCCCAGTTCCAGCTTTAGCCCATGCAGTCCCATCCTTCTTGTTTTTCTGTCTTCAGCCCACGGTGTTTGTGCTCTTGGGCCTGAGATTTGGATCATTTGTCCTTGGTGCCCAGCTGGAGCAGGAATTGTTTTGTCTCCCTGCTCTGTGCACAGAGCTCACCATCCCATAATATGAGGCCCAAACCCTCACACTAAAGCAGCACAGAATCTGGAAAATACAAAAGCTAAAACCTGAGGCATCAAGAACAACAGGAAGATGTAGCAGGAAAACCCTGCAAACCTAACAGAGTAGTTTCCTCTTTGCCAGTAACACAAGATGCACCTTGCTGGGAAGCATCAACACTTCAGCATTTGCAGAGCAGGGTCTGTCAGACCTCTCTGCAAGAATGCTAATTGCTTTTAGTGGAGAGGCTGCTCAGCTCAGTGGACAGACCCAGGTGCCTCTGGATCTGTCTCAGCTCCTCTGTGATCAGCCTGTCCTTGAAAAGCACGTTGTCCATGGGTACCACCCCTCTGCCCTCCTTTGGGTGGGGAGCTGTCACCCCTGGGCCTGAGAGTTTGCAGCTCCAGGAAAGGCTGCAGCAAGGTGGAGATCAGATCTGAAAAGGCAGAGCTCATTTGTCTCCCTGACCGGCAGAATGAGTGCTGAGGATGTGCAAAATGAGGTTAAAACAATGTAATATATATTGTTTCAGCTTTCCCCCCCTCTTCTCTTGGTGTCCCTGGCAGTAACTGACCAAGACAGAGAGGAGATCTGGGAGAGAAGGAAAACTGTGTGCTCAAGGTCAGTGTCTTTTGTAAGCTCCAGTGGGAAAATAAAAAGCAAAAAGTCAAACCTCTGCCCCAAAACCCCGAGGCAATGTGGCAAATTAACACCTCTAAAAGGGGTTTCTCCACTGCTGCTCACATCAGTCCAAGTGTTGGCGTCACACCTGTGCTTGCCCAGCTGGCTTGGCTGCAGGTGTGAGGAGTTACCTGTGTCCTACCCTTGACAAGCAGAAACGCTCTCTTTTTCTGTCTTATTTTTTCCACTCGCTGGGAAAATGGGGGCAAATCCAAGAGTCTGTCATCCAGGTGCATGGGATTCAGCAGCTGCTCCACACTGAGGGCACCAACACAAGCAGAACGTGCTCAAGAGCTCTGCCAAGGGACCCTGCTCTGTCAGGGCTCCCAGAAAACCTTGTTTATTTCCACCTTGAATTTTTCCTGTGGATGAAGAGCTTGTTATCCTTGGAGACACAACCCAGAGCTGTGTTTGCAAATTGAAATCCTGGGCCCTGCATGTTTCCTGGGAAGCATCAGATCAGTGGTGAACACTCACAGCACGCTGCCCTTCACAGGGGCACGTCTGCAGGGGCTTTGCTGCTTGCAAGGGTCTCCCGCTCTACAGCAAGGGAAAATGTGGTTTTCCTCTGATGGTTTGTTGTTTTTATTTTTTTTTTTTTTTTTGGTGAAAGGCTTTACAGGCTGGGATTTGGAAGCATTCCCAGTTTTTGCAAATAAAACTGTGAGTCTGTCTGAGAGCGTTGGAAGAGGAATCTCAGGAACGTGGGAGCGTTCTCCCTGGAGCCGCTCTTGAGTTTCTCCTCTTGTTGCTTCAGAATGTTCCTAAGGCGGTGGTTGTTCTGCACATCTCCAGGTGCTGGAAACAAAGGAGACATAAGGCCTTACAGCAAGTTTGTTTGGCAAAAAAATACAGGCCAAAATTATATGCAGGGTTTGCTCCTGCAGTTACAGAACCAAAAGAAGGAAATAACAAACTCTGATTCTGCACGATGAGTGAGGACAACGATGGAACAAATTCTCCTGAGAAACCATGAGTGCCCCAACCCTGGAAGTGTTCCAGGCCAGGTTGGATGGGGCTTGGAGCAAGCTGGGGCAGTGGAAGGTGTCCCTGCCCATGGCAGGGGGTGGAATGAGTTGATCTTTAATGCCCTTTCCAGCCCAAACCATTCTGTGACTCTGTGACAAAATACGAGCAGTGGTCCCTGTGTTGGTGACTGCAGTTTGTGAGAGACCCTCAGCGCACCATTTTGCCCCACTTTTCATGTCCCCACACAATGTCAGGACAGCTAGACAGCTTTCAGACTCGGATGGGACTTGGGGAAGCCAGGAGACATCCAAGGAGCTGAGATAAAAGGCTGAAGTTGTCTCCCAGGCTGTCTGCATTAAAATGAGAGACGTTCCTTGCTTGTTGTTCCCCATCCACATGAAGGATATGATGAGTTCCATAAAATTTTATGGAACAAAAGCTCACGGGCATTTTCTTAGCTTTTTTTGTGACTTAGGAGTCACAGACTGCTCAGGAATGTGATGAACCCTGAGAAGAAGTTTTATCTTCTTAACCAAGGACTGGAGCCGCGCAGTACCACTGGCAGGATAATCTATTTCCTCCAGGCTGCTGCCTTAAAAATGTCAAAAAGTTAAAGGGATTTGAGTAAAAATAGAAAACGACATCCTGGATGATGGGGGAAGGCTTTGTGTCCGGTGGGAAGCCAGGGAAGGCAGGAAGTCACCAGGCAAAGCCCAGCACTATCAGGGAACCCGCATGGGGACCTGCAGGTTGGGATGGGAGGAGGGAGAACAAACCTTGTGAAAAATCAAAAATCCCACCTGGCTGTTATTCTGGGGGGGAATGGGGTGGTTTCTGCTTGTTCTTGCTACTCTGCCATGGGCATGGGGCCAAAATGAGATGGGTGCCAGGGCTGGGTTGGCTCTTGGGGGGACAAAACACCTTCTGCTTCCCACAGCAGCATTGGTGTGAGCAGCAAACCCTGGGATTTATTGCTCCAAGGCCATCCCAGCAAGCAGGAGCTCTTGGAATTTCCATTAGAGCAGCAATGGATGGGCAGTGCCAGTGATCCTGGGATGGAGATGTGGAGCCATGGGGAGCTGAGGGGTGGCCTGACTCCAGGGCTTGGTGCTGAAAAGTTGTCTTGGTATAATTGAGTGAAGAAGACTCAGCCTGTCCTCTAACAGCAAATTAAACACAACTTTGTGGGTTTGGTGGTTTGCTGCCAAGTGCCAATACAGCTCCATATTAATGGCTTATGACAGGATTATTCTCCCTGTTTTTGGCAGGAAGCAGCTCTTTGGCCTTAATCCTGCTTGTGGCTGAGGGAAGAAACCCAGCACATCCCATGTATTTACCCATGGTGGAACTTCCAAATACTGCTTAAATCCCAAATTTTCACAGAAGAGCAGAGAAAAATGACCCTGCATCAATCCAAAAATGCTGCCAGGAGGCAGAGAGAGGTGAGGACCCTTCATGCACATCCCAGGGTGAAGCTCAGTCTACCCCAAGAACAGGAATTCCCCAGTGTAACTGTGGGCATCCATCCTCTCAGTATAATATATAAATATCAAAATCCATATAAAAATATATAATATTTTATATAGAAACAAAAATATGGTATGTAAAAATATATGTGTGAGATTGTTAAATCAACAACTTCTAAAAAAATTTTAATACCACTAGAGAGCTCAATATTTAAATGCCTGAAAGGGGAAAATCCCCAAACAATGGGGTTGGAAATGGGAAAGCAAAAGGGATTTGAAGCGGTGGGTTTAGGAGAGCAAAGTACTCAGCACACAACCAGGTCAAAACCTCTTTGGGGGGCATCTGGATGAAGGCTCCCACAGCATTAATCCTTTTTAAAATTCACAGACTCCAGCCAGGGACCTCGATGGTCACAGAGAATCAATTTAAGTGAAAATCTCCAAATTACACACCCAGCATCCCACCCTTCCCTGTGCTTGTCGTGATGAGAGACCGGCCAGAGAGGCTTCAAGGGCTTGATTTTGGGAAAAGCTCAGTTGTCAGCACTGGCAGCAGGGCTTCACTGAACTGAACTGGCAGCATCACTGGAAATAAAAGCAGGGTTGGTTTTTTTTTTTTTTTTCAATTTTCTCCCTGATTGTTGAAGCTCTGGCTGGGTCTGTGAGGATTTGCTGGTGCGGGCAGCAGGGCTGGGCTGCACTGGAGGCTGTGGGACTGGTCAGCTCTGGGGGTGGGGGGAGGACAAAGATACGTGTGTGCAAACCACCAAAAACCTCCAGGAAAAATGAGGACAGGCTTGAATTTTTATAAGGAGGTCAGCACAGCCGTGGCTTTGTGCTTCCCACGACCTGCGGACAATGTCCCTTCTCACTGTTACTCATTTGCAAAGGGGAGGAGGGAAAGAATAAAAGTCAAACTTTGTCTCCTTCGCCTTGCCCGTGCCAGCCGTGCCCTGTGGGCATAGAGGAGGTGACAGGGTGGCTGGGGTGGAGGTGACACCCCGCAGCACCAAGCTGCCATCGCTGCATCCATCAGCAAGGCACAGAGACAGACGCGAATTTTGGGAGGTAGAAATGTTTATCTTGACTTCACGGAGAAACCAGGAGTCAGAGCGTGAATAGCTAACTACAGGGAGAGAAGAAAAAAAAAAAAAATAAATTAAAAAGGACCCCAAAGCCCTCAGGACGCTTCAGTCTGCTTTAAAGTTCTCATGTGGCATGAAACAGAGACATCTGCACTTTTTCTGTGTTTCCTTATCTTCCCAAAAACAGAGGAGCATTTGCCCACATGAACACAACATTGGTGAGAGGATCCAGGCACAGACACGCTGAAATATTTAAATGTAGCACCATGCTCAGTCAATGACCTTTGCATAATTAGCAGCTCTTTCTCTTTCTGATCATGGAAATGGCCTGTGGCTTCTGCCTTTGTGCTGCCTGCTATAGTCTCCATATGCTCCATTTGCATCCTGGAATTATCGATTGCCCTGTGTCTCAAATGTAAAGATTTATAAGCAGCCCTGGCAGGGTTGGGGATCCCAGGTGGGGGGGTTGAGGTCACCGAGGCCTTGGCTGCTGCAGATGGGACGAGCAGAGGGCTTGGCTGTGTAGGGCCTCACTAATGAGCTGCAGGTTGGGTCAGCTCTTGGATGAGGAGGCTTCCTATGGCTCTGTTCCCATCTCTTCCCCAAAATCAGGCGAACAAAACACAAAATAAATAAGGTAATACATAAAATGAATCTTGTGAAATGAAAACCTTTGGGCAAGGCCAGGTTGAATGGGACTTGGAGCAACCTGGTCTAGTGGAAGGTGTCCCTGCCCATGGCAGAGGGTTGGAACAATGTGGGTTTTAAGGTCCCTTCCAACTCAACCAATTCCACAACCCTGTGATTTTGCCACCACCAGATTGGGATTTATAAGCTTGCTTTTGCTTTCCCCAAGTTGGAAGGGGCTTGGAGCAACCTGGTCTAGTGGAAATTGTCCCTGCTCATGGCAGAGGGTTGGAACAAGGTGGGCTTTAAGGTCCCTTCCAACTCAAGCCATTCCACAATGTGATTTTCCACCACCAGACTGGGATTTATAAGGTTGCTTTTGCTTTCCTGGATGCTTGGATTTGACTAAAACATCTGACCCAAGGACTCCTTCACTCCAGAAGGCAGATGGTGATTTTTATTAGCAAGTGGTTTCCCGTTCTTTTGATTCCTTCAATAATGTATTTTCTGTTGCTGGGGTTGGATGTACTCTCTGTATATGATTGCTAACCCTTAGCAATGAATTCATGTTGATTTTCTTTCAGCTCAAAGGCTTTCCTCATTCATCTTCCCTCTCTTAATGGCAACAGCAGGTATGTCTGCGCTCTTTTTGTACCAAAAAAAAATGTATCACACACTTTTCACAGATTCTTCCGGTGTTTCCACACAAAATCTTCCCCTCTATCAGAGCTGGTAAATCTCAGCCACGCGAGTGCCTTTTCCCTGCCCAAGAGGCAGGAGCTCTCAGCCTCTTCCATGATAAGTCGGCTCCTTTGTTAAGGAAAGGCATTATCTGATGAGGTACAAGGCATCTCCATCTCCCAACCATTCCAGGAGCAATCAGGGCCCCACCAGGATCGTGTTTCTCAGCCATTACCTGATTGCTGTGAAGCACCGCTCCAGCCCGTCCATCTCCTAAAGAGCCCATAACAGAGACAACTCGACCGGAATGCCGACAATAGCGAGCCTTTCAGCTTGTAAAGATAATGACTGACTAATTACCCACACGGAGGAGAGGTGACCATCGAGAACCACCCCTGCGAGCTCCCACAGCCGGCAGGAAGGCAGCGCTCCGGATCTGGGGAGCTGCCGCTGCACGTTGATGTTACAGGATGCTGCAGGATGTCGCTCCTTCTGCCACATCCTCCCGACATCTGCGCGCCGATGGTGGTCGCTGCTTTTTGGTGGTGTGTTTGTTGTGGGTTTTTTTCTTCCCATTTTTCCCCCCTCTTGCTCAGATTTCAAGGGTTTTGGGGGCTGCAGCAGCCGGTTTTGGTTTTTTTTTTTTTTTTTTTTTTTTTTTCCTAAGTTTACGCACTGGCTGGCTGAAGGCAGCCTGGAAGCCTGCCAGGGGCACCTGGCAATGCACTCAGTAAATTACAGCAGTGAAAAGAATGTCAGATGCTGGGAGGGAGTTATAAGGCTTTAGTGGTGTATACATTTTGGAGGCCAAATGCTGTTTTTATTACATATTCAGGTATGACCTGGCATCTCTTTACCCTAACAAGATGTAGAGGAGGAAATGATGAATTGCCAGGGCTTGCTGCCCACGAAGACAGAACTCCCAAGTTGTTGTTAACCACAGAATGGACTCACAGAGTAGTTTGGGCTGGGAGGGACCCTTTAAGGTCATCTTGTCACCTTCAACTGGAGCAGGTTCTCAGAGCCCTGTCCAGCCTCTGCCTTGAATGTTTTCAGTGCTGGTCACCCACCACCTCTTTGGTCTGTTCAGTGCTCCACCACCACCACCATAAAACTTCCTCAAAGAACACAAGGTCCCACAAGATCCCACAGCCCTGTCTGTCCCACCAAGTCCCAGAGTGTTTTCCTTTTCCAAAATCAGTGCTGCAAAGATTGCCAAAGGCAGCGATGAGGAATTTGGAGAGACAAGGGGATGGGCTCCCACAGGCTCAGTGCTTTTGCTGTGGAGCTGAATCCTGCTGGGGAAGAGCAGGATTCAGCTCCAGGATTCAGGCTGGATCTCACTGGAGATGTGGAGGAGGTTTCTGTAACCTGCTGATTGAATGAGAGCTGGGGGAATGTCTCTTGTTTCTAATATGAAATAATTTCTAAAATGCATTTCATTCTCTGTAGCAGAAATATGTGGAAGTGATGTTTGATTTTAAAGTGTCTTTGTGGGTGTTCATGCTTTGCTGGTGGGTGAAATATTTTGGCATCTGCAGACTGGGGAAGTTTTGGGTCTGAGATTCATAGTGCTGGTACTGATGGCTCTCATCATCCTGAAACTCCTTGAGCATCCCCCGAAAAGGGGATTTCTTGGCTGACAAAAATTGGTTGGGTGATGCCAGCAGCTAGAGAGGGTTTTCAGGGATTGCAATTGGATGACAAACCTTCACCAAGGGAGCCTTTCACACCAGAGCCAGGCTGAGACCACAGACCTGTGCTGTGCCAGAGCTCCAGTGCTTGGAAGGCAGAGATCCTCTCCTACCCCATATCCTGCAATGATTTGGGTGCTCTCATTATGTCTGACTGGGGGAAGTCTGGGTGATTTATGGGATGGCTTGAATTTCTCTTTGTGCATGGGGACCCAGCCATCTGCTCTGGAAGCTGCTCCCCTGGGGGATGGGGACCATCACTGCCAGGGATGGCTCCTGCAGGAGGATGATGTGGTCCAAGCCCAGGGATCCATTTTCACCAGCTTTGTCTGCTGGGATAAAGGTCAGAGTAGCAGAATTTCCCCTAAATTAGGTACAAGTAAATTATAGGGAAACTGTGTCCATCTTTTGCATCCCACCATTGTGTTTATGTTAACTTTGCAATGGAGACAAATTTAATAAAAAAAAGGGGGTGAAATCTTAAAGAGCAAAAGTCCATTCCCAAACCAGCAGCTGGGACAGGATAGAGGGATGGGGTGATCTGAGAGGGGACTTGGCTCTGGGCTGCAAGGTCCTCAGCAGGAGCTGGAGCTGTGGCTGGACCTGAATCCTCCTGGGAAAAGTGCAGTAAAGGCAACACGGAGATTTGGGATGCTAGAGTTCTGATTTTGGCAGGCACACACAAAATGAGTTTATTTTCATTGCCCCTTAGCTAACACAATTCCTTCAGGAACTGAGCTGCAAAGGGAGTGCACAGTGCTGGTGTTCCAGGAAAGGGGGGAGCTGTGGGGCACAAGGAAAGGGACTCAGAACATCCCTCTGGAATAACTCACATTGCTGTAAAAACCTACAGAACCATCTGGGCACATTTTGTGTTTTAGATAATTCTGTTTCAAGAGCAGGACCTGTAGTGCCTGTCACACCTGGGAATGCCTTTCTGGAATGACAATGACTCAATTAGAGCCAGCCATTAGACAGATATGGCTAAGGTCATCTTCTCTCTACTTTACTTGGACATTTTCTTGCTTGGTCCTTCTAGAACTCCTTACAGTCAGCTTAAAATTTTTTGGCTTGTCAGCAAACTTTCCCATTAGAAGTCAGGAGTCTCCTGAGAAAAGGGGGAGCTGAGGGGCACAAGAAAAGGGACTCAGAACATCCTTTTGGAATAACCCAGGTTGCTGTAAAAGACCTACAGAACCATCTGGGCACGTTTTGTGTTTTAAACTTAGATCATTCTCTTTCAAGAGAAGGACCTGTAGTCCTGGGGGTGCCTTTCTGGAATGGCAATAGCTCAATCAGAGCCAGCCATTAGAAGATGACCTTAGCCATATCTGTCTACCTACTTTACTTGGACATTTTCTTGCTGGGTCCTTCTAGAACTCCTTGCAGTCAGCTTAAATTTTTTTTGGCTTGTCAGCAAACTTTCCCATTAGAAGCCAGCCTGGCCAGGGCCCCACAAAATCCCAGCAATAACCTCTCCCCACTGTGAAAATGAAAACTGATTTCCAGCCTTTGGTTTCTCTTGTCTCAGCTGCTAATCCATGCAGCCCTTTCTTTATCTCATGCAACTTTCATCTCTTTGACAGCTCTTGTGGTGCCAAAGCTTTGCTGAACCCCAGGTATGTGATACACATGCAATCACCTCCTCCAACATATTCACTGACTGCTTTAAGGGGTGTGAATGCCTTATAAACTTTGACTTCTTTCTGCAAAAACTTCCTATTGCCCTTTCCCTGGTGTATCAGATCTTCCCAGTGCATTCCAGGTATCCATATTTACCTGAACTCCACTGGATTTTCATTTGTGTAGCACAGGTCAGACTTTGACTCTTCAAGTTTAAGTTTTTTAACTTGTTTCTTCAGTAAAGTTTAGTTTTTTAAACTTGCTTCATCAGTGGTCAGTTTGTTATTTCTCATCCTGCAGACAAGTGCAACCCTTCACAGAATTCTACAAATGCAAATATAGAAAATAGTTTATACAATTTTTAATGGAATATAATTATACAATTATTCATATCATTGTATTTGAATTTCTTTTCAAGTCTTGGGCCAGTGACGTCTCACTCTGGAAATTTGCTCCTCTGCCAATTTACCTTTTTATTCCAAAATTTTATTGGTGATACTTATGTTTAAGAAGTTCATCAGAGCCACTGCAGAAAAGGAGGGTTTTTCTGTGGGACTCTCAAGCCCAAACACATGGGGAGCTCATTTACTCAGCCCACCAGTGTTTTATTTCTCTCCAAACTTCTCACTTTCACTGCTTGCTGGTCCCAGTGAGTCCCTGGTTGAATTTCTGCCTCTGCTTTTTTTTATGAGCATTTTTATGCCTCTGGTAAACTGCTTTGAAATACCTTCTCTGCTTGCCTTGCTGTGGTTTTATATTTGCCAGTGTTTGTGCTATATTCCATTTCCCTCATTTTTGACAGCTATCTTTTTTGTTCCTAATAGCCTTCCCCACTCTGCTACTTAACTTCTTTGCTTTTAAAAATTCCTTTAGGGTCTTTATTAAGGAGTGTTACATATTAAGCTGGAGCCTGTACCATATCTTTAAGCTGCTGCCAGGGTATTTGAAAGCATTTTATCCTTTTAGCTTTTCCACTTATTTTTTAATGCAATTCTCCTCTGTAAATTTTAGGTGGTATTATGAGTCAAGACCATTACATGCCATGGTGGAAAATTAAGACAATAGAAGAGATTCTCACATGGAGTAAGGAAAAGGAAATCTGTTTTAGCCTGATGTAGGTTAGGGACTGAACCCCTGAAACATGGACTGAGAGGCTCCCCCAAACATGGTAATCTTGGTGTTGCATCAATATGAGCAATCACATCTTATTTTTCCTGTAATTTATTTATCAAATCTACTTTTAAGACACCTGCTGCTCTTTCTTCTGCTATTTCTACTTGGTGGCTGCTTGAGAGCCTCACTCACCTGCCAGCTGGAGCCTTTCCAGCCTGAAAGGTATCACCCACCCAGGTGATACCTGCTTGATCCTAACCGTAGAGCTGAGAGAGGTTTTGCCTTCTGTGAGGTTTATTCCCCTCTCTGGAGCATCAAATCCAGGCTTTTGTTATCCCAGAGTTTAATTTTCCCAGCCCCAACCATCCTCAATGATGGCTGGACTGGATTTCCACGTCTGGAAATCTCTCTATGAACCAGGAATGGGAACCTTTATTATCCCTATTTATGCTCTGATCCCATGTGCCATGAGTTCCACGTGCTGTGTGAGTTGCAGGTGTGATCCAGGGGCTGTTTAGAGGATCCCAGAATGGTTTGGGTTGGAAGGGACCTTAAATCCCATCCCATCCCACCCCTGCCATGGTAGGGACACCTCCCACCATCCCAGGCTGCTCCAACCTGGCCTTGGACACTTCCAGGGATCCAGGGGCAGCCACAGCTGCTCTGTGCAACCTGTGCCAGGGCCTGCCCACCCTCACAGTCCAGAATTTCATCCCAATATCCCATCTAAATCTCCCCTCTTTTACTTTAAAAACCTCTTTCAGTACTTTTGAAGCCCATTCCCTAAGCCCCGATTCATAAAAGCACTGAAGTACATTCAGAGTCCAGGACATCTGGAAGTACTTTGCTAAATTAGAGACTTATTAATCTTCCTGCATTTAAAATAACTTTTTATTACATTTTAAAAATAAATGGGCATGTACTATTTCTTCATGTTTGGGATTTTTATTTTTTTTCCTCCAAACATTGATTTTTAATGCTTGCCTGGCTTGGCTGGATATTCCTCCACCCAGCCAAGCAGCTGCTCGTGCTAAACCTGGGAGCAAAATCCCTCTTTTAGTGTTGATGCAGCCTAGAAGGAGCTCCAAAATATCAGTGACTCCCACTTTTAGGGTTTTTTTTTGTTAGAAAACAACCCAACCTCCCTTCACTGCTCTGAAAAGCCACCCTGAGACACCCCAAATCCAAAAAGGAAGGATGTTTTGAGCTGAAAAGTAGCAGAGTGCAGCTGTGGGCTTATTTCCCAATTATTTCAATGGGTTTGGGGAATAATGCCAGCCAAATGTTGCTCATACCAGTTGCAAAAGGAATTTTTTGGAGCTGGGGGGAATAGAAGGGATTTGGGGTTGGGATCTGTGTGGCACAGGGAGCTGTGTAATGTGAGGCAGAGCTGGTGCCTCTCCTGGCTCTGCTTCATTAGCCAAAACATAGAAATTTTAAATATTAAACAATTCTAAGCAGGTTCCCAGTGCTGGCAGCTATTGGTCTTTGGGAATTGAAATGAAAAAACCTAAAATTTGGCAAGAAAAGATTCAACAGCCCTCAGAGCACCTTGTGGGGCTGGGGCTGATCTTCCCTCAGCCTAAAACACCCCGTGGGCAGAATGAAGGGATTGGACATGGACAAATGAAGCACATTTCCAAGGGAAAAAAAGAATGGATCAGCCCAAGCTCAGGGTTTATGTCACAGTGTCCCACCACAGGTCCATGGCAGGTGAGTGCCCTCACCCCAGCACAGCTCATCCACCACAGATGTAAATATTCCTAATATTCCACTATGAATCCCACTGGGATCTTTTTTTTTCCCCTTGCACATTCATTTTTCAGCGATGCCAAGAAGAGCATTTTCTGTATTTAATATTTTTTTCAGCAGTGCAAACCAGTGCGTTTTCTGTAGTCAGGGAGTGGGAGTCACTTCTGTGTTTAATGACAGCAAATGCACTGGTTTGTGTGCTAGGAAAAAAAAACCTGCAGGTTTGGGAAAAGGGTGCAGAGCTGCCCAACTTCCCCTGTTTTTCAAAAGAACAATGTTAGAAAATGTGGAAGTGGAAAAAAGGGGCAAAATCACATCTCCAAGGTCCTTCCTCATCCCTCCATCCCCAGGTGGGAGCAGTAAAAGATGCTCCAAGTCCAGACCCATCACTGACTTGTGGAAGCCCATCTGAGCTGAGTTGCTCAGGAGCATTTTTTGGAAGATTATTGGAGTTTGTTAATGTCATGTGAAAGCCAGGCTGCTGGGAAGGTCTTGCTTTCAGGGGAGAAATGCAGAAATTGAAGAGGATGCAGCCAGGAGCTTTGTTTTCCTCGCTGTTTTTGGGAATTTATTTGTTTCCTTTGACAGTGACTTACGGCCCGGCTTTCTTTTCTATTTTGTTAGAGCAATAAAGAAGATAAATCTATAATAATTCAGCTCCCTGTCTTCAATAAAATCTTGTCTTCTTCACACAGCCCCTGGGAAGATCTCCATTTTGCAGCCCTTCGAGATTGGTTGTGTTTTTCCATTTCACCTCTTCACCGGAACGACAGAAAAATAATATTACCAGTAAAATTAATAGCTAAATACAATTTCTGGCAGAGGGAAAGCTTTCAGCAGGAGCAGCTGGGACTGTGCCGGCCCCAGGGATGCTCTTCAGCAAAGGTGGATGCTCCCATTGCTTTTGTCTTTGATAATGGGTTGGAAACCTCAAATATCAGCTAATGAGAGTTTCTATCTTCAGCGCGGATTAACATCAGGACAATCTTTGCTGATTTTGGGCTTTAGTCGGGTGCAGAGGACAAAGGAGGAGAGAAGGATGGTGGGACAGACACTGAGGCAGGAAAATACCCTTGGAAGTCATGGAATGGGTTGGGTTGGGAACGACCTGAAAGACCAGTAAAGAACAAAGGGGGTGAGGGCATTTCCGTCCCCTCAGGAGGAGGCAGGAGAGGTTGGAATTGGGCCCTAGGGATGAGGGACAGGAGGTGGGACATGGGAGCACGGCAAGGACAGGGTCTGACGGTGGGAGCCCAGGAAAGGGGCAGGGGCTGGGCGATGGCGGCGCCGCTCCCTCAGGGGCAGGAGCGGCCCCGGGAGCTCCCTCAGAACCCCCAGCCCAGACAGGAGGCGGCGCGGCCCCGCAGTGACCCAAAGCTGCGGTCTAGAGACACACCGTGGATCCCGGGGGCAGGAAGGGATCCTGAGCCCCAGTGGTGATGTGGAACGCGGGTTGCGGTGACCCAGAGCCCCCGCTCGGGACCCCTCGGTGACCCCGAGCCGCGGCCGCCGGTGCGCGGCCCCTTTAAGAGCGGCCGGGTCCCCTTTACTCTATGTTTACATAACACGACCGGGCCGTACCACTGCCGCCTGTGCGGGGGGGCGCGCCGCGCGGGAGGGGGCGGTGCGCACCCGCGCCCAGCCCCGCCCCGTCCGCCGGCCGTTAATGGGCGCGGGGAGGGCGGGGCCATCCGCAGCCTCGCGGGGGGGGGACGGCGCCGGTTCGCTCCTCCCGCCCCCCCGCGGCGGCGGGTTGGTCCGTCCCCCCGGTGGCCCCGCCCCCCGCGCCCCCTGCGGTGTAGTGGCCGTTGCCGCTGGCCGGCGGTGCAGAGCGGCGCGGAGCCCGCTCGGGAGGCGCTCCTGCACCGGCGGCCGGGACGGGGCGGCCCGGTGCTCCCACAGCGGCGGCCCCATGTTTTCCTCCAGCCAGGAGGAGCTGTGCGCGCTGACCAAGGAGCCCGTCAAATATGGGGAGCTGGTGGTGCTGGGGTGAGTGCTGGGCAGGGGCTGGGGGGGGAAGCGCGGCGGTCCCGGAGCGGCGGGGGCTGCCCCCTGCCAGCCTCCGGCTCAGCGCCGGCCGCGTCTCCGCGCTGCGAGGGAGCGCTCGGAGCTGGAGGGGGGCGCGAGGGGGCGCGTGGCGCTTCCCGCCTTCTCCCCGGCCGAATGCGCGGCGCCGGCCGCTGGAGGCGGGGGGTGATCCCGGTGCCCGAGGGGAGCAGGGAAGGATGGATGGGGGGGAGGTCCCGTTGCCTGAGCGGAGTCGGGAGGATGGGGCGGGGGGATCGCGGTGCCTGAGAGGAGCGGGGAGGAACGGAAGAGTGAAGGGGGGGGGAGGTCCCGGTGCGTGACGGGGCGCGCGGTGCGGCCGTTGCGGGCTGCCGGTGCTAAGAGGGTTGGAACGGGGATGGGGACCCGGTGCCGAAGGGGAGCGGGGAGGGTTGGGACGGGGAGGAATGGAATGGGGAGGGATAGAGCGGGGGCCCGGTGCCGGGATGGAAAGGGATGGATGGGGGTGGTCCCGGTGCCGGAGGGGCCCGCACGGCGCGGCCCTTGCTGGAGGGGGTCCCGGTGCCGGAGGAACAGACGGAGCGGGGTCCGGCTGCTCTCGGGCCTCGAGGTCACGGCGGGGCTTGGGGAAGAAACTTCTTGTGGGGCCTGGGGGTGCGGGGTTATGGCCACAAACCCCCCCCGCTCCCCGCTGCGGGCCCCGTTCCTCCCTCGGCCGGTGCCGCCGTCCCTCGGCCGCTGGCTGCGGGAGAGCGGCGTCCTCCGTGCGGATGGCAGGGAGATGACTTTGGAGCGAGGAGGGTGAAGCGCTTATATTCGGATCCGTCGTGGAAATGTTTATTTTCTCGGCTTGATATGGATCTTAAAGTAATCCGCTTGGCATTACGCTGTTGCCCTGCTGTTAAAGCTCGCAGCCGCTCCGCTGAGCGCCGCGGCGGCAGATGAGGGAGAAGCGTCTAAGCCGCGCTTGCTGAGAGCCCTCGCCAACCTCAGGAGAGACGATTAATTTTGGGAGTTCAATACGTGGTAACGTGTGGGTAATGGAGTAATTTTTCAGCGCTAAGCACAACGGAAAGGTTCGGAGCCAGCCGCGAAGCAAGCAGCGCTGTCACAGCCTCGCTGCGTTACTCAGCCTCCCCCAGAACCTGGTCCATATTTGCTGCAAGGTCGTTGAAAACCCTGTTCTGGTTTCTTGGGGATTTTTTTGTTCTGTTTCGGTGCTTTCCTAAAGAGCCGTGTTTCACCTTTGCAGAAGTGGTGTTTGAAAAAGAGCAGTCCAGGCTGGGTACTCTATCCAGTAGTGCACCTTTTTTCCTTAAGGGATGCTAAATGTTTCCTGTCACGAGACTGGGTCAAGATGCAGTTACCGTGGAATAAAACACAGCTGCCGTCATGAACGTGGCGTAGCTGGCGCTTGAAATCCTTGAATTTTAAGTCCCTTGGTTCGTGAGGAATACCCATATCACACTGAATTTAATAAAGAAACGTTCTTACTGTTTCGTTTGTGGCAACGGAGGGTGAGCTCAGCTGTGCAACACTGTCTCTGACAATAAAGTCATAGTATAATGCAGAATCTTTAATTAAATTAGAGTGCATAAATTGATGTTGTGCTGCAGAGGCTCTTTGTGCACAGCTGGAAGCATTTTCCTTTCTGTTGCTCTACTATTTTTAGCAGCAGTTGAAAGTGCAGAAGTATGAAATGTTTTGGCTCTGATCTTAACCTGGCAAAGTCTGGTGAGCTTTGCCTTTCATATGGGGGCTCATTGATCTCGGCTTATCGGTTCTGCTGGGCTCTTGATCTTCACTGTGCGCGTTGAAACATGCCAATAAAATGGAAATAAAACGTATATGGCTGAGTTGGGGTCCTGTTGGAGTTTCAGGCATTCTCTAAAACTACTGAGGCTGCATCTTGTAGGTGTAAGATGAAAATGCAAACAGAGGCTGTTGTCCTTGCAGCGCAGCCAGGGACAAGAAGTCTGTGCAAGGGAGCTGAGTGTCCCTGTGGCTGCCCTCAAACAATGGGGCACTGGCTGTCACAGCTCACACAATGGGGTGTAGGGCTAGGTACACGTGATGGAAGCAATCCAGGAAATCTCATGACTTCAGTAAATGTATTTTTAATTTTTAGACGGAAGATTGTTGTTTTAAGAGCCCTTTGGCACTTCAGGAGTTCATTACTGCGTGTCCTATCAGAGGTGTCTTAAATGTTTGTAGTGCCATAAATAATGCAAACATCCCTCTCTTTGGTGACTCAATATTTGTGACTAGGAACTCTTGGAACAGCTTGAGCTGTTCAGTATGCTAAAAAAACCACTTAATACCTGTTTTGTATTAAAATCTTGTAATCTGGAGTTTCATTTAAATAAGACAATGTAAATCTGCTCTCCTCCCTGCAGTGAAACTGAGACCTGGGGACCAGCAGAAGCGTTCTGTTGCAGCTCCTGTTACAACTGCCTGATTAAAATTGATAGAGCAGCCTCGCAGCTAGGTTAAAAAAAAAAAAAAAAAAAAAAGCTGTTTTGAGACACTGTGCGGGTTGTTGTTTTTCTTTAAAAAAACCCCTTGATTGTGATGTTGATGAATAACTTGTGTCTTGAACTGTGAGACTTTTAAATTAGGTGGTGAAAAGGATGATGAACAAAGGAATTGGCATACCTGGCAAACTGCTGAGCTCCTGTTTTTAAGATGACAAAACTTTCCCTTTATCTTTTGCTCTCACTCTGCCTTAGCAGTATTAAAGTGGGGTTGCTTACCTTGACCTTTAAATGGAGGGAAAGGTGTTTTTTTTGGCAGGAGGTGGCTCTTCCCAGCAGAGCGCGTTCTTATTGTCTCAATAGTTGGGATTGCTCGGTCTGCACCTCAGCGTGAGCCCCAGTAAAGCCCGAGGCGTTTGGTGCGTGCAGCAAACACGTTTCTGATAACCTTCTCCCAGCTCTGGGCTCCTCTGTGCTGGCAGTGATGTGGCAGCGTGTGTTTGGTTAAGGTTTTGCCGAGTTTACATAATCAATGTTGTAGTGAATAGAAACAGTTTATGTAAATCGAGCCAGACAGGTCAAGATGGCTGGTAAAGAAGAGATCATCTGCTTTATTGTGAATCTGCTTGTGTACATCTGCTCGTAGCATCATCTGCTCACAAAAGGCTCTGGATTTCTTGGTGAAGCAGAAACATTCATATTCTAATTCTTTTTGAAGAAAAAAAAGAAAGCAGCTTTGTTTGAAGTCCTGTCAAAGTAATGGCTCATTATATATTTCTTGGAACGTGGGGCTGGAGGGAGTTAAGGAGATGCTGAATGCAGTTCCAAGTACCTGAATAGTGTCAGGGCAGTTTGTTTCTGCCTTTGTCAGGAGCTTTTGTTTGACTTCTGTGGTGCCTTAATGTTTTGAGGTGCATGTCCTGGCCCCTTGCTCCTGGTGCCCCTTTGTCCCCTAGCTTTGAATTGTGCCCTGAAGCTTTTATTCCAGCGGTGTCGCTTGTGCTAAACGCTGGAGGAGCCTGTCCCTGGCTGCAGGGGGTGGCTGTCACTGAAGGCAGGTGTCAGTGCCCTGGTGCCCTTAAATCCTTTGGGGCTGCACGCTGGGGATGGGCAGCTGTGACCTCTCAGGAAAGTCACTTGATTAAAATGATGGAAATTGAAGGAGGAACAGCAAACAGACACGAGCTGTAGTCAGTGGCTGAGTTCTGAAGCAGTGAAAGATTTGTACCTGACATTGAATGCTTTTTTTGGAGGGGGTTTCTGGTGGCTGTGTGCATGTAAATGGAATATTTCTTATTAACCAAGGGCTTTCTTGGTGTTTGCTACTCCTTAGCAAGGAGGTACAGCCTGGTGCATCCTCTACTTTGTTGTACAGACTTACTGGATTTTGCAATATCTAATGCATTTTTAAATTTAACAGATAAAACTTTAAGGGCTGTCCCTCAGTGTTGTTACAGTAGTCATTTTGAAATTGCTGCCAACATTTTATGTGTAAATTTTCCATTGACTACCATTAAAATAAATGAATTGGTTAATTTGGAAGCTTCAGTGCTGAAAGAAGCCACTGTGAGTTATGTGAGCATTGTTTAGTGTGGATTCTTGGCCATCCTTGAATAAACAGGCTGTAGTTCTGCTTAAATTAAACCTTTTGAGAAAGTAGAATAAAAGGGTGGGTCTTGGAGCAGCCTGGTCTGCTGGAAGATGTCCCTATCCATAGCAGGGGGTTGGAACTGAATGGTCTTTGGGGTCTCTTCCAACCCAACCATTCTGGGATTTTACAAAATTCTCACTTGTGTTCACAGTCATACATTTTGTAGTAATTTTTGGGAAGCTCTTCTCATTGATGGACCGCTTTATACTTGAAGCAACTTTAGATCTGAAGCAGTCTTTCTGTGTTAATCTGAAGGGACATACATTTTTAAATGCCTGTTTTTCATACTGGCTTTTTCTGATTGATCAGAGTTCCCACTACCACTCCCTCCTTGCAGGATAAATAAAGTTTCTGAAGTGACTTCTGCTTATATTTCTATTTTTTAACTTACCTGTCTGGCATTTCACATCACTCCTTGTTCATCTCTTGCTGTGCAGTTCAGGAAGAAGCCAGGGCAGTTTTCCAGTGGTGTTGACAAATGCAGGAGCAGAGTGGGATCTCTGCTTGTCCTTGAGTGCTGTTTGCTGCTATGCATGGACTGAAGGAGGAGGGAGAGTCATCCTGGCTGTGGAATTAAACTGGGACTTAGTTTGCACATAGATGGATTTGCTGCTACCAGGCTGAGGCTTGTTTAATGACTTGGTGATTTCCTGCACTATCTGCTATGGATATATTGGTGAAACTGCTTAGGTGACTCGAGTTCTGCTTTTAAGCCTTATTTGAAAATGTACTTTAGGTTTCATTTAAAGCAATGGCTGTAGCACATAATGGGAGCTACCAGTTAAATGTGTTCAAGGTCATGATTTTCTGAGAATCATTGGCTCCAGCAGTCATAGCTGGAAGGCTGCTGTTCTGGAGAAATAGATTTTGATTTTTTTGGTGGTTTTTTTTTTTCCTTTGATATTGACTGTGGCTTCTTGGTGACCTTTATGTCTTGTGCTGGGTTTATGGTGGATTTTATATGTGCATATTGCAAATGTGTGATCAGGGTCAGTTCAGAACTTGCAAGGAGATTAATCAAACACCAGAAGAATTGTGTCTGAATAGAACATTAACTGCAGTGTAGGAAAACAGTGCAAAGGATTATATCTGAGGAAAGGTCTGGGGATTTTTGGAAAGCTTGTGCATGGCTGGATAGAGCAAACGTTTTGCTTCGTTTAAGCTAAGAAAGGAAACATACTTGAGTTGGTTTTTTACAGCTATCCTATTCCTTGGAGTACTTTTGACTTTCTCAGAGTGCAGATTTGTATCCAGCTGTAGGCTTTATTCACAACATCTCAGTACCCATGTAAAATCAGAGAGCACAAACGTCAGACTCTTAAAATCTGTTTTATTGAAGCAAATCACAGCATCAAGCGTCTGCATGTTTAATGTTTGTTTTAAAAAGGAAACTGAGTGCATTCTGGAAGTTAAACTAATCCCCTTGGTGTGTACAGGCAGGAGGTCACACATGGGGAAGTGAAAGACTCAGGGTGTTTTCCTTAAAATATGGAAAACAGTTTACTCTGAATAAACAAGTCTGGGAAATGTAGGACTTTGCCTTTGATGCACTTCGTGTGTAGAACCAAGTAGCTGTTCCTCTTCAGCCCTGGCAGAATCAGGGATGAATAGTTTTCCATTTTCAGCTGAAATTTCTAAATGGGTAAATGCTGTAACAGTCCACTTGGTTACTTTAAAGTATGCATATAAACCAAGAAATTACTTTCTAGGCTGTTAAGGTTTGTTTTTTGTTGCTGAAAGCAGTATCTTACTTAAGCTATTTCATGTTCCTTCTTAACAGCAGGCTGTTCTTTGACTCTGATTACAAGGTTGCTTGAGAACAGATTTTCCCTAAGAAGTCAGGAACTTATTATCCAGTTTGAAGTGAAATTATGGCTGGTTTATACTTTACAGAACTAGTGCTGCTCTCTGACTTGCTCAGTAGTGATAGAAGGTATAAACTTGATAATTTAAGATAACAAACTCCTCCTTCTGTACCTTAATAAGGAGGTGTGTGAGTGTAGTACTGAGCCTGTGCCTTGCTCTAGGTGGGGTTTGTTAGTTCAGGGTGCCAGCAGAGAAGTTTTACAACTGTTTGCAAAGTCCTACAGAAGTGTCTTGTTTCCTGTTGGTATTGTCTGCACATTCCCAGTTTGTCCTGGGCACATGTGGCTGTGAAAGCCTCCAAAGATGACTCCTCTGGTGTGTTAGTTGCAGTCTTTGTTTTGTGCTTCTTGTGGTGTCATCTCAGTCTGGTTATTCTGCACTGTCATACTTGTGGCTTATTGTCCTGTGGTCAGCAAGACAAGTGAAGTAGAGGAGGATTTGGTCTAAGCTCCCAGCTTGAAGCAGGATCTTGAGCTGGTTTCCAGTGTACTTTGTGCTGTCAAATCCTTTTTTGCCTCTACTGTTTGATACCCTAAATCTCATTTGCGTTGGGGATGCTTTTTCTTTTATCAGCAGAAATCCTTATGTTTATTCTTGCTCTGTCCCAAGGTCACCACTGGAAGCTGGCACGTGACTTGTCACGAGTTTAAACCTTGAGGGACGGCAGTGAGGATGCTGGCATGGGGACTGTGCCTGCTCCCAGAGACCTCTGAGGCCAAGCTGCTCATTCTGTTTGTTTTATAAATACATCACTAAGTGGTGCCCTTGCATTTTTCACTGCACCTGCATAGACCAGTATGTTGAGGGGCTCCTGCCTTTCCTTCAGAGGGCTTATTTCCCTCTTGACAAAGTGCAGTTCAGAATTTTATGCCTCCCTTATTTTTAGGCATCTCCTGGTGTAGCTTTGTACAGGTTAGTCCTGAGTCTTGAGTTCATAGTGACATCCCCATGCTTTGGGGGACCAATTCGTGCTTTGTCTGACAAACTGTAAGCAACATCTGGGATTAGACTGCTTTAATCCTATTACTTGCTAGCCTGGAATAGTCTTGGTGTTCGTGTTAAGCAAAGAGTACAGTTGAGAGCAGTAGGGGTTCCAAAGCAGAGATTAGTGAGCTCTGAGGGCTGAGCAGGAGCAGGAGCAGCGCTGTCCCACCAGCTGTGCCCCCTCTGTGCTGACTCCTCTGTTTGACCTTGTAATGTCACCTCCTGTGCAAACACTCTCCCTGGGTCTCTGCAGTGTCCATGACTGAATAATGATCTAAAACCAAACAAAGAGCAGGGGGGTACAGTGGGCAGCAAACTGTTTGTAGGGTTTTCTTAAAGTCTGAGTAGGCACCGTGGTGCTGGGAGTTCAGCACTAAGAGTAACCTGTCTTTGGGTTTGCCTAGGAATGAACATCTCTCCTGCCCTTCCCACAAACAGCACTTGTTGGCTCGAGTTAAAAGATCTTGGGATTCAGGAAGACAGTCCTTGTAGGAAATCCCTGTATGGTGAAACTTGAGCAGTTTTAAATATTTGGTATTTGAAGACTTGTCACTGAGGGGCTGTGTGGTGGGAGGATGCAGCATTTTAGTGTGATGGGGTTATGAGTGATGTGTGAACAAGGTGACACTGGACTTGCATTGTCTTCATCTAGACAATGCTTCTACAATTACTCCTTCTGATTAGTGTAACCTCTGTTCCTAAAAATAGCAACTATCAGCTGTTTTGCAATGAAATTTCACTCAGTTCTTCTTATTCCAGCCTTGGAACTCCTCGTGTGAGGTCACTGGGAAGCACGCCCACAGCTGGGTAGTACAGCAGTTATTGGCTCATGCAGAAGAGAGTAATTCAGCTAAAAGCTTTCCTCTGTTTCACAACAGAAATGTCATCTGGAGGGAGCACATTATAAACAGCAGTTGGGAAAATGGATACAGACAACGTCTGCAAAACTGAAGAGTTTGTTGTTTTAAAAGCAAAGTGGTTTGGAGATGAGCTCTGTTTGATGAGGAATGGTGTGGAGGTGCTGATAGCTAAAGGACCTGTTTAGGCATCCTGCTTTCAATAGCAGCTTGTTTGTGCTGGAGAGAGGGAAAGCAAGCAGGCTCTGTTCTGTGTTTCTGGAAGTGATTTACTTCAGGTCATTTAACAGTATAATTTTCAATAATTCTTGCTGACCTCACTGTAGATACAACTCGTGTTTCAAGGAGGATGGAGTAGATGTGGGCTGCACCTAATCTGGGTAGCACGAGGCTTCCTGTTCTAGGGAATTGGTACAAAGGCCACACTGAGTGTATGTCAATAAAGACCTGATGTTCTTCTGTCATATTTATTGCTTGTATTAACTATGATGCAGCTACATTGCTGTGTAGCAACTGATTGTGTTTGCCAGAGGTGCCAGCAGGCAGCTGTGAGTCAAGTACTGTGTAAAATGTCTGTTGTGCTGCCTCCCCAAAGGAGTGGGGACAGGCAAGAAAAGTTATGAGGCAGCTGGCACATAGTAGGTTAAAAGGAGAAGGCCAAGAAGAATTGTGTTCTTCTCCTTGAGTACTGTAATGTTAACTGAGCCCTGTTGTTGCAAAAATTTTTTTTCCCTTTACATTCAAGGAATTGAGGACAAAAAATTCGCAGTGTTTCTTTCTGAGGAACGCTTTTTAACTTTCTGAAGCACTTACTGAACTGTAATGATGTGTTTAGTGGGCTTTCAAATTACTCTTCACTCAGAAATGTGTGTGCTGTCTTTAATTTAGAATCCATTTCGTAAGCTGTCATGAAAGAATTTATTCTTCAAACTGGCTGGCTTTACCAATGCCTCAACAAACAGGTAGGCTTCAAACTTCTGAGGTGTATCCTCTTAAGGCATGGCAATGTCATGGGTGAGGACAGAGTGGGACTGACTGTAAAGACAATTAGTCACTGTATGAAAGTAAACAAATTAAAGTGAATAAAAGCTTAAATCTCTGCTTGCTTGTTACAAATAAACTGGAGCCCAAACGTGCAAACCCTGGAGCATGTGCCCCTAGGAAGAGTGAAAGAACTGTTTAGTCTGGACACAGAAGTTAATGGGCTGAAACTTTGATATAAGCACAGCTGTATTTCTTCATGTGCAACAGCATGAATTCATTTTGATTGTTGGTGTCTGATTTAGTGCTGGTGGAGGCACAGCCTTTGAAACAGGAGTAGAGTTTGTGTGTGTCCTGCTTTCACAGGAGACACGGTGCTGGTGAAAGATAGCGAGGGCTGTGAGGTTCCTGCTTCCCAGCACATCCTGTGCCAGGGTTCAGCACCTCACAGACTGACTGTGTTTTTTATGGAACATTGGCTAATATACCAAAATGTTGCTGTACTTTCAAGTTGCCTTCCTCCTAGTGCATGTTTGACCTCTGAGAGCAAATAGCTGTGCAGCTCAATACTTGGATTCAAAATCATTTTGGTGTTGAAGACGAATCTTTCAGACTTGATAGTATTCATTACCTTGTGCTTGCCCTAACCTTCCTGCTAACATATATGCCATACTTATTTTGAATTGCATTCTGAATCTTAAAATTTGCTGGAGTAGTTTCTCAGTGCATCAGGGAGTGAGTTTTGATTCATAAATTTGGTGTGTGGCTCTCTGTGCTGGGCAGTGGGCAGAAGTCCCATTCCAGAGCCGTGTGTGATGGGAGAGGTGGCAGTGCCCTGCTGCAGGTCTGAAGAATTCAGAGGAATTCTTCCTAAGTGTTCCCTCATCTCACTCTGCCAGAAGATTTAATTAAATGGGCTGTCAGTACCTTGGTGGCTTTTGCCAAAAAAATACTGGCAATTTAAGCAAATGGAATGATTCGGTGTTGGGGCAGATCTGTGAGGAGGCAGGTGTTGGTTCATGTGAGCAGCTGAGTAAGTTCTTCCATCAGAGCAAAAACTGGAGAAGGAAGTTTGGCAACAGCCAAATGGACAAGCCTTGCATGGTTTTTTTTACTCCACTTTTGTTTTAGGCTGGGCTTGACTGGAGAAATGAAAGATGAGAGATGCCTCAGAGCAGCACTGGTGGTGCAGCTGCCCTTGGATGGTGCTGGCAGTCTGGAAATTGCAGGATCTGCCTCCATGGGCAGTGGCCATGGGAGCTGCAGTGCTTTGGTCTCACTGACTGTGCTGGGATTTGTTCCCTAGCTGGGATGCCTTGCTCAAGGTGCCAGGGTAGAGACTGAAAGCTGCTTGTTTGCTTTTAGGGATGTGGACTGTGAATTTTTCCTGTAATTTCCATAAATATTTTCTTAATACCCAAATGTTTTTTTCTACCCTTTTTGGTAATGAGTCCCTGTGCCCATTTAAAAGACTTTGATGGAGCTTTCCCAAAATCTCTGGATATGTTCCTTCTTTAGACTATGAAAGATAACTAAGCTGGGTTTTTTCCAGTAGTTTCAGTCTGCTTGCTGTCAGAGCAAAAGAGCTTTAACTTTTGACTTGGGTTTGGTGCCTTTTTCCATGTTTGAGCACAAAATGCTGGAGTTCCATTGCTCACTTAGCTGTGCCTTATCTCTGGTTGTGCAATCCCACTTCCAGCTGCAGAACTGAGTGCCATATATCCAGTTTTATTGCAAGTTCAGAGTTTGCAGCATGCAGAGACTGGTGTTATCCAGCAAATAGCTCTCCATGTAAGGACGCAGGGAGACTACAGAAAGTACAGTTCCCTCTCTAAGCAGGGTTTAAGTGATCAGCAGGGTCTAAGTCAAGCTCTGTGTACCCTCCTAGTTTATTATGTGCAATGTGACTTCAAATTCAACTCAGGGATTGACCTCTGATCATGTATTGCTGGTTTGCACCTCCAACTCTTCGGAGGAGACTGGTTTATGTTATGGTTTTACCTACTGGCAATCTCTTGGTGTGGAGAGAACAATGGTAAAATGATGCTTTGTGAAAGGATGAGCAGATTGAGGCAAAAGTGATTTGCTCTTTCACCTCTGGGCATTCTGTGGCCAGTGCAGGCGGGAAGGAAGGAACTGGATTTGGGGCTGGCTGGGGTCCAGTTGCAGACTCTATTCAGACCCAAGCCAGAAGGAGTATGGGCTTATTTGTAAGTTTTGGGCAGAGATGACAGTTGAGGAAAACCAGCTGTCTCACTTTGTGAGCTGAGGAAATTAGTTATGAATATGTCAGGTGGTAAAAGTGGGGTGCTTTGTGCTGTGCAGAGACTGAGAAATGCATTAAAGATCAGTTTGTCATGCCTAAGTCAAGAGACCAAAACATTTAGCTGAGTTAAACTAAGATAAGAATGTATGATGCTCTTTAATATCCAGAAAATAAGGGTATTCATTTGTGAAAACAACTAATTTATTGTAACCAGGAGTCCAAAGGAATGTTCTCCCACCTCCTGCACCATTCTTACTTGTGCATGAGCTAAGTGAAGCTTGTGTGAGTGGTTGTGAGCAGCCTTTGTTTACTTAGTCATTATTAAATCTAAAGGCTGGTCTGGTTAGGGATAACACACATTTCATTTTCTTCCTAGACTTTAATCTGTATTTGGAGAAATACTGAGTTTATTTGATGTACAGACCTATGCAGTTTGACAGCTATTGTCAAAATTTTAAAAATGTGGTATAGCAAGCAGAATTTGACAGGACCTTTTAGTTTTCATGTTATTTGTTGTTTTGGAAGAACAAAAGTCTGCATAATGACCGTTTAGATGGGCAGTTTCTCTTGGCATAAATGAATCCTGGTTAAAATTCTGGAGAAGTTCTGAACAGGTGCTTGTTTCACTGATGGTCATAACTGCTTGTAGGGATGCCTCAGGTTTTAGTTTTTCCATTTTTAAGATTCTGTGCTGCTTTAGTGTGTGGGTCTGGGCTTCTTGTTTGGGGATGGTGAGCTCTCTGCACAGGGTAGGGAGACAAAATAGTTCCTTCTCTACCTGGGGGCCACGGACAGCCCATCCAAATCTCAGGTCCAAGAACATAAACAATGCTGGACTGAAGAGATAAATACAAGAAGGATGGGACTGCATGGGGTAAAGCTGGAATAGATAATTAGGCTCCAATATGCCAATGGGGCAGAACTTATAAAAGTGAGAGACCTTTGACCAGTGACATTTTGTGACCATTTTGGGTTCACCTGGGGTGTAGCCTTGGCTGAGCTCTTGTGCTGCCCAAGATGGATCCATTGAGGCCTCCTAATAAATCCCTACTTTATTCTTTAACTCTGTCTAATCTCTGTTCTAGGTCAACCTTCCCAAGGCATCAGTAGCCTCTGGAACTGCTGCTGTTTGTGCTGTGGGATAAGCTGGGGAGGATCTGATGTTGGGACAGAACAAGGGGTCAGTTTTGGGCTGGTGATGCCACAGCTGGAGAGAAGCAGTCGCTGCTCCTGGCTGCCCAGGCAGTTTTCTTGCAGGACATGGAATCCTCAGCTCTGCTGGCACCACAGGTTCCCTCTCCCAGTCATTTTCCATCTGCCTCTGGTGAATATGCTGTGATTTACTGAGAGATGTAGTGACAGGTGAGGTTGTAGTCTGTAACTGGAAATGAAGGATGTCACTGAACTGATTTTATTCCACAGCCTCCCGATGCTATTTGAGCTCTGGTGAGGAGAGGCTGTAAAGATGAATGAGATTCCTACCCCCCTCCTTGTTAGACATCAGGGAATCCATGTGACTGATTCTCACCTCCGAGACAAAGCTTCAATTGGAGCTGTCACCTCAGTAGACAAAGAAGGAATCCAACTGCAAGACATGTACCCAGAGGAAATCATGCTTTGCTGGTTCCCTGCCTTATGAAACTCCTTGTTTTTTCATTGTTCTCCTTGTCACTACCAGTGCTTCACCTCTGCTGCCTGCAGTAGTAATAACAGTGTTGGGATGTTGAGTTTGAGTGGGAATGGACACAAATGTTCTGCTACCCCAGGTGACTGAGGGCTGGATGTAGGAGAGGTTTGGATATAGAAGTGAATAACTCTGAGTGTTGTCTTTTCTTGGAAAACCAGCTTTTTTTGAACACAACCTGAAACTGCTTTGAGAATTGTCAGCAATGTCTCATGTAGTTTAACAGCCTCATATTTTGCCTCATGGATGAGCTCAGTTCAGAGCTAAGAATAGTATTCTGTGTTACTCAAACATTTAAATTTTCTGGATGTGGAAAGTCTTCTTTTCCTAGTGGTTGTAAAATAGCCTAGTGGAGGATTTTTGTCCTTGGCTGAAACTCTAAAAGGAAAAATTTGGGATTTGTCCAGACATGAATGCCTCTCCAGTAGATTTCAGGCTTGTTCCTTTCTAATAGGCAGTTCCAAGAGAATTGCTTCTGAATTCTACAAAGATACTGAAACAAACTGATGGGGTGTGAGTATTTCTGGATGTCATTCTTATCTTCTGCTCTCCCTCAAGGTGATGCAGCCTGAGAGATTTCTACAAATGCTTATTTTTGATAGGGCTGTAGGAGGAAAGGAGAACAGTTGTGAGACACCCTTAGAGATATTCCCATGGGTATAATGCCAAAGAATTGACAGAGTAGCAAGGGGTTTTGTTCTGAAATGCACATGCAGCACCTTCAGCTGGGCAAGGGAGGCCAGGAAAGAATTTGGTATCTGCAAAACCCACATGAAAATCGAGATAGAACAGCCATAATCTGACTCTTGCATATTCTCATGCACTGCAGTGGCTGCAGAGCTCTTCAGCATTGGAAACAGCAGCATGGCCAAGGTGCCCTTATGGAGAGTGATGTCAGGTATAAAAACCTGAGGGCAACAGGGAATCTCTGGAGCCAGGCAGCTGTAATCAATTACTTGATTTCTGTGTCTCTGAACTAGCTCCTGCAGTCATGCTTTGCTGGGCAATGCACTTCCAATTTCAGTCTTGGGCTCATGAGCTTTATTTCCACAGCTGAATTTCCATTTGGCTTGCAAAAGCTACTTCTGAGTTCTGTAATGCTGTTTGATATTATGGCCTTTACTTGGGGAAACATTGCTTTAAACAGATCCTCTGTTTTCTTGGTCTGGTTTGCCCCATAGGGCATCCTTGCCTTTAAAATCAAAGGAGTCTAAAGAAATAGAGGGAAACATATGGGGTGGCTTGTTTTCTTGAAAGTTGGTGAACAAAAATAGTAATAGTATGCTGTCTGTCTTTGTGGGTGTTGGCAGAGAAAAAGAGCTGGATTTCCAAAGGAAATAATTTGAGGGAGAACTATCTGTGGTTTTAAACTTATTTTCTTTTCTACAAGCCATTGTGCCACTTGTGCACATTACTTAATATCTGTTGGAATGAAACTTCAGCTTGCAGAGCTTAACCAGAAGTAGGCAGGCTGGAATAGCCCTGCAGAGGAGCTGAGTGAGAGTTTTGCTCTAGGGAATTTCTCTGTTTTAGAGCCTTCAGAGCTTGCATCTGTGTGTGAACACAGTCTTGTGTGGTTGTTCTGCACAAAAGTCTCTTGCTGTTTCTGTGAGGAGAAGATGCCTTCCCATGTGCAGAGCACAGCAAGATCTCCTGTTCAGGCACAGCTGCACCAAGCTCTGTAGTGAGATTCTTCAGAGATCACAATCTCTGAGCATTTGGACCTGGAAAAACATCAGGAATTCATCCCTTGTGTTGCTTTGATTCATTCTTAGTAAGTGGTGTTTTCTGAGGCCTGTGAAAGGTCAATGTTTATTTTTTGTAGCATTTTGGGAAACCCTCTTAAGGGAAACAAATCTCAACATTCTGTCGGTGAAAGTGTGAAACTGAAAGATTTTGCTGTCATGAAGGTACATAGATCAGAATTCATTCTGCTGATCAGCAGTAAACACCTAATGGCTTTGCAGAAATCTTTTCCTGGCTAGAGATGTCTGATTAACTTTGTTATAGATGATGATAAAAGCAAACACCCAAGGTTGCTCTGAATTAGTAAGCTGTCAGCGTGTTTTAAGTCTGAAGAAGATATATTGAAGTCTAGCTCTCTGCACTGCTGCACTGTTAATTTCTGGTTTATTAAGACTTTTTTTAACAAGCCCCCACAGTTACAGCAGGGCTGTGATGCCTCTGTACCAGTAGGTTTCAGGTAGTTCTTTCAGACATGATATGAAGAATAATTTATTCTATGTGGATTTTAGGGCACGTAACACACTTGCTAACCAAGAACAGGCAGAAAGGTAATTCTTTTGCTTTTTTCTCTTTACTTACCCACTCTAAACATGCTAGGAGCAGGCAGAGCAGTAGATTATCTTCTCTTTGACAGCTTGTGCCAGGGAGCAGTTGATATAGTGCAGAATCAGTGATATTAAGGAAGCTGCTGTGTTCAGAGGCAGCAATGCTTGCAAGGGCTACAAAGAAGGAAACCCAGTTCTTTATTTTCTATTTCTGAGGCAAATATTTGGGATTCTCTTCAGCAGTTGGGGTTAAACTGGGAGCTATTTGTGTTGCTTTGATTCATTCTTAGTGGTGTTTTCTGAGGCCTGTGAAAGGTCAATGTTTATTTTTTGTAGCATTTTGGGAAACCCTCTTAAGGGAAACAAATCTCAACATTCTGTCGGTGAAAGTGTGAAACTGAAAGACTTTGCTGTCATGAAGGTACATAGATCAGAATTCATTCTGCTGATCAGCAGTAAACACCTAATGGCTTTGCAGAAATCTTTTCCTGGCTAGAGATGTCTGATTAACTTTGTTATAGATGATGATAAAAGCAAACACCCAAGGTTGCTCTGAATTAGTAAGCTGTCAGCGTGTTTTAAGTCTGAAGAAGATATATTGAAGTCTAGCTCTCTGCACTGCTGCACTGTTAATTTCTGGTTTATTAAGACTTTTTTTAACAAGCCCCCACAGTTACAGCAGGGCTGTGATGCCTCTGTACCAGTAGGTTTCAGGTAGTTCTTTCAGACATGATATGAAGAATAATTTATTCTATGTGGATTTTAGGGCACGTAACACACTTGCTAACCAAGAACAGGCAGAAAGGTAATTCTTTGCTTTTTCTCTTTACTTACCCACTCTAAACATGCTAGGAGCAGGCAGAGCAGTAGATTATCTTCTCTTTGACAGCTTGTGCCAGGGAGCAGTTGATATAGTGCAGAATCAGTGATATTAAGGAAGCTGCTGTGTTCAGAGGCAGCAATGCTTGCAAGGGCTACAAAGAAGGAAACCCAGTTCTTTATTTTCTATTTCTGAGGCAAATATTTGGGATTCTCTTCAGCAGTTGGGGTTAAACTGGGAGCTATGCATTTGTAAGGGTATCTTTTTCCCTGGGAAACTGAAAGGAATGTTCAAATTGATGGAATTAGACTCGGATGTTGCAGCTCAGGATGCAGTAGTTGAGTGCCTCACGTTCTCTTCAGTGCACTGCTGGTGAGATCACCTATATTCACAAAATGGATGCAAATTTTATCTTTTCCTCTGTGCTAAATGGTACTGAAACCAACCTAAGACTATTCTTGTTATGCTTGAGTGTTTGAAAAAGCTGTAACAAACATCCTGGAACTTCTTCCACTGTCTGTGAAATCACAAAAATGACATTGCCACCGCTTGTATTTGGAGGTGAACTGAAGTTATGAGAAAGCTATCACCTTTTCTTATGAAAATGTGAACTGTCAAATAGTCCTTGATAGGGTTTTAGGGAAAGCACTCGATTTCTTAGGAAATGACTGTTGGGACTGTGCTTTTATTTTCAAAAGGCTCAAATGGTCCTTTGAGTGAAATGTAGTTTCTCCATAATGTTTAATGTAGTGCAGTTTCAGCTGTAACGTGGTGTTATTACTGATCATTCCTCAGGCTAAAATTTGAGCACTTTGGTTTTGCACCTTGGAGCATGTGGGAAGGACAGATAGGTTGGGAAAATGTTCAGAATGTCAGGGCAGGTGGGTTTTGAGGTCTCTGATCCCCTTGCATGCTGTGAAGTCTAATTTGTCTCAGTTTTGAAAGTTGCAGCCTTTTCTTGATGTGATGTTTAAGAGCAGGTTGTAAATAGTTTCCAAACAAAGCTGTGTGGTTCCTAAGCCTCTGGTGGTGTGGATCAACAGGATTCCTCCTTCCCTTCTTTCCTCCTGTGCACTGAAACCCAGCTGGGTGTAGTACTTTGCTTTGAAAAGGATTTTGTGTTTTTCTGACTTGTTTTGAGTGCAGTGAAAGTCAGGTCTCACTTTCTGCTGTGTCTGTGTATATTTAACCAAACACCATATCCAGCAATTCCAGTGGCATTTGGTGGATTATGGATCCTTCTCAGATGAGCAGCATTTCCTCTGTGCTATGAGAGGTTTAGGGTTGGAAAGAGGATTCTCTAAACATGGTGCTTTGCCCACCTCTTGTGTTCTTTTAGCTGGAATAAAAAGCATGCTTTGAAATGAACCTGATTTGTTTATGCCCTGTATTTTGCTGTGCACCAACATTGCTGGTTTTCTGCAGCGGTGAATGGTTTTAGCTGGCAGCTTTGGAGATGGGCTTAAAGCACTCAATAAAATTGCCTCCTTGTTAAGTGAATGCTGGGGGAGCAGTAAAATGTTGGAAATAAGGATTGTTAAGGAAATCATTATGTGAAAGAAGAGGTTTCCTTACCCCTTACCCTTTGCTTTCTGAAAGGGAAAAACCTCTTGCATTCTAATGCTCTGCTGGTATATTACTTCTATTGGAATTGTATAATAATATCTTAAATATGGAGTTTTTTCTCCAGTTAAAGTCGCTACCTTTCTTTTTCCCTGATCATATCATGGTTATGTGTGTTTTATGTTGTGAGACTCAGGTCATCCCTGCCTAGAGAGTTTTTAGCTATTAAGTTGTTTGGAACTTGAGGTAAGACTGCTTTAATTGAAGCTTATCCTGATGCTCTAGCAGCCTGCATCAGCCTGTTCTTGGGTTCTTCCAGAGTGTCAGCTTTTAATCAAACCCTTGTGTTACTTACACAGCTGTCTTTGATTTCACAAAAACAAAAGTAACAAATTATTTTCCAGAAGATTAATTTGGGACAAGCAACAAGCCACTTGCTAAGACAAATGAAGGAGTGTTGGAAGAAGTTTCTGCAGAGAGTTTCTCCCAGGCCAGGAGAAACTCCAGCTCTTCTGTATTCCTGACTGCATCTCCCTGGTCTTCTGTGCCAATAGCTGCAGTAATAAAGCCCTGACTCCTGTGCCCCTCACTTGGGGCTGGTTGCTTCTGTATCATTTTACTCCAGAATTTCTCTCTCTGCCCTTCAGTGAGAAGAAGAGTATCAAAATAGCCAAGAGTTTTGGGAATCTTGGAGGAAGCTGGATGTGTGGTGTAAATGAAGCTGTTTCAAAGCAGTTCTTACACAATCCATTTGGTATTTGCAAGCCAAGAGCATCCTTTCATTTTCTGTATAGAGTGAAATTAACACCGATCAGGTGGATTTTTCTTCAAGTGCCTGTATTACGTAAGCTAAACATGCATGAGGATTAGTCAGCTGTATTTTCTATAAATATTCTCCTGAACCAAACTTGATTTTTTATTACTCTGTTATAATAGCAGGGTAGTCCTGCTGGTGCTGGAGGGGGATGTGTGGAGTGGAATAATTACAAATATGAGTTAGCCTGATCTGTAGGGTACCAGATCCTTTCATCTCTTGGTGGGTGGAGGTGGGGGAACAGGAGGAGGCCGCAGCAGCCAGGAATAGCCTTTCCTCCCCAAACCAGAGGAGTGACCAGTTCTGCTCCACAACACCAGGGAATAATTAAGGTCACCCTGGAGAACCTCAGCGACTGCACATGTGACTTCTTGCGGTGTTTCCAGCAGATAAGGTTCTACTTAATTTGTATACCCTGGGAAGGAGGAAAGTAGGTTCTGGCTTATCTGATCTGCAGTAGGTGCCTCTGAAAGCTTTTTTTTGTTGTTTCTTTTTATGGTGTACATAACCTGTTAGTGTGTGCTCAGCTAATCCATGGGGCTGGCTGGGTGGATGTGAACATAAAAGTTTTGTGAGTGTAGCATGAGGCTTTAGGGTGGCTCACTGCTGGGTTCCTGATGGTAGGAGCAACTTTAGAAAGGTAGCTTAAAAAAGTAATTAAAAGTAGCTCCTAATTATGAGCCAGTGATGCAAATCAGCCTTTTCTCTGAAAAATCTGGGGTCATGGCCCAGATCAGGCCAGGCTGCATTTCACTGAATCCCTGCAGCTCCTCTGAAGGCTGGAGGACAGTACAGGCAGCAGGTAACAAAGCAAGGACTACTAAAATTTGGTGCTGGGGAGGAGAAGACTTGTGGTGACCACACAAGGCTGATCAGTGTGCCAGTGAGTGTTCCAAAAGTGCTGGAGAAGGGACTGCTCCCTGAAGTGTTTTATGATAGTAAAATGACTTCACAAATGCAAGTTGTAAGAACAAACACTTGTCTCAGAACCAAAAAAAAACCCCCCCAAACTGATTATACCCACAATTAATAACTCCAACATACCTTTCTTATGGATAATCAAGTTCACAGATGCAAAAACAGTGCTTTTAATTGGGTGAAGAGATGAGATTATTTGGGACTTTGGAACTTGTTGGTTTGGATTTTCTTGCTCTGCAGGAAGACTGGTACAACTGGTAGTGATTAGGAAGCATTTATGCCTATGGAGATGTCTTAGCCAGCAGAGTCTGAGGTGGGACTGTGTCTTTCCCTCAGAACTTCCTCCAGGTTGCATAAACCAAAGGTCTTGGATCAGTGGTTTTTGTTAATCAAAGGATGGAAGCCCTTTGGTTACCCATGAGTTGCTTATTGCTGTAGCCTTTCTACTTAATTCTACTTCAGTTTTGGGTTTGTAGCTACTTTAAACATTTTCCTTCAGCAAGAAAGCAAAATCTGGTGGGAATTAATCTTTTAGCACGTGAACCTGCTGTGAGAAGGAAGAGAGAACAGGTTGTTTAAGCTCTTTAGTGGATTTGGCAGGAGGTGCAGGAGTCTTGCTTGACCTGGGTCTCCCTTGCTTGACCTGGGTCTCCCTTGCTGTGTGCATGGGGAAAGTTTTAACTCCAAAGATGTTGAAGCACCATGGGGAGGCCTGGATTTTCCAGACTAACTCAAGCAGAGGTGTCATGGATTGACTGGATCAAGCCCTTTGGATTGGGGATGGAGCCGGTGGCTCTGCCAGCTCTGCTTTCTGTCCCTCAGAAAGCCGCTGTACGTTTTTCCAAAGGAGCAAGTGGGGAGAGGGAACCTTCTGGTCAGTCAAGGCTTGTTGAGCTCCTGGGAATGAGGGCAACAAGAATAAAACAATATAAATAAACCAGTATCCTCCTTCCAGCCTCCAAGAAACTTCAGCATTAAAGGTGTTCCTTGCAATCTGCTGTAGGGATCTGTGAAGCTGTTGAAGGAGCAGCCAAGCGTTCACTGCCAGAACTCCCCAACAGGAGCAGGATTAGCAAAGCTCTGGTGGTGGAGCTGCTTGTGGGACACACATCGGTGCATGCCATCAGCTGGGGACAAGCTGAGACCTAAATTCATATTGAGTTAATATCTGTGACACTGATGCAGCACCAGAGAACACAGGTCAAAGGAGGAAATGAACTAGGAGTATCCTGTTAGTACAGAAGTACTCCTTAGGTTTGCTTTTGCTATTTGGCAACTCTTCCCCATCAGATTGAGAATAACTTCACTGTTCTGTTTCACTGAAATTCTCAGATAAATTGCCAGTTGCAGATAGCAACTGCTTGTTTTCTGAAGCTGTGATGCAGAAAAATGTGTTTGAAATAATTCTTGCCTTTTTTAAAAAAGGAAATCCTTAGCCATTCTTCTGCTGAACTGTTACTAGGCACAAAATGAATTGTTGAGGTTGATACAAGGGAAGAGGGAGTAAAGACTATGAAGAACTGGCAGTGATATTATATAAAGGGAGACACAAATACACTTATTTTGTTGTCAGCTTTGTGTGTGTTGAAGCTTTCTGTTTGTGTTTTGCTATAAACATGTGACTTTTTCCTTTTCAGTGTGTGTTCAAGGGAGGGAGTGCTGGATGCTTCAGCAGCAGAGGGTTTTCCAGTTAGTCAGGACTGGAGTGTGGAGCTGTGAAAAGCTCTGGGACTGGGTGTTATAAAGGTGAATATTGTATCTTTAGCCTTCACATGTGGTGGATGTCATGAAAGCTGTAGACTTGTAGCACTTCCAGGGGAATCTCTCCTTTCCATGCTGCTGATACAAGTGCCCCTGTGGCTTTGCAGAGGGCTGGAGAGTGAGGAATGTGGTTTTAAAACTGAACTTATAACATAAATCTAGTTTTGTTTCCCCTTCATGTGAACCAAGGAGAGAAGCAGTGGGAACAAATTAATAAATGGAAGGTGAGACTGCTGCTTTTGGCAGCAGTGTGGGACCACACTGGTTCAGGGAAGGTGAAAATACAGTGTAAGCACAAACTGAATTTTGCTATGTGTGGAGTATGTTCTACTGGATTCTACCAAATATGGGATCAGAATGTACTAACAAGGGAAGATTTACTCAAGTCTGACTTTGCTTTCTGCAGCTTTATTGTTTAGTGAGCAGAGATGTGCTGTTTGACTCACTAAAACTATGGAAACAACTGAACTGCAGCATCTCATCTGTGTATAGCCAGGTTTGTCATTTGGGATGGTTTTCATCGAAAAATGATGAGGTGTGCTGTAGATCTGTTAGTAATAGACAAGGAAAGCAAAGTAAAATTATTCTTTTTTGTCTGGGGGAAATATTACCAGTGAAAATCAGGAGTTGTACAGTTTTAGTCTTTTGGGAGGTAGTTTGTATAGGTATGCAGAATTATTTAACTTTATGGTGGCTTGTATTTTGATAGCATTGTAAAAAAAAAATCAGCTACGTGCAGCACCTTCAATGTCAGCTGCATACCTTAATTTTAAGGATGACTTCCTTGAGTTCAAGTCAAACTTTCCAAGGTGCAGGTCATGGTTTGGAGCTGTTGTACCAAGTAACAGAACTGTCATTTACTCTTTACCACTGTCTAGGCTGGATTTTTTTTAAACAAAGCCAAAATAAACATAAACCAAAAAAGCTTGTGTAACAAGCCTTCTGAAAAATAGTTCAAAGCTTGTTGCTAATCTCTGAAGTAGACAGGTCCTTGTAGTAGTACAAGTAGTACAAGACTTGTAGAAAGTAGGAACTTGCCACAGTGGACTGTGGGAGAGAGCAAGTGTGGTCTTGCTCTCCAGACAGCCCTGAATCCAGGAGGAGGAGAGGCTTTCATTACACATCCCAGCCATGGGAAAAGCTTAATTGGAGTTTGCAGCTCATTGTATACCAAACTCTTCAAGTGTTTGATGTAAATCTGTAGGAAACTGGCTTTGGTAATTACGGTGCCCATGGCCCATGCCAGCACCACTCCCTTATTTGCAAGGAATAGTGCTATCAGCTGAGATAATTATCCCAGGAGGTTTCGTGATGCAGCTTGTCCCAGTGCTGCTGTCACTGAGAAGGGTTTGGAAAAGTACAGGACTGCTCCTTCCACCTGTGCTGGTCTGATGAACATCTGGAGAACTTCCAAAGTGCCCCACGCGTCTGTGTGTGAGCAGGGTGCTCTCAGAAATGATTGTTCTGTTGCTCTGAAATGGATTTTTTCCTCGTTTGTTTATTAGCTGGAAACAACATTAGTTCCATGGTTTTTGGTGGGTGAAGGAGAGTTCCAGCTGCAGTTCTTTTGGTAGTACAGGTCTTCTTGTGAAGCAAAAAGTTGTGTGCTGGTCCCTAAGCTGATCCTGGAGCTGTTGGAAGAGGGCAGAGGAGATGGGAAATGGCTCCTGCTTGTGGAGTGGCTTTGTGAGAGGAAGTGTTTGATGATGGGGAATTTTTGTTCTCAATCCATGTCTCTTCTCCATAGGTGAAATTGATTATTTTTTCCTAGTTTATGAGGTGGAAACAACATTTGTTCCAGGGTTTTTGATGGATGAAGGAGAGTTCCATCTGCAGTTCTTTAGGTAGTACAGGTCTTCTTGTGAAGCAAAAAGTTGTGTGCTCATGTGCTGGTCCCTAAGCTGATCCTGGAGCTGTTGGAAGAGTGCAAAGGAGATGGGAAATGGCTCCTGCTTGTGGAGTGGCTTTGTGATGAGACAGAGTGGAAATCCATTTTGATTTTGGTGAAATGTACATCTTTGAGTTAAGTCTGTAGTTTGAAAACATAGCTGTTTAGTCACCAAACACTTTAGAGGAAGTGTTTGGTGATAGGGAATTTGTGTCCTCAATCCTTGTCCCTTCTCCATAGGTGATTCCATCCTGTTGCTGCTCAGAGGGAGGCGCTTGGTGCTCGCCCAGGCTCTGCTCAGTGGAAGGAAGAGCAGAGAGTGATGGAGAGGAGAGGGCAGGGCGGGTTTTGCTGTAGTTCTTCGTGCCTGTGCTTAGAAACGCTGACTCAGCAAGGTGTGGGCAGCTATTCCTCCTCCAGGGTGCTGAATCCAGCTGTGTCCTGTGGGGCAGCTCCTGTTGGGAAGGAAGGCAGGGACAGGCTGTGGTACTGCTCAGGAGCAGGGCATGGAAGGTGGGAGGGAGCTGCCATGGCTGGCAGGATCCCAGGGCATGGAGCTTGTTCAGGGTGGGAAGCAAAGGTGTGGCTGCAGTGCCATGGAAAGGGTTAATTTGTGGGGAACAACTTGAGAGGCCTGGCCTAGGAAAAATGAAGGTGTCTGCTGGTTGTGGAAAGAGGCAACTTCTCACACCCTCCTTTTTCCCCCCTTTTAAAACATGTGTGTGTCCCTAAGAATTGTCCCAGCTCTTTCTACCACTGCTGGGTCAAAATCCCACTTGAAGGTCTATAATTGAAGCATAACAAATCATAAAAGTACCACTCAGTTCCTCCTGCCCTTTGTGGAAAGGAAATGTAGAAATGGGCACAAGGAAAACCTTAATCAGTGCTGAGCAGGGTGAATGAATTCAGCATTCACTTTGCTTGTGTTTCCTTCATATTTGAAGACTCCAAGAGATCTTTTAACCTTGAGCTTCTTTATTTATGTATTTTAAAAGTAATTAAACCCCACAAAGACCTGAATTGAAATAGAGTGGACATCCCCAGTTAAAACTGTGTTCTGAAAATGAGGGGAAAGCCCCACTTGCCTTGTTTTAACTTGCAGTGGAACTCCTTTAATTCAGTACTGTTTAGTAGTTATACAAGTATAAGAAAAATCAATGATTACAGGATATAAAGCTAACAGTGTTAGTCTATAGTAGCTATATATTATTTCTGAGGGAATTGTTACTTTTTTAGGTTTCCAGATAAAAATACTTGTAGAAAGAATGTTGTCTTCAACAAGTTAAAGCTTGCTGGTGTATTCCTGATAGCAGTGTCTTTGAAAGAAAGCATGTGTATATACCCAGGGAGATTCAAGTGCAGAATGAAAGAACTCCTATTTGAAGTGCTGGTATTTGAGCTGCCTGTGGAACATTTTGATCTGTCTTTGTAGAGAATTGTCTCCTGTGATGAGGATCCACAGGCTGCACTTCTCTGGAGTAGAGTTAATAACAAATGTCCAAGGTGCAAGGAGGCCTGGCATGAAATAGTAGTGATTTACTCCTGTTGGTTTTGTGCTGTGTTAGGGCATCTCCTTGAATATTCTAAAAAGACCCAGTAGTCTTCCCTATGAAAATGGGAGTGAGAGGACAAGTTCAGCTGGAAGTCTCTCAACTCTCTGTGTGGTTTTAGCATCATGTATTAAATGTGCCTTTTTTTACATGTCTGGGTTTTAAGTTCTAGAGCAGTGAGATCTGAGATAATTTTTACCTTAAATCTTTTCTTGCTTGTGCTCAGTCATTCGGGAGTTCTGCCTTTGGGATTCCTAGAAGGGTAGGAGGCTCTCCAAGTGCCTTCTCCTGTTACACAAACATACAGGATGTAATATTTGTATCATTATCATTACATACACAGGATGTAATGATAAAAAAATATTCTGGGTTACTGCATTGCTGCCTCTTTCCTTTTCATATTCTTTTTCCGCCTGCAGTGTTAACCTGTAATCATAAAGACTGTAGGAAAGGGATATATGAGATCAGTGTAGAACAGACCTCACCAGTAAGACTGAAGAGATTTATCAGTGAAATAACATCTGTATTTTGTTGGGCAAAAGTCTGAAATCTCTGAGGATCAGACATGGAAGATTCAGTAAAGCCCTGAAAGCTCTTCCAGCTGAGAACTGGCAGGAATGATGGTGAAAAGCCTTTACCTGACCTAATTTTGGGGGTGAGGTGATGGTGAATTCCATGCCTGTGCACTGCAAAGAAATTTCCAGTTGATCCCTTCCCTGGGGAAGGAGCTCTGTCCCCTTGAGGCTTCAGACTTCTCTGAATAATTAATCCATTGGGTCTGTGTCCTCAGGGAGAGATGAAAGAACTGTCAAGGGCTCCTGTGTTACACCTGATAAAGAAAGTCATTAGTGAGGCTTCAGATAGTCACATAAATTAAAAACACTTGCATCCTCTTTCCTTAATAATTAATGGATGAAGCCATTAGGATTGAAGTTTTGTAAAAAACTGGAGACACACAACTAGAAAAGCATTCTGTGTGAGTAAAATTCCTTTCTCATAGTTTTACTTGCCCATAAATTACTTTGGTTGTCCATGTTGCTCCTGTTCTTGCTCCAGTCCTGCATGAGATGTGGCCAGATGGGTGGTAGGATAAAAGCATTTTAGAACTCCTCACATTCTGAAATTGAAGTGAAGATGTAGAGTTTGTTCTTCTACATTCCTTTGATTCTAGAGGTGAAGAAATGTCTCTGTGGCTGAAAAACTGAGTATTTCATTTGTAGTTAATTACCTTTTAAATTAGAACAAAATTTCAGCCATTGGTAGGTAAAAAATGTTTGAATGCTCAATTCAGGAAGCAAAGCTTAGCCTGATTATTACTTTTTTTTGTTTTTTGCCCCATGCATTTGATGATACCAAAATATTGTGGCCAAATCACCTCTCTCTTTTTTGTATTCCAAACCGATGGTGTTTTATGCTAAACTTGTTTCCTTTACTTCCAGGTACAATGGATCCCTCCCTAATGGTGACAGGGGCCGCAGGAAAAGCAGATTTGCCCTTTATAAACGATCTAGAGCAAGTGGAGTTAAACCCAGCTCTGTCCATGTCGTCTCTACCCCTCAAACTTCAAAGGTATGTGACACTGGCAAATCCTGGGTTTTGATGATCCTGAGTGGAGAGCAACTCTGGGATTGCTGCTGATTTACCTTGCTGCCAGTTTATTCTGTGCTTGGTGGATACTTCTGTTTAATGAAGAGGCAGCAGTGGATTTGCTCTCTGGGGTATATAGCTTTAATCCAGTTACCTGTTTAAAATAGTCTGTAAGCTCAGGTAGGAGATAATCTGACCTTCCTGCCCCTGTTCAGAAATCTGGCTGTCAGTGCTGGCTGTTTTATCTGAGCCATAGAGTACATGGGATAAAAACACAAAAAGTATTTTAGCTTCTTTCTCACTGGAGTGATATCTCCCTGAAGAGGAAAGAAATAACTGATAGGCTATAAAAAATGTTCTGATCCCTTTGGGCCTTTCATTTTTCTTGCTAATAATGATGCTGTACAAATTTTTACCTGAAGTTGAGTGTAGGTGAAGGAGGAAAAGCAGCAAAGTTAATACATTAACACAGTAACATGTTAATATATTAACGTGTTCTATACTAATGTATAGAACTGTCCAGGTCAGAATTCTGGTGCTGGAATGTATTTCAGGCTGCAAAAGCTCTTCCCATCTCTCTTCTGCAAGCCTTTTTCTTAAAGCAAGAAATGAGTAGAGTTTATGCTAAACTGGAGGAGGAGTTCTGTGGCGAGACACAAGAGGATGGTTTGTATGAAATGTACCTCACTGAAATATCTCTTGGGACAGAGAGAGAACCACCACCATGCTCAGAAATGTGTTGTCTGACTTGGATCAAGAGAAAAATGTTGTTTAATACATAGTATGGGATTGTTTTATTTTCTAATACACAGTATATGCCTAAAATTATCAAAATACACAATATCAGAGCTTGTTCTCTTTGAACACAGTATAGGGCTTGCCTGCTGCAGATAAATGTGGAATCTTTTGGATTAAAAGCTTACAGGAAATATTTTACAGTGTTTTTGTTATCAAAATGAAAGCTTTTGTGAGTTAAATATTTCTGATGAAATCAACCTTTAGAATAGAGTTGCAGTATATGTTGGTAATTCTGGTTTGTTGCTTAAAATGTAACAAATGGGGGAAAATGTGTTTTACATAGTGGATGAAAATATACACATGTTCTCACTGGATGTTCTTAGGCATTTGGACTGCAGATAGTATTTCAGCATTTGAGTTGCAAAATATTTAAACACCTGGCAGACACCACAAGGAATCTGGTTAATGTTCATCTGTGGTGTTATTGTAGTGCAGATAAAATATGTGTGCTGTACAAATTAGTGCCCTTATAAAGATAGCAGAGGATCTGGGACATTAAAGCCTTTCCTCTGAGCATTTGGATTTGGGTAGATGTGTCAAGCTGAATGTATTTTGCACTTTCTCTGAACCCTTAGAAAAGAGCTTTTGTGTATTTGTGCTGCTGTCTGGGGCAGGGCTGGTGGATGTGTGCCAGAACAGTGGTGCAGTGGCTCTCAGTGAGTGCTCTTCCCATGCACAGAAAGGACACTTAGGCTTTTAAAGATGCTGTCATTAAAACCTTTCTCACATCTTAGGCACCAGAGCCTGAATTGTTTTACTGAGAATTGTTTCTGCATGTAACTTGTGTAAATGCCTGAAGAAACATGGGCTAATAAAGAGTCAGCTGCTTAGTTCTTGGAAAATAATGGGCAACTTGACCTCAAAAGTTTAGTTGTGCTCTCAGTCTTTCAGTCTTGTATTTAAGAAAGATAAAGGAGCAGAAACTTGTGCTGAACAGGATGTTAACAAGTTTCCTCCCTTTACATCCTTCATTTTAACTTTCCAGCTACCCATTTTCTGTTTTGTTCTGCTTGTCTGTCACTGTAACTGAGCCTGTGAGTACAAACACAAGTGTAGAGCTCTGATGCTTTTTGGGGGGGTGGATTTAGCAGAGGAGGGAGAAGCCCTGACTGCCTCCATTGGTGTTGTCTCTGACAAACAGAGGCTTGAACAAGGTGTGTGGCTGGTTTTGTGCTGATTGCATTAATGCAGCAGCTCAAGAACTGTGGCTGTCACCAATTTTAAGTTCGTGTGGCAGCCTGAACACTGCAAGAGATGGAAAGAGGATGCTTGTCATGTTCCATTGTCCCTGCTGTGCAGGTGTCAAGGACAGCTGGAGTAGCAATGGCTTCAGTAGTAAATTTAGCTGAGCTAATTGCATATGAATCACTGCCTTTTGTTTTTTTCCACTCAGTGCTTGTTTTTTGCCACTGCCTTCTGAGGTGCTGAAGAAAATTCAGAAATATTTGGCCTTTTGTGGGTATATGGGTATATTTAGGGGAAAAGCAGTGCATAGGGTATTAAGTCTCAAGGTTTTTCAGAGTTGTTGTCATTGTTAAAATACAGAGGAATCTTTTCAACATTATGCATTGGGCTTTAAAACCTATTTTATTAACTCTGTGCTTTGGCACCATTTGGTAAATTTTGTGGTTTGCCCTTTTTGATTTTTTCCAGCATTGTCAGAATTGTTTTTCCTGTAAAACTCTTCTGCTGTCCTAAGCTTGTCTGTGTGGACATGTCTGGGGTAGGGGTTTGGGGAATGGAGGAGTGTGAATCTTTCATTAACTGAGTATGGAACTTTCTCAAGATGTTAATAATCTCCTTTGCTGAATTAGAGAGTTTCTTTCAAAGTCATCCCATCACAGCAGAGGCCATTCCTTGCCTCTTGACCTGGGTCTCATGATGAAGAGGAAGGTTTATCAATCACTGTAACAGAATTTGTGAAAACCTTCCTCTGACTACCAAACTCATAGGTGTAAGTTTGCTGTTGGCTCATCATAACATAGTTAGTGTTGGTGATTTTTATTTTCAAGCTATTGGAGCTGTTTAACAAAGTCAGAAGTCAGTTGTAATGTTTATTTCATTTAGTTGAGTTGTGTTAACTGTTGTTTTCATGTACAATATTTAATGCTGTGAAACTCCAGTCAGTGTCTGCTGATGTCTGAAATAATTTCAGGATTTACTTGGGCAGAAATTTTCCAGTAAGTGCTGAACTTCAGGTGAGAGTGGGGTTGTCTTTAGAATAATCACCTGGGAATGATGGGATGTTGAACTGGATTTCACTGGGTTTTGGGGGGAATAAGGGGTTTTTTTTGTGTTTTGGGGGTTTGTGACTTTTTTTTGGTTGGGGATATTTGAGTCTAACAGGGAAAGAGGTGTCTGACTGAAAATGAAACTGGTTTAATACCACTGTGGAATAATATTTGAGGACACTGTTTTTCTTGCAGATCTTAAGCAGGTCAGTAATATGGTATGGAAATAAAACTGTATAATCCCAGTTCCTGCAGAGTGTGGATGTTCCTGTTCCAGTCCACATCCAGTCTCTTGATTCAGTGCATCCCTAGGTTAACACTTTGCCCTGTACAAGCACAGGTGAATCTTCACTTCTCTTCATGACCATCCCTGGCTTCTTGCTGCATGTTTTTAGCTGGGATTCTTTTTGTGGAACAGTGGGAGAGAACTGCCCCAGTCCCATATGAGAGGGGTGCTGGCAGCTGGTGTGAGCACTGAGCTCACTGCTGTTACTGGGAGCTCTGATCTTGGAATCCCCCATGACTTTGGCTCTGTGAGCATTTGGATTTCTCTGTTGGCTTCTGATGCTTCAGAATTACTTCCATGGGCCTGAAGTTTAGAGAAATGAAGAAGGAGCTTCATGTACATTTGAATTACCTGAAGTATGGCATTAGGAAGCAGGAATTGTTGACAGCAGCCCTCCAGGATTACTCTGGAAATGTGACTGAATTTCCTTGTTACAGCTTGGATGGTAATTGAAACTTTCCAAAGTACTGAGTCAGTGGGCAAGAGAATTCAACTGCTGAGGACTGGAAGTATTCCTTTTTAACAAGGGAATGTTGTCCTTTCCTAAGTGATTGCATGTGTAATAGTGACTCCAGAAAAGATTCCAAATACCTTTTGAATTGCTGAAGACTTGAAAAACCCCACCTTTAATATCTTTTTATGGCTGTGTGTCTTGGTATTTATTATGTCTGTCTTTCTTAGGATCAAAGTTTTCCTTTGGTAACCTGTGGTAGATAAAGGCAACCTATTTTCTCCCCTATGAAATTACAATTTCAAGCTGACTGGGGAAGATCTCTCTTGACTTCCAAGTCCAATTACCTGCCGAGTTGGCTTCAGCTTTGTGCTATCACAACAGCAGCTTGGATAGTCACTGGCTGGGTTCCTGCAGCTCTAATCAAGTTTCCTGCTGCTGCTGGAGAAGAACAAAACACAGCCATACGAATAATTATTAGGTCGGGGAGAGAGCTGCAATTTGTGCTTTTGAGTGACGAGAGAAAATGAAAGTATAGGATTCTTGTGATTAGTGATCTACTGTAGATATTGCATCTGCTTTGACGTCCTTTGAATTGGGAGTAAAAAGGCCACAAATCCTCTTGGCACTGACAGCTTTTTGGTGTTCGTGCTGAATGAGAGCTGTAGAGCTCAGCTGCTGTCAGGAGGATGCTGTGTCTGTCAGTGGCTTCTCTCTTTCCTGTTGGGCTTATTTATGGTCTAATCAGTTCATGGAGCACTAATTTGTTCTGAAGTAACTTAATCGCATAGGTGTCTCAAGAGCCCTGGCTTGTGCAGAAGCAGCTTTTTCTTGGCTCATCAGACTGAGTCTGCTTGAATAATAGTTTCCTTGGTGTAATGTCCTTTTCTTCTATTAAATGAGCATCATCTGAACATGCTAACTCCCTACTCCTGTGCCCTTGCAAATAGCAGGGAATGGTTAGGCAGGAGAAGATGGTTACACCAATTTCACTGGTAGGGCTGAATAAATAACAACCCTTACTTGGTTTGAAACACTCCCTCCTGAGCTTTTGGGTCTGTGTCAAAGGTTTTGGAAAATCATTTTATAGTGTTTTCTAACAAAACCCAGATGTTTAGTGAAGGAAGGGGAATTAAAAATTGCTGAGGTCTACAACAATTATTTTTTTATGACTTAACGTTGCTTTTTGTTTTCATGCTCTCCCTTCAGAGGATAAAAAAAAGATCAAAAAAATGCTTTCCTTGTAAACTCTCTTTAAACTACATCTGCTCTAAATCAATATTTTAGAGCAGATTCTACTTGAATGTGGTGCCCTTTGAAAGCAGGGGAAGATGCAGTGATCACCAGGCTGGTGTCAAGAAACTGGTGAACATTTCATTTCCCCATACGCTTCCCTTGGCTTCCTGCAGGGAGCCAGGCTGTGGGGAGCACTGCTGTGCACGACCTGTCACTTTGCAGCTTCCTTGACCATGTCAGGAATAACCTGCAGAACCAGGGAAAGGAGAGGCTGCATCTCAGCTGAGGTTTAAATGCTGCAGTGTAAGGTCAGACACTGCAAATCCTGCTGCCCGTCATGGAATGTCCTGGATTTCTTTGTGCCACAGGAAAAGCGACGAGTAGGATTTGTACTGGAGATGGCAGAGCCACTTGTTTCACTGGAAGATGAAAATTTCACAGCTTGAGCTTAATGTAGCATGACTTGTTTAAAACTGTCTTGTTCCAGTTTGACTGGTTCCTGCATGCTTCCCCACCGTTCCCCAGAATTTAGAGTGGAAATTTTGGACCACCTGCTGTAGTGGTGAAACTCTGTCCTGTTTCATATTTATTCTGTTTGGACTCTCAATTGGCTGGAATGGATCTGATTTTGGAATTGCGTGTCTCCTGAGAGCTGGGCTGCTCTGAGCTTCCTAAAGGTCAGGAAAACTCCCAGTCTGGTGTGGCCCAAATGAAGCTGGATGGCCTGAGCACAGTATTGTACTGAGTCAGTGGGCAAGAGAATTCAACTGCTGAGCACTGGAAGTATTCCTTTTTAACAAGGGAATGTTGTGCTTTCCTAAGTGATTGCATGTGTAATAGTGACTCCAGAAAAGATTCCAAATACCTTTTGAATTGCTGAAGACTTGAAAAACCCCACCTTTAATATCTTTTTATGGCTGTGTGTCTTGGTATTTATTATGTCTGTCTTTCTTAGGATCAAAGTTTTCCTTTGGTAACTTGTGGTAGATAAAGGCAACCTATTTTCTCCCCTATGAAATTACAATTTCAAGCTGACTGAGGAAGATCTCTCTTGACTTCCAAGTCCAATTACCTGCCGAGTTGGCTTCTGCTTTGTGCTATCACAACAGCAGCTTGGATAGTCACTGGCTGGGTTCCTGCAGCTCTAATCAAGTTTCCTGCTGCTGCTGGAGAAGAACAAAACACAGCCATACGAATAATTATTAGGTCGGGGAGAGAGCTGCAATTTGTGCTTTTGAGTGACGAGAGAAAATGAAAGTATAGGATTCTTGTGATTAGTGATCTACTGTAGATATTGCATCTGCTTTGACGTCCTTTTGAATTGGGGAGTAAAAGGCCACAAATCCTCTTGGCACTGACAGCTTTTTGGTGTTTGTGCTGAATGAGAGCTGTAGAGCTCAGCTGCTGTCAGGAGGATGCTGTGTCTGTCAGTGGCTTCTCTCTTTCCTGTTGGGCTTATTTATGTTCTAATCAGTTCATGGAGCACTAATTTGTTCTGAAGTAACTTAATCGCATAGGTGTCTCAAGAGCCCTGGCTTGTGCAGAAGCAGCTTTTTCTTGGCTCATCAGACTGAGTCTGCTTGAATAATAGTTTCCTTGGTGTAATGTCCTTTTCTTCTATTAAATGAGCATCATCTGAACATGCTAACTCCCTACTCCTGTGCCCTTGCAAATAGCAGGGAATGGTTAGGCAGGAGAAGATGGTTACACCAATTTCACTGGTAGGGCTGAATAAATAACAACCCTTACTTGGTTTGAAACACTCCCTCCTGAGCTTTTGGGTCTGTGTCAAAGGTTTTGGAAAATCATTTTATAGTGTTTTCTAACAAAACCCAGATGTTTAGTGAAGGAAGGGGAATTAAAAATTGCTGAGGTCTACAACAATTATTTTTTTATGACTTAACGTTGCTTTTTGTTTTCATGCTCTCCCTTCAGAGGATAAAAAAAAGATCAAAAAAATGCTTTCCTTGTAAACTCTCTTTAAACTACATCTGCTCTAAATCAATATTTTAGAGCAGATTCTACTTGAATGTGGTGCCCTTTGAAAGCAGAGGAAGATGCAGTGATCACCAGGCTGGTTTCAAGAAACTGGTGAACATTTCATTTCCCCATACGCTTCCCTTGGCTTCCTGCAGGGAGCCAGGCTGTGGGGAGCACTGCTGTGCACGACCTGTCACTTTGCAGCTTCCTTGACCATGTCAGGAATAACCTGCAGAACCAGGGAAAGGAGAGGCTGCATCTGAGCTGAGGTTTAAATGCTGCAGTGTAAGGTCAGACACTGCAAATCCTGCTGCCCGTCATGGAATGTCCTGGATTTCTTTGTGCCACGGGAAAAGCGACGAGTAGGATTTGTACTGGAGATGGCAGAGCTGCTTGTTTCACTGGAAGATGAAAATTTCACAGCTTGAGCTTAATGTAGCATGACTTGTTTAAAACTGTCTTGTTCCAGTTTGACTGGTTCCTGCATGCTTCCCCACCGTTCCCCAGAATTTAGAGTGGAAATTTTGGACCACCTGCTGTAGTGGTGAAACTCTGTCCTGTTTCATATTTATTCTGTTTGGACTCTCAATTGGCTGGAATGGATCTGATTTTGGAATTGCGTGTCTCCTGAGAGCTGGGCTGCTCTGAGCTTCCTAAAGGTCAGGAAAACTCCCCAGTCTGGTGTGGCCCAAATGAAGCTGGATGGCCTGAGCACAGTATTTCTGCCTGTGTGCTGGTGCTGCCTTTGGAACTTGTTGGGGATAACTCACTGCAAGCTGGCAGTACTGAGGGAGATCCTCTTTGGAGTATTAAAGTGGGGGGGATCTGCTGTGGTGTTCAGGGGTTGGGCGGGCTGTGCTGGAGCCCAGCTGGGAGCAGCCTGATGTCTTCAGAGCCTTGTATACAACTGTGAGAGCCTGGGACTGTCAGCAGCTCTGATACAGGATTCCTCCTCTCTGTAAAGGTTGTTTCATGCTCAGAAGAAAGAGCCATGACAAGGGAATGTGGCAGCTGATAATGGATATGCTTTTCCTGTTATCTCAAACTAAATTGTCTTAAATGGATGAACATTGTGTTTTGGAAAAGTCAGGTAGTGTGTGGTCAGAGTATGGAATTGCTCTCCTGGAACAGGGGAGTTGGAACTGCATCAAAGAGGAGATGAGACTTCTCTGCTTCAAGGCTTTGTTGAGAGGGGCAATTATTTTGAAAACACAGAAAGCAATTGAAGCATCATGGGCCCACAGTAACTTTCCAAAGAAACAAACAGCTGCTCCTCCTGTTTTACAAATTAGAAAATACTTGTTTTCTGAAAGTGCTTAGAGATTTTGTTGATGGAAAGAACAAAATCTAAATATTTCTCTTTTTGGGAGTCTCTTATGACTCCATCTGTAAAATGAGTAATGTTATCTGCTTGCCAAGAGAAGAACTAAGAGGGGTGACTCTCTTGTGACATTCAGAGAGATTCCTCTTTCTACTCTGTAGGTCTCTTGTCTGAGACATGTTTATGCTTTCTTTTGGGTGTAGATTTACTTTGTTTTGAGATCCTGCTGGTTTGTTGCTATTCAACACCAAAGACCTCACAAATATTTTAGGAGAAAGCAGGGAGTACTTTATCCTGATAATCTCTTTAGAAGGGATGTATCCCCAGCAAAGTGCTTATTGCCTGGATGCTCCAAGCCCTTCAGCTCTGCATGCAGAAATTCTCTGGCAGTCATAAAGCAATCCAGAATTCTTCAGCACTGTGGCTTTGCTTCTACAAGATCATTATCTTTTTTTTTTGATCATCCCTGAGGTGTCCTTCCATGAAAACAAACGAGTCCAGCCACTGGACCTACATCAGAGCTTGTACTTGGGTGACCTCTGTGTCTGAGTGTGTTCTGTACAGACTTGCCTTGAAATTCTGCATGTCTCTTGTCCACAGTGATTCTGCCAGTTCTTCAAGAAGTTCTGGACTCTGCAGATGCCTGCTGTGAGATAATACTTGTGGTAATCTATACTTTGGGCTTCTAATTTCAGTAGCAGCAGATCCCTATCGCTTTGACTTGAGGAAGCTCATTAAAGGCCCAGCACTCTCAGCTTGCTCTGTTCAGCTTTCCTCCAGCTCTGAGGGATCTCCCTTCCCTGAGTTCACCACAGCCAGGGAATGATGAATGCTTTCTTCTCTGCTTTTTGGTACCAGGGAGGGGTATCGCTCCCTGGCCACCTGAAAAACTCTGGGCTTGGTGCACCAAGCTCTGAGGATTGCACATTTCCTGGGAGCTGTGGCCTGAGGACAAGGCCAGTGTCTGAGCAGGGATCTGTCTCAAGCTGGGGTCATCCTGAATTGTTGCACTCTCAGCCTTGGATGTTGACAACAACAGAGATTTTCCTGGGAACCTCTCCTTGTAAGTTTAAGGTACTGAGAGACCTGTTCCTTTCTCTTTTGCCCTGACCCAGGATGAGGGGGAAGCAAGTGCAAGTTTGATTTCTATGTATTTAATGAAACTCATGTGGCCAAAGAAGCTGTTTCCAGGGGCTGTAGCTGCACAAATTTGTTTCTCCTCCCAGACTTCACAACTGATTTAGGGCTTAGATGACAAAGCACTCCCAGTTTGCAGCTTGGAAAACTCTTGTCTAAAACAATTCTGTTCAGCATTGGTCAGGGGTGTTCTTGAGCAGGAGAATCTGAAAAGAGTATGGAACTTCCCTGGTGAGAGAAACCATATTTTTTATACTTGCACTCCAGCAATGCAGATTTCTAGGTTTTATTGCTAACCTCAAATCCCAGAGAAGTTTAACAGAGAAGATGCTTTCTTTTGAAGTATCAGATGACCTCTGAAAGTCAGGGCTTTGTGGGACCAGAGCATGCACATTTACACCCTGGTGACCAGGGAATTTCTGAACCTGTAGCAGCTTGCTTGTTCTCCAACTCTGGGATATTCAGTGGAAGCTGTTCTTTGGGTGGTGAGTTAGAGCCTCTGAGGATCAGAGCTTCTGTTCCCTTCCCCAGACAGTGCTCTTCCTGACAGTGCTGCTGCTGTTTCTCAGCTTTATTTCAGCTACATGAGTCCAGAACTCCAGAACAGGCAATTAAAGAAATCATATTTAGAGAAGGTGAGGGGAGGTGCTTTTTTGTGCTTGAGGTTTTTAGAGTTTGTGAGTATTACTAAAGCAGAACTTCTGTACTTCATAAATGCAAATAAAATTGTGTGAATGATCAAGAAACCCTTCAGTGATTATGGGCTGGTTTCTGTAATTTGTAACTTTGAAGCAATGGACTTTAAACATACAGGCCTAAATAGTTTTGAATTCTCTCTGCAAAGGTTTGGAAGGAATGTTGAATAGGACAGTGAGAGCAAATGCACAAAAGCTGGAAGGGGGCTGAAAAAAATTTTGGGAGTATTTGTGGATTACTTTTGACTTTGTAGCCTTCCTATAATGGCATTTACCATTATAAACTTTGGACAAGAGGCTACGGTGTAAAACTTGCAGAAGTTTTTCCTCCTGTTATCTCTACATTAGCATTTGGTGTTCCACACCTCTGTCTCTTCTCCAGCCCACCAAGGAATCTCCCAGTGCTGAAGGTCAGGAAAGAGGCAGTGCCTTGGTGGTCCAGGTGGGAGGCAGGGAGGACAAAGCTGACCTTGCTTCAGCTGCTCCCAGATTGTTCCCAAGGAAAAGCTGGCCTTGGAAAGCTGGATTGTGAAACTTGCAAAAAAGCACATGAAGTGTTCTCCCTAACTCATCCCTCCTCCTCCTCCAAGCTTTCTCAAATCTTTGTTTGGTGTTTTGTCACAAAAATTGACTCTGTTGCTACTTGAGTATAATAAATAAACTACAGAAGTCAAAACAAAATGTTTGCAATTTTATTTGAGAGACAGCCCATGCTGAATGTCTTAAAATATCCCTGTGTTATGATCTTGCCTGTTAATGGAAACACTCTCTCTAACTCTCCTTTTCTTTGCTTAAAAATACCTTGGTTATTTAATGTTGTCTCTTGGTATCTTTGCACTCTAGTAGCAAATACTGCTGGGGTTGAAAGTGTCACTGTGCCATTATGTGGTGCATATAAAAACAAGGCTCTTTCTGAGGAACCTTTTTTTCATCTCCAGATGAAGATGCACTTGCTAAATTTAGAGGTAGGGCTCTGATTTTTCTCTGACTGCTGAGAAATTCTGTGTAGGAATCCTCTGATTAAAATTGAGCCATAATGCTAAATAAAAATCTATATGTGCATTCCAAACACAGCATGCCAAGGGAGAGCACCATCACACAGTGTGGCTCTGGGAATGCACTGAGGTTTTTCCAGGCTGAAGAAGTAATTGGTTTTTACTTGGTGGCAGTGAGTTACCTCATTTAGCCTAAAAACACTAAACCACTTTGAAACAGGAGTGTGGAGGCACCTTCCTCAGTCAAAGGCTGTGGTGGCTTCAAACACATCTGTGAAAAGGAGAAGATTTTGAAATGTAACAACTGATGCTTCTGCTTCAGGTTGGACTGGGGCTATGCAGAGGTTGAGAGGTGACAGTTGCCTCCACAAGTGCATGTTGGAGTTTCCCTGGAGCTGTAATCCATTCTGTTCATGTTTACCAGGCAATGCTTGGCTGCAGCACTGGTGGTGGAGCAATAATGTGACTTGGATGATTTCTGATACCCAAAGAGTCTTGCTCCCAGCTCGAGGGTAACAGTCCTGCCTAGATTTATTCTGAATAAGGCACTTTGCATTAGGTAAAAACCCACAGAAATGCTCAAGTTCCAGCAGTGGAGACCAACCTTCCCTGTGGCAGCCCAGTGGAGAAAGCAGTGTCAGGGTGACAGGGGCTGAGGCTGGAGCCTGTGTTGGAACATTTGCTCTGTGGGAAGATGCTGGAGGTTTGGCTGGGCAGGTTTGGGCTCTGCAGGCTCAGGGGGGGCTCAGCTGAGCAGCACCTGCTGCTTTAGAGCCCCTGGGTTTGCTCAAGGCTGCAGTGGCTCAGCTGTGTCCAGAAGGCCACACCAATTTTGGTATCTCAGTTGCTGATACAAGCCTGGCTGAAGGTCACTCCAGAAGGAGCTGTAGCCACTGTGTGTACATGGGATGTTTGACAGCTTGTAATCCTTTGTCCTTCAGTCATTTTTCTGCCAAAACCTTGAGTGTCTGCAGAGTCATTTTCTGAACTCCTGCCAAGGTTCGGGTTCTCTTTGTTTTGAAGTCAAGGAAGTTGTCTTCAAGGAAATGTCATATCCAGAATCATTTGTTAATTGTGCATACATGGTGCATAGGCTGTCTTTTAGTAGTACTTTCCCAGCTTTCACTTGCCAATTTGTGACATGTGTTGCTAGCACCAGTAGAAGTTCATAAATCACAGATAGAATCTGTGTATCTCATCAGCCTGTCCAGTGTTCCAGGATTATCTCAGTCTTGTGTTTCTCAGGCTTGATGAGCAGGAAGGAGAGAGCACTTAGGACACTTGCTACAGGTACATGATGTCTCTTCTTTATCACTTCTATAACTTTATTTCCTGTTGTGTATCAATGTGTATTTGGAGAACAGTGAAGATAAAAAGTAGATTTTCTTTGAAACGGAAATCCTCCTCATTCAAATATTATGTACTCACTGTCTTCAGACTGGTGAAACCTTGCACATTTATTTGCCATGATTTTTCTGTTTATGTGCTTTATTTTGTTTTCCTTTCTTTGTTTATGCTTGGATCTAGATACAGTGTTCCTCTTATTACTGAAATAGATGAGCAGTGTGAAAGAAGACATACAAACTGTTGAGAAAGAGAATGTAATTTACAATTATAATTCTTTCTCATGAAGCATTCACTACTTTAAAATCTATTTATTTAGTGCCTGCTAACTGTAGGCAGTATGATGATGATTGAATGCTTTTCCATGCAGGCTCATGGAGACTTGAAGTGGAATAAGATTCACCTTTGGAATTCACTGAGATAACTTTGTCAACAGCAAAAAATTGCATGCAAAGTGGAAAGGCCAAGAATGTGCTGAATGTTTTGGCATCATCAGTACTGTATTAATCTAAGTTCTGATTGTGCCTTGCTGTAGTAGTTCTCTATTAATAGTTTCTTATACCAAAAGTATGTTTTGCTCTACACTGGGGGAAAACACCTTGCCTTGAAAATTGGGGTTGTGGTTCTATTCAAGTGCTTTTGGCAGAAACTAAGATTAATACCTGTCTGAGGCAGGTTGTGTCTCCTTGTCAAGTGGCAGATGGGTTGGTTGTCTGTGTAAACAGTGAGACTTGCTCTCTGATGTGGTGTTCTTGCTGCAAAATTGTTGGGCTGGGACTTAAATCCAACTTTACCAGGATTTTAAAGCATCAAAAACTGGGGCTGAAGGGGTTGAATTGAATGCTTTGATAATTGACAGAGAGAATCGGGCTGTGATGGAGTTGTGGAAGGATGTATAGTATGAACTTTTCATGAGAGGATGACGTTTAATGTGGAAATAAACTGACATCGATGCTTTGTATTCTTCCCCTTATACAACACCTCCTGTGCATCTCAGAAATGCAGACATAATACAGAGTGTAAAGAAGAAATAGATTTCATGAATTGGTTTGTCAGCCTGGGTTAAGGTCCTGCTGTTACCTTCCTTCCCATCAAACCTCCCCTCTCCTGTCTCCTGCCACTGACCTGCCCTGTGCTGCTCCTTTCTGCTCCTCTGTCCCTGGGAAATGAGGGACACCGGGAGTCTAGACATTGGTTTTGCTTTTTCTGGTTGGCCTATCAGTGAGATGCCTTTGAGCTTTTTAGGAAAACATTGCTGAACATTTTCTTTTTGGAAAGAAAAAATGTTAAAACTGTACTCCTGGGGTTTTAAAAGAGAATTTTCCTTCTCATTTTGCATTTAATATATAAAACATGTATACACTGTGCTTAGCACTCACTACTGGTGTAGAGCCTTGCTCCTACTGGAATACACATCAAGTAAAAATAGGCTGGTGTGCTCAGGAATTGTGAGATTTGATATGTCCCAGTTTTCATTTGTAATAACACTTGCACTGTGTTGGTCTGTCACTCCATGCTGGTAATATTTTGATTTTTATTTCCTTCTCTTGAGCTGGCAAAAGGAGAACCTTGTTTTTGCTGTAGCAAGTTTCTGTGCTGGTGTCTGAACACAAATTGCAGCAGTGCACCAAGATAATGGTGGGCATGTACTGACAGGATATTCCATATAATATTATGATAAATCCCATATAACATTAGATCCAGAGGAGATTTTTAATAATCTAAAAATGTAGAATTACAAATTCATCTCTTCATCATTTGTTTTGAATGCCTGTGTTCATGGAAGTAGTTCAGAGCCCTGATGGTTCTGGCTTAAATCCTAAAATCTTCACTGAGTCCTAGGATTGAATTTTCATGAATAAACAGCTCTGAACTTTGGAAAGCAGGAAATGATAGGATTTTGTTGCATTGCTGTTTGTTCACATTTCTGTGAAGGGAATCCTGACCTGAGAGACATGATTCTGTAATTAGAATATTAGTTACACTAGATCACCTCCTTCAGCTTTACTGAAAATCAGTGCTTTTCACGCTTTGCTAAGTGAGATGCACAGAGACAAGCACTAAAAATTACATGTTACACTTCAAACTCTTCCTCTGTCTTGATATTTTCCTTGGTACTGGGGCCTTTTGCTGCTGAAGGGAAAAATGTAGGATACATGCTGCTCTTTCATAGCTCTCATTTCCTCAAAACTATTATTATTTTCCTTGGAATCCTGTCTGAGCAGAAAGTGTCAGTCATGGTTCTGTGTGTCTGGTGGCACAACACTGATGTGTCATCTCCTCGTGTCATAAATAAAATGAATCTTTCCAGGTCAGGACAGAATTTCAGTTCATTTCTCCCAGAGTGTTTGCATTGGAGAAGCCTCATAGTAACAACTCAGCTTTTTTTTTTTTTTTCCTCCAGGAGGAATGTCTGCCTTTTGTTCTTACAACTCATTGTTCTTTTCTGAATGCCTTCCCCATAAGTGCCGTGTGGGTTTTTTTGTTTGTTTTTCTTTAAAACTGAAAATGTTGAATTAATTTCTGAAATGTGTTTGAACTTCCTAACAGAAGTTAGTCAGGTTGATGGGCAGTGAGACAAAGCTGCAATTATCTCTATTTTTGTACTCCCAAGGGGCTTCATTACAGCAGCTCCTCTCTCCCTGCTGCCGTGTCCTGGCAAGGTGAGGTTCAGGATTCAACAGACACAACAAATTATTATTTTCTGTGTGTGTGCAGTGTTTCATCCCTGCTGACGGAACATTTAACTGGGGGTTTGTTTTTTGTTTTTTTTCTTGCTGTTGTTGTAGTAACAGGAGAATCTGTGCGAGTTCAGACAGACTTTGTATTATTGAATACTTGTTTGGTAGTTGTCTTGGTTTGAAAAGACAGGTGTATGCTGAGGAAGGCAGGAGCCTTCCCTGAAATGGAAAATATAAACCCCCTCCCTCTGAATTGTTATAAATTTGAAATTAAGGGGCTCTCAGGCAAAGATATGGGAGCAGGAATAACAGTTCTTTATTAGGGAAGAAATTCAAAAAAAAAAAAAAAAACAATGCAGTGATATAAAACAACACTGTGAGAGTCAGAATATACCTGACAGACACCCTGTGTGTCAGGGAGGTGGCACAGCCCCATTCCACGGTGGCTTCAGGGATCCTGGAGAAGGGTGGAGTTTTCCTCTGAGGATCCAGTCGTGCTGGAGATGGGTCTGGGCTCCCTCTGGCAATGCAGGGCAGCAGAAAGCTGCTCCTCTGGGAATGCAGTGGGCAAAAGCTGCCTCTGTTGCTCCAAACCTCAGATTGGATCCAGGTAGGAATGCTTGGCTCCTCCCCTGGGCGGAGCATCTCCCCATGGGATGCTGGGATTGGATCAGCCCTGCAGGGACACTCAGGGGCCATGGACAGCAGAGATCTCCTGGAGGGAGGGTTGGCTGTGGGAGAGAGAAAGGAAAAACTGCCCCATGGACAGAGGATAACTGCTCACAGATAGGAGTAGAACACAGAACACACACCCCCATTTCCAACCTAAGACTGTAGTGATGTGGCAAAAGTATTGACAGTTCTGCTGCATCAGCTCCTCCACTGCTGTCAGCCAAAGACAGGGACACTTCAGCCCCAAACTGTCTTTAAACTGCTCTATTTTTAATATTGCTTAATGCAATTTGACAGGCACATAATGCTCTAACTCTTAAAGCCTCTAACAACAATTTCATGATGGACTAGTGTGGGTTTAAGCGGGCTTTCCTGAAGTTTTAGATTTGCTGATCCAACCCTGAGGGCAAGTACTTAATACTTGAGACCCTCCAGACTGTTAGTTACACTTCATAGTTAACATTTCCTTCTTCAGGTAGTGGTTTGTCTTTTTATAGCACTTAAACCTCCGTTAATTTGACAATTTTAGCTATCAAAGCTGAGGCTTGAGTGGCAGCACAAAACTGTAATAAGGATACATTGCATCACAGACACAAAAACTGTCTTACATTCATACTTTCCTCTGCAGAAAATTGTCTCTGTTGTTCACCTGTTGTTTCAAGACCCTTTAAATAATTTTTTTTAACAAATAAATGCTATTTTTCTCATATGTTTTAGTAGGACATAGTTCTTTTTTCATGGTGATATCTTTACCAGCATTTAAGTATTGAGTGCAAGTCAGGGGAACTGAATAGTTTAGTCATGCATTTATAATGCCTTGTTAAGGGAATGTCTATAATATTTTGAAAAGAATGTGCTTAAGTAGCTACCTGCAATTCACAGAGCTCTCTGCCTGGAAAGTGAGCTTTAACTATTGTTCAATATTTATTTTTAGAAATTGTGGTAATGTGGAGAGGTCTATTCAAAATATTTTACTTAAAAGAGAGTATGTCAATATATAGATTTGGCAGGATGCAAATCCTGAATTTCTCAGATGCTCTCAGCAAGGAAAGGGGGAGAAAATGTACCAAAACCAGTGAGAATTAAATGCTCTAATGTTGTGCATTATTTTGTTGCATTTCAATGGAAGATAGGTGATATGAGGGATGATCCCAACCTTCTTCAGGTGGGATTTGTCACTGGGGTTGAAGACAAGGTAGAGTATCCCAGGTGAACAGTCTGGGTAAGCAGTAAATGGGAGAAACTCACTTAGCAGGCTCTAGTCCCAAAAAGTCCCTGCTTACCTACATAATAATGTGAAGAATCTGACATTTCTGTGACTTGCTGAGTGTAAATGAGATGTTGGTGTAATAAAAGGTACTTTGAGAAAGTGTGTGAGGATGCAGTAAAGAGGAAATGAGGAATTCTAAAGTATTTATTCTCGTGTTCATGAGGGAGGGATCAGTTCTTCATCCCTTTGGTTTGGATTGGATCCCTTTTCTGTAACGAGGCATTCTCTGAGTTTGCTGGGAGCAGGAGAGAGCCTGGCTGTGGCTTTCCCAAAGCTTGCACAGCACCTCCCTGCTGCCTTTTCATCTCTCTGCACACATTTTCTCCCTGTATTGGGGGAAAAACAGCAGAACAGCAGGTGCCTGTTCACTGCAGGGTTATAAGGTGACTCCTGGTTTATTGAGGACTTCCTAGAAATACCATTTTCTAAATGAGTGTGTTCCCAAGGATCCTAAGTGGCTAAAGAGAGAGGGAGAGAGCACCTGCTGGCTTGGTAATTGATTGCTGCAGTGAGAACAGTGGGGAATTCCTGAAGAGCTTTAATGGTCCTCGAAGAGCTGGAAAGGGATAACGAGAGGATGGGAATGTGGTACCACTGAACATTGGGATGAAAAGTCAAAAAAAAAGAGAAATGGAAAGGAGCTTTAGGTGATATTATCTTCACTGTTATCAGCTGGCTATTAATTAATTTAAATCCCGGTAAATTATTTGTGAAATTGGAATTCCTGAGCTGGTTACTAATGGGATTCCATAGTAGTAAGAAATTTTCTAGCATTAAATGCGTCACATGAAAGAAAACCTCTGAAAAACAAAGAAAACACCAAATAACAAACCCCATGAATTTCATTTGATAAAACTGGTAGCAGTTCAGGTGTTAGTAGGGTAAATAAAATGAAACAGCTGCATTGAATGGTTTGCCCATTTAAAAATGGGCTTTTAAAAAACCACATTAGTTAGAATTAACTATAACAAAAGTACTAGCAAAGTGAAATATTTGGAGGATTTCAGTAGGGCCTATAGCTATTGCAACAGGGATTGTGCCTTGGAAATGAGAGTTGTCTCCAATTGGTAAAAATGTAATTCTGTAATAATGGATGTCTGGATTGGGATGAGCAGGGAATCGTGGAATTGAAGAGTTACCCAGTACAGATCTGCTGTCAAGTGTTCAGAAGGATTCTGAAATGCTGGAGAGGATTCAAACAGGAGCAGCAAAATGGATTTGAAGGAGGGAATGGAGAGACTCTGCCTGGTATAGCAGCAAATGAAAACTGGCAGCTGAAACGAGCTGTTGCACAAGTTACTCACCACAACTGCCCAAGAAACCTGGCCCAAAGTGCCTCAATTTGATTCTGAACTCCAGCAGCTGCCGAGGAATTTCCACATGCTGCTGTATGAAAACTGATTTCTTTGAAGAAATCTGGTTTGCTTTTAATTTAGTGTATTTTACACTTCATTGATGAAATCAAATGAGCATGAAGCAGATTGACATGTTTTAGCCAAATGTGATGCACTTTAACCAATGTGGGGGACAACAGGATGACTTTGGAAAATAGCTGGTATGGGGAAAACTTAACCTGATAATATAATTTAGATTTTTAAACAGAATTACCTTTTCTTTGTGCTCTTTTGGAGAAAATATTGATTGTGCAAAAGTATTTGGTTATTCTGAAGCAGGTGTTCACTGTTGTCTTTAGGGTCTGGGTGGAGGGTGGAGGGTGGAGCGAGCTGTATCCCAGTAACTGCAGGGTTTTGAAAATGATGGAGAATGTTCCTGTGTGTTGTAGTAGGCACTGTGTGCAGTGTGTGGAATGGGAGGGTAATGGCTGTTGTAAAAATAAATTAGGGCTGTTTGTGAGTAAGTGCTAAAATGGAACCCCTTTTTTTTTTTTAAGGTGTAGAAAATGATGATGCTTGTAGTGGGAGGAAAGTCTCTGTGTACATAATGTGGGGAAAAAAACAAACCTGGGAAGCATTAGTGTGGGAAGATTAAAGGAAGATCCCATCTTTAGAGCCCATTTGTGATTTGTAGCTCCAGCTCTGCCTGCAGAGACATCAGGGAAAGGGGCTGAGAGCCCTGAGCCTTGATGGATGCAGGGAAACCCTCACAGCTCTTGGGGCCTTTTGTTCCTGGTGCTTCATTAGGCAAAGCAGATGTGAGATTTAAGGGATTATTTGCTACTCCTACAGAGGCTCAACAACAAAATCCAATACCAAAAGACCTCAAACTCGAGTTTCATCTCTGGGGAATTGTAAATTTGGAATGATGCTGTATAAAGTGTAAAATGTAGTTTATAATCAACCACAAATTTTGGTTTATGGCTTCTGTGCCATCATTTAAAATCCCTGTTATCCACACTCCCTGACCTGACTTAACAGTCAGAGGGCAAATCTCCTGAGTGGAAATAATTTTACATCAGTTGCCACATACAGAAATGAAAAGGTCAGAATGAGATACAGTAATAAAAGGTGTTCTGAATTACCTATTACTTGTAATAGCTGTATTAATAATAATAGTAGAGGTTGAGAGAGCAGGATGGGTTAATGTAGCTGAATAAAACACCTTTTAGGCGTGAAATATTTTCTACACATTACCTTGCTTGTTAAAGAATACATGTCATTATCTCAGATTTAATAAAACACTGGAAGGTGAATGCAAAAATGAATGATTTGATAGGAGAAGATACACTGAGGCAGAGGTAGTTGGAAGTCAGGCTGCAAGTGGGGAGTGCATTCAGTTATTGAGGCTCTCCAGCCTTTCCTTCAATGCCTGTGGAACCCACAAGAGGTTCTGCTGCAATTTTCTGAAAGGCATTCTTTAAGTAAAGCCAACTGTTGGCCTACGATTTGTAGGTAAAAAGAATTTTTGTGTTGGCACTGCTCTCTAGTCTGCATTTCTGCAGCATTGCTGTGCTATTAAGTTCTTGTTTTTAAGGATCAGTGAATCTGTACCAGCTTGCTGGGTGGTTGTTAGAAAAATGGGTAAATTTTTTTCAGTTATAATGATATTAAATGTGAATTTAAATACACTCTTCATTTATATTGACTTTGAAGAGATTATCTTTTTGGATTTCCATTTATTATATTTGCTCTAAAAATATGTAAGCTCCTAATTATTTTTTTTATCTGGCATTTGATCTGGATTGCCATTTTCATCTGTTGTCTTTAATTAGGCTTCCTGCTGGGTTTTGTAGCTTTACAGTTCATACCTTGTGAAAGAATCAATTGATTTCAGTGCAGATTCCCACGGTTACTATTCTTAAATTGCTTTCTTAGCTCAGCAGAGTTGGTGGCAGAGTTCTTGCAATTTGATCTTTACAGCCACTGCTGTTTATTTTAAAAAGCAGATTACTCATGATTTTTCTACAGCCTGCATGAGATGATTTGATAATTTATTTTAGGGCAGTGTTTGCTCCAAGAAGTCACCAGAGCTGCTTCTTAATTCACTCACCCACAGTGTCTTGGGGCTTCCTCTGGATACCATCCAAATATTCCAGAAGTGCACAGGAATGTGGCTAAAATTGCACCCAAAGCATGTGATTTTGGTGTTTTTAATGTTATATATATGTATATAATATATGTGTTCCAAATCATGTAATAGCTGTAGGTGTTCAGTCAAGAGAATGTAAAGAGCACGCAGGTCTGGAGATGGAGGTTGGTGCAGAGGAAAGGGACAGGGGAAATGATTTAAATGATTCTGGGATTTATGGGCTGGCTCTCTGGAAAGTCAAAATGGGGTTTTTGGCAGAGGGTTGCAAAAGGGAAACTTTTTTCTTCTTATCTCCAGCATAAAAATGATGGGTGAGTAAGCAGTGATCTCTAGAGCTGTGTGTGAAATGTGGAGTGGCTGTTCCAAGCCCTGCTCTCAGTATAAAATTGTGGATAGTGAAGTGATTTGAAACATGTTAAATACTGCTCAGGAACATGTGTGTAAATTCATGATTTTTTCTTAAATTAAGCATTAATATTGAGCACATTTATCATCTTTATTATGGGCAGCCTGATAGTGCTGAGTGCTAAATACCCTTACCTGGTATGAGATTGGGATTCAGAATTCTGCCAGGAGAAGAATCAACACAGCAAAGATTTTCCTTCCTCCTTGCTAAAACCTAGCTTAAACAACTAATTTAAGAAATCAAGGAGTTTAAGACACCAAATTAAAACCATACCTTTAAATCAGTTAATACTGGGAAACACAATTAATTTTTATTGCAAGAACTTCTACCCGGGCATGCTGAGGGGAGAAAAAATGTTCCTTGAAGTGCTTTTTGCTGTATGTAATTTCATAAACCTGTTCTCCACATAAATGTGGGCTGCTTAATCCTAGAAAGCACTGGATATTCTATAACCCTAATTAAAACTGTGCCTTATTAACACTGTGGGCCTGCTAAGTGCATTGTGTCATTATTTAAGACTGTTACTCAGTGTTTGTTTCATTCAATATAAAGCCCCAAATCCCACCTGCCACTGGGAAAATTGTATTTTTCATAGAAAAAGTGACATATCCCATAATTTTGCTCTTGCAACACTAGATTTGTGCTCTACCTCTTAATTTTTAAAATAAAAAATATTTAAAAAGTATAATTTTAAATATTATAATCTTTCTGTCTGCGTGTGTGTGTTCAGATAATTTGGGTCTGGGAAAAAAGTGTTAATAGGGGATGGAGTTGTGCCTCACTTCTGTCTGAGCCAGCCTGTTTTGGAGAGGGGCAAAGCAGGTCATATCAGTGGTGAAATCATGTTGTGTGAAGTGCAGAGCTTCTGATGAGCTGTTCTCTTATCTGACATTACATATGAATAGAAAGCAAGTTGCCTGTAAAGCTTGCTTTAAATTTTAATAAACTGTAGAAAAGATAAGTGGTAATTTCCTGATGTGGATGCATCTAGTAGAGCCTGCTAAACCCAAATTCCAGGATCATAAATTTTAAAACGAATCTTTGTGGCTTGAATTTTTAAGCTGGCATGATAGATTTAAATTTTAGGGAAATAAATTTCCTTTCCTCTCCTCTGTCTGTATCAATCTTACTGAAAAACGACAGAAGATTCAAATTTGAGAACACAATGAAAATAACAGGAAGGGAGAGCAATCGAGGCCACTAATCCTCTAATTACTTTCTCTGAACACTGGGAATTGGGCTGCAGAATATCCTTCAGTACAATCTAGAGTAAGCTAAATTTATTCCATTCCAAAGCTGTAAAGGGAAGGATTTTGCTACCAACTCAGAATAGTAATGGGCTGTGGTGGTCTTTATCTGATGGGAGAGAAGCAGATGTGGCTGCTCTGTGCAGGTCTGTCTGTCTGTCTGCAGGTTTGAATTTTCCTGCCTCTTAATTGCCCTGTGCTCACCCTTGCTCACCCTGGGATTTGAAATGGAGCTAAACAACTCCATGATTTTATGAACCATGGGGCAGAGCCCTCTGCTCTGGGCATGGGGGCTGAGGATGTGGCACATTTACAGCAGAATTCACAGAATGACCAGGTTAGAAGAGACCTTCAAGATCATTGAGTCCAACCCAGCCCCAACACCTCAACTGAACCCTGGCCCCCAGTGCCACATCCAGGCTTTGTTAAACACACCCAGGGATGGGGACTGCACCACCTCCCTGGACAGAACATTCCAGAACTTTATCACCCTTTCTGTAAAAAACTTCTTCCTAATATCCAACCTACATTAAGAAGTCACTGTGTTGGACTCTCCTATAAGTTCCTTTTGGCTGCACACTGCAGTCAAAGCTGTTTAGTGGCAGATGTGACCTGTGTTTTGGCTCAGCCGGTTCTTTGTGCTTGTTTTGCTCACTAGTGTGCTGTTTGTATTGGTATTTTCCCCAATCCCTCATTCCATACTGAATGTAAACTCACGAAGATGCTGAAGTGAAATGTGTGGCTTTCAGCTGAGCCTCCCTCTGCTGGTGTTGCTTGTGTTTTGTGAGCCTGGCTGGTATCTTGGATAAATTCTGGAGTAAAACTCAGGGACAAACCATTCTGGGATAAAGGAATCCTAAATTTGGTTGTAAGCACTTTGTTGTGGTTCTGGTGAGTGACTGAGAAGGGGATTTGCTTTCTCACAGTGTTTCTCAGTTTGCAGGGTGGGGAGGCAGTGCTGGTCCCACATCCCCCAGAGCTCTGACACCTCCTGGCTGCAGGGATGGTCGTTTTTTCTCCTCCCTTGTATAATTTAGAAAGGTTTGGGAATCCAGGCCAGCCTTGTTTTCAGTTTTGCACAGATTCAGAGGCAGCACCAGAGGGGTTTACAGTCACTTATGTTTCGGAATGAGCCTGGCAGCTGCACACGTGGAGAGGGAAGCTCTTTGCTTCCCACTTGTTAGCAACTTGATTTTTCAGCTCCTGTGCAGCACATAAATCAGGATTTAATTCTGACTGCTGTTTAATGTATTATCTTGTTGACTTTAATCACTTAGTAGCTCAGTTAAACACACTTCAGAGTGTGTGTGTGTTTTTAAATACACTAAGTTGTGTGTGAGGAATGTGAGCAAGCTCTGAACTTTGCCCAGGAAGATGCCTGGTAATGTATAAATGAGAACTGGAAAGGTTACACATACTTTGTTCACTGTGCACTTGTAGGGCTAAAGAAACCCAAAGTGTTTTTTTTTTTTTCACATGCAAGATGTGGGCTGTTAACTTGTTAACGAACTGAGAGCTCAGACCATCCCTTTTATCCCTGTAGGAGCCAGATCCTACAGATTTACCTGTTTTGTGCCTTCTGCCCCCAGAAATCACTTGCAATAAGGAAGCTCTGTTTGAAAAGTGGGCTTTAACATACTTTTGCCCTGAGCTATTGTCAAGTTTCTCAGCTTGGTTCAAGCACCAGTTGAACTATTTTACAGGATATTTTTTTATTATTGAAAGTCTCCACAGAGGAAATTGCCACAAAGTCCAGTCTGCAGTGACTTGTTGCTGTTCCTGCAGCAATCCCAGACCAGTAAAAAAGAACCTGATTGCTTTGGGGTTTTCTATCTGGACAATATTCCATAGTGTGATTTCTAGAAAGCAGCTTCTGTCCCTTGATGGGCTCTATAAAATCCTAACTGCTTTCTAGAAGCACTGAGTGGCTTTTTGGCAAGAAGAATTTGCCTTTTTTTTCCCCCCTCTCTTGAGAGAGTTTTGTGCAGCTGCTTAGCAGGTCTGTTAAGGTAACTGTCTGGAGAGTCTTCGGCTGTCTTAATGTAAAACTGACTCATGTCAGATGCAGTTTATGGATTCTGGGAGCTGTGGAATGATCTGCATCTTCTCCTGGTGTTATTTTGTGCTTTCCTTGGCAGGCAGGCACAGCTTGGTGCTCAGGGGTGCTTTGATTCACAGAAGAATTCACTGCTGATGAGCTGAGTGTACAAATCTTTCAGGCTGGGGATTGATAGAAGCCCTTGAGGGGACTTTATCGCTATATTTTTTCTTTTTTTTTTTGTCTGGCTTTTAGTTAAGGATTCTAATTTGTGGCTATTTTGTGTGCTTGGCATACCCAAATACATGAGTGTAGCCAGGCATCTGCTGCTTTTGTTCTGATGTGTATAAATGAATTGTAGACTGTTGGCACCAGAATGTTCAGTTACAAACACTGTTGCATCCTTCTCTAATTACTGATATTTTTGTGGGTGTGTCAAGAGTTTTGGGGATGTGATTCAGCTGCAGTGACAAAATGATGTTTATGCCTTCATGTTTAAATCCATAGTCTTGTAGTCTTCCTGGAGAAATCCTACTCTTAGGAAATTACTGTCAGGAGTTTTGGGGTCAGAAGTTTTGCTTTCCAAAAAGTCACACATGACGGAAGGTCTCACTGGTATCCAAGAAATTAATTTAATAATTTGAGTGTAATCTCTACTGAGAGGAATATGGAGATCTAACCTGTAATACAGTGGAGGATCCCCATATAGTCTGTAGTGCTCAGTTAAGACAATGAAAAGAGAATCCCTGCTGGATAAATAAGAAGCAGTGGGACTTTTTTTTTTTTTTAAGTATGGATAAGTTATTGTTGACTGCAAATATGAAAAAATGCAAAACTTCCAAAAATCTGCATGTGACAGTCTGATACAACACCACTGAGGGTCTCCTATCAAACAGATGAAACTCTGCATAGGACAGTGATAAACAAAAATGTCTCCTGAGGCTCCAAAGCAGCTGAAATTGTCCTCAACGCAGGGTTCCCAGCAGGCAGAACCTGCTGTGGTAGAAAGTGTCACAGCAATGTGCAGGCACAAATGTGTCCAGAGGAGCTTTCTGGATTTTGGGAAGGATGATTTATGCTTTGGGTAGTTGATGTATCTGATGCTGCTGCAGTTTTGTGTGATGCCTCTGAGCTGTCTCTGGCTCTGGTCTGTTTGGGGGAGGAAATTCAGCAAATTGGCTAAAAGAGGAAAAACACAGATAATTCCAAAGATGGATGAAAGATCACTTGTAATATATTGCTACTGAACATGGCAGAAGAAAATGGAAGGAGAGAAGAAAGATCCTAAGGGCTGGAAGAGTGTAAAGGTGAGATTGGGCAGAAGAAAATGATTCATGGGTTGGTTCACAACCACCAAAAGTTGGTGATTTACAAAGCAGCTCCTGAGCTACTGTGCCATGAAGTTGGTGTGTGTTGGTATAAACCGGTGTCTGCTTTGAGCTGCTTTTACTTATTTGGGGGAACAAGTGGGCTTGCAGAGCTGCTCAGGAGTCCTAGGAATGAGGAGGGACTCTGGTCTGGTCAGTGGCTGCAAAAATGATGGTTTGGACCCCTAACTTCAATCTGTGCAGTTTCACCAACACCTCCTGTGCATTTTGAAGATGTTTTCAGTGCTCCCTTTTGTTTGAGGAGTAGCCTACTCTGCATTCTTCTGAAAAGCAGAGTATAGCCAAGTGTCTTACCAGCCCTGACTTAGCTTTACAGTAGCTTATCTAGGAAAAACTAGAAAGTTTCCTATCGAGGAAACTTCTCCCTTTCTGCCTCCTTCCTTGCTGCAGGACCCAACCAGAGAATTGGGGAATGGCATGTGTTGATGCTGCCTCTCTGGAGAGGCTGCTGTGTGTGGTATTGGCTGCTTGTCTAAAACAGCACAGATTCAGCAAATGGAGAAGAGGGTTTAACATCTGCCTGTTGAGTTGATAAATGGTGAAGTGCTCCAATGGCAACACACAGCCCCACATGTGCACTTGGAGCAGATGGCTTTGATGTGTGCTCCAGACAAATGTGCTGTCCCTTCTGTCCCCCCCAGCCTCAGCAGGAAAGGGCACACAGAACAAACCTGGGAGTGCTTCAGAAGCCATAAAAATGTGAAGTGTAAATAAAACCACACTGTGCTGACTTTGTTTCTGTGTAGTCACTGAGCTTTGAGTTTTGGGGGTGTGATCTGCATTCAGCAAAGGGAAGTGGGGTGGGTGACCTGCTATTTTCTTGCTTCAACTCGTTCATTGTGACAGGGATTACAGACAGTGCCACACATAGGTTGTTTCAAAGTGACAAAATTTAATTTCTTTGGAGTGGCACAATTCCTTCCCTACATGCAGTTACTGGCTCTTGGTCCTTTTTTTTTGGTCATTTCCTAACACTCATTTAGTTGTCAAGAGAATATTGACAGCTGAAGTATTAGAGACAGACAAGGTGTTAACATTGATATTTCAAAAATGACTGCATAGATGTTGTTGCAGTGTTTATAAAGAAAGAGAAAATCCTGGAAGAATGGGCTTGCATGGAGCTGTGCAGGAAGGAGATGCAGAGTTAAAAGAGCTGGGCCAGTGGTTCTGATTGATTCAGGTATTTCAGTCTCTCCTACAGGCACATTATAAGTTTTCCATAATAATGTGTCTTTCTTTGCAGAAGGCTGTAGGAAAATTACAGTATATATATATAATAGCTGTATCAGTAGGCAGAGGTCAGTGTAAATTTATTGAAATGCTGTGTTAGAGAAGCAGCAATTCTGGGCAATTACTGTTAGGTTTGAGGCAGAGTAAAATTGCAAACAGTCTTTAGCTAATGTTCTATTGGCATTTGTCTTAATTTGCTGGGAAACTTCCCAAGTGGTGGACATGCTTTTCTGATGTGGGTAAAATATCAGTGGCTCATACTCAGGAGCTTTTGTTACGTTTTCTTATGATAACTCAGAGTCTGCTGGCTCTGGTAGCCAGTCTGTCCAAAAACCCAGTGGAAATGGGATGTGTTCTTCACTTTTGAAGGCTTCCTTCCTTGCTGGCTAAAGCTTCCTTTTAACTTGTGAGATCTTTTGTCTGACATCCCTGAGTGTTTCTTGTGTTCTCTTTTATAAAAGCAATGGAAGGCTGGCAGCCAAGTCTGAAAGCATTTAACTCATGAAGGCTCTGCTGTCATTAATTTTAAACACGTCACTGTGGTGTCGGTCAGCTCAGCTACCAACAAAGAAAACTAAAGTGTTCCCATAAATCATTTTATTGTCCTAATCCAACCTAATTAACTAAACTAAAAATCCTATTCTGATGAAGCAGCCCTTCCTGTGAGACATCTGCCTCTTTCTTAATGGATTTTAGCTTTTATTTCTGCTATAGTGCACAAGAGTTGGTGACCGTAATAATGTTAAGTCCCTCTTGCCCTCTTTGGGGAGCTCACCTGCCACAAGGGAATTAATTTTAAATTTCCAAATGCAGAGAGTGTTTTTTTTCATTCCTTGGAAACATGGTTTGCAAGCCAGGAAGAAGCAATAAAATCTCTATTTCTAGAAGTGGATTAGACTTGTTCCCTGCAAGCTTTGCAAGTAAAGGCTCTGAGAATTTTGGGATCTGCTTCTGTAGTTCATTGACAGGCTTCCTGCCACGGAAGGTTTGACTCAACAGTGTTAAGTTGATGTAATCGTGCAGTGAGCTCCTGACCTGTTCTTGAACTCTGGGGCTGGAGGTGACTCAGGGGAATGAGCAGCACTGTCAGTGTGCAGGGCTTTGCTGTGGCACACCAGGACATGATCCCAGGCAGGGAACATCTGGCTGAGCACAGATAGAAATTCAGGGTAGGAGACAAAGGTGGAAATTCTGACTAAAGAGCTATTTCTGCTCTTGGGGATAATCTGTTGAAGATTTGTTAAGTTCTAGTTTTGTTCCCTCCTTTTTCTGTATCTTGGCTAAAAAAGCAGAGCACTAAGAAATACTGGTTTTAAATATAACCTTTATATATTCTTACTCCCTTTATCTACGAGGTGCCTTTGCATGGGGTGAGGCAATTTGATTTTCTCCCTTCTTGAAATGATGATAAAACTGATAGCATCCCCTTTCCAGGGGAGTGAGCGGAGAGCAAAGAATTCAGCTGGACTGAGATATTCCAGGGGCTGCCAGAGTTGCAGTGTTGCTGCTGGGAAAGCAGACTCTGTTTGATCTCTATTTGATCTTGGCTCCTCTGAGACCTGACAGATTTGTAAGTCATAGCCTTTAGCTGCTGCTTTGATTGTGAGGGCAAAGTGCTGGAACGAGGTTTTGTTCTCAAAACGGAGAGAAAGGAGCAAGAATGAAAAAGTGTGTGTAAGGAGGCAGGGGAGAAACCAAGGCCAAGTGTAATTCCAGCCAGCAGGAAGGATGTAACTGGAAACTTGAGCTACTAGCAAAGTTGAAAAATGAAAAATAAAAAAAAAGGAACATTTGTTTGGACCATGTTGTTGTGAAGTCATGGGCATTTTCCTTTCAGTCTCTGTTAAAATTGGGCAGTTTTGGTCCAAAATCACCAGAACACAAATCTTGAGGTGTAGTGGGGGGAGCTGCAGGGTTTGCTTGGAGCAATAGGGAAGAATTTTCCTGCTCACCAGTGAGGCTTGGAGCCTCCATCTGGGAAGCCCCATGGAGTTGGATGGATTGCTGTGCAAACATGAGTCCTGTCTTGGAAAAGTGCTGGCCAAATCTGTCTCTTCATTCCACATAGAATATGGCACTCAGGGTTCCCTTCCTGCTTTTTGTTGGCATTTGGACTTTTAAAAATCCCTCAGTCCCACTATGGACATAGCCACTAGCAGTGGAATTATTCTGGAAGAATCTCTTGCTGCTGTTTGTTCCTCCACAGGGTTTTTGTCGGTTCATCTTCACTTTGCTCTCTGTTTCCTCCAAAGGAAATTACTCGAACTCAGGACCCTGAGTGAGTTAAATGTAGAAAACCAAATGTTGTACAGGCAGCTGGACTCACCCAGCCTGTGATTCCCCACCTACATTCCTGCTGGACAAGGGGTGGGAATTTCTGTGGCCAGCCTGGAGCCACATGGTTTGGATTGGCTTGGTAGGTTCAGGCTATGGATGTTAGTGAGGTTTTTCCAGCATTTTTATCTGTTGAAAACTAATTCAGGGTGTTTTTTTTTTTTTTCCTGTTCAATTTATAATTTTCATTAAACTTCTAAGAATCTGAAAAATAGGAACAAACTGCTTGAGCAAAGGAGCCCAAAATGCTGGAAGTGCCTGAAGGAAGATTTCCCTTCCCTCACTACTCAGGTGAAACCTCAATCCTGGGATTTATGGTTGGATTTGATGATCTTAATGGCGTTTTAAAACTAAATTGATTCTACAATTCCACTCATTCAAAAGCTTAGTGGATTCTAAGAAAAAGCTTTGAAAATACCCAGTTTTGCTCTGGTGGATCTTGGCAGCCTTGGAGTGGAGGTGAAGAGACAGGGGTAGAGTTTAGTGCCAAGTTCTTGTTTCTTCTTGTCCTTTTTCCTGCCGGGAAGGTGGACATGGCGTTGTCCAGCCTAAAACTCTGAATTTATCTGCTAGAGCTTGTGAAGCTGCTGTAATTCTTGTGGAGTCAGGGCTTTTCTCACAACTGCAGTTGCTACACCAGGGCAATTGTGTGACAGCATTGAGGGGGTTTGAGGAGGGAATCCTGCTGACAGGAAAAACAGTTTGAGAATTTCAATGCTAAAAGCAGTAAAAAGGCAAACTCACTATTTTGGTTGCAAAAAACCCTCAGATTTGTGCAATCAATCTCCAGACTCTTTTGGGACTTGTAGTAATGTGGTTCTGTATTTCCTCAAGCAGTCAAAATCCTTCATGATTTTGCCTGTGTCTGCATTCCACTTGCAATACTGTTTTATTAGGAGTCTTAACTTCCACTGTTTGGTGTCGTTCCTAAAATACTGTTACTTGTCTTTTTTTTTAATTTTATTTTTTGACTTGGAAGTGGCCAATTGCTTTGAGACCAGCACTTAAAATATCTGTAAATTGTCTGAATTGGAGTAACTGTTGGTGCTGAGCAAGCTGTGAAAGCACACAAGTTGAAACATTTCTCATAACGTTCTTGGCTTTTTCCAAAAATGATCACACAATTCCAGGAAATTAAATGTAGCATTTCTTCACTGAAAATAACTGGGTATAAATAATGGAAAACAAAGGACAGGGGGAGTAGATGGGAAAGAAAAGTTGGGAGGGGAAAGGAGCACACAGAGAAAAGAAGATTATGTCCTACCCTGGAATTTCAGAGGACACACTGACCCTGGTCAGTATTATTAATATATCTGAGCCCTGAGCTCTGTAGGCGTAGGGCACGACCTGACTCAGTAATTCAGGAAGTCCTTTTTGTGCGTTTCCCTCTGTGTTTTTTCCATCAGACCTTAAAACTTTCAGCTTGGGTTCTCAGCAAAGCTTCCAAGTGGAGCAGGAGTTTGTCTGACACAGGATGAGCTCGGGGCACACGTCCCTGCCTGGGAGCTTGGCCTGGGTGCTGCTGGCTGGAGCTGCAGTCAGGACTGTCACATTTACACTCTGTCCCCTGCTGTACTCCAGCTGCAACAGAGATTTGTGGAATTGACTGAAATCTTTTGTAGGAAAGCTGTTGCTTTCTGATCTTTGAATGGTGATAGCTCATAATATGAGTATGAACTGATTATTGGTATATTAAGTGTAAAACCTGAGGTGTAAGGGTCTCCTGTTTATTTCTTTATTTCACTTCATTCTTTTTATCTCTCTATATCCTAGGAGCACCTGAGACCTGCCCAGGGTTTGAGATCCCTTTCTTAGTTGTCAAACAGGCACAGAGGAAAAACTCCTGAGGGCATAGCTCAGTGTCCTGGCAGGTCACAGAGTGTAGTGACTTAATCCAAACTGCATTTTGGTGCCATTTGTTCTTGCAGCTGTGTGCCACTGTAGTGGTTATTACAAAACACTATAAATCATCTGGAAAATTCAGAATCTGGCTATTACTGATAACCAAGTGTGCTTACATCATTTCTCAGCTGTTACAATGCCTAGTTTTGTTAAAAGCTTTATTGCAGAAAAGAAGTACTAGGGAAAGTCGTATTCCCTAACCCTAGAATGGTTTGGTGGGAAGGGACCTTAAAGATGATCCAGTTCCACCGCTGTGCCACTGGAAAGGACATTTTCCACTAGAGCAGGTGCTGGAACTTCCAGCAAGAGGCAGGTTGTAAAAGCATTGTCTGGTTGTAAATGCATGAGGTTTGCAAGAAGCAATTCTTCCATTACGTGTTTTCAATAATTCTGTGTCAAATACTCTTGCTAACCCTTAGTAGGCTTTTAGTATGCACATAGATGTTTTTAATACCTCCAGCATTCAGAAGGATTTTTAATGATTTGTTCAATAATTGATGGAGCTTTGGCATAATTTAGGCTTTTGTGAGGCATGGCAGGCAGATGAGTAGAATATATTTAGTTGTTTAGTTTAACCATCCCTAACTGTGAATTCTTTAGGTGAAAAGCAGAACAAAGGAAAGGAGCAAGTGAGAGAACTTCTTGGAGGAAATTATTCCCTGAACTGAAAACTGGAGAAAGCCTTAATTAACTTATTAATTCATTGCTTAAGTGTCTGCAAAGTGTTTTCTGAGCAGTAACAGTCATTACCTTCCAGAATTGTGTGGGGTTATATGGACCTTTATATTTACATCTATTTCCCTGGTAGCCAAGAGATTCAGTTTCTCAGCTTGTTTCCCTCAATCTGGGTGAGATAAAGCAGAAAACAGGAGCTGTCCTCTTCTTGTCTTCTTTTAAATACTGAAATCCTTTTAAATCTTTGCTGCTAAATCCATATCTGTAGACACCAGTCTACTTTGACAGGTAGTAAGAAGTACCCTTTAATGAGGAAAACCACACTGAAAGTCTGGGTTTTGTCACCAGTTATATAAAATTGCTGGGCTCTTTCTGATAGAACCAGAAATTTACTTACCCTGAAGTCCTGGCTTTTAACTGGAAATCAGTTCTATTGTTCACTTACTTCAAAAATAAACAAACCAAAGCTCCCTCAGCTCCAATTCTTTGCTAGGGTACAAAGTTGTTGCAAGGGTTAGGAATTGAATATAATTTCAGAGAAAAAAGGAGTTTGGAAAAAATACAATATTTTTTACATACAAAATACCATATAAAAATGATATTCTGTATGTTAAAACGTAGATAAAAATGTAAGAAAAGTATTGGGTGCTTCTGAACTAGTAACAAACAAGTGCAGCTTGGGGTTTTCCATTAAAAACAAACCAAAGAAATCCTATTGTATGTGCTTATCCAACCTTGTAATAACATGTTACCCTACACTGCTTTTCCTGATCACAGCAAAGGTGTTTATGTAGAAAAATGATTTGATTACAATATTTTTGTGTGTAATAGACATCTTTTTTTTTATCCACAGGCAGTCAGCTCAAAAGGCCACCACAGCATCTCTTACACATTATCCAGAACCCAGACAGTTGTTGTGGAATATATTCATGACAGAGATACAGACATGTTTCAGGTAAGGCTCTGAAATACTTGGATTGTTTTTTAAAAGCAACATAAGAAACCCCAGTTCTGCCTTATCCTCTGGGTATTCTCTGTGACCTGTGGGATTTCCACATTCTGACCCAGCTGCATTCAAATGGGAGCACTTGGAAATTTTGCATTATTCTGCTCTTTGCAAACCCACAGCAGCATCTGTTAATATTCTTACTGAGTTACTCCTTTAATTGTACTCTGCCTTTTCTCCAAAGCCAAACTGTACTGGAGAGAAAAGTGTGCTCTGTTTGGATTCATGAATTAGCACAGAATTACACCCACCCCCCTCCAGATAATCATGGAATTAAAAGGAAGTGGAAGGAGTAGGACATGGACTGGGGAAGGAGGAAAGTAAAAGGAGCTGGGCAATAGGGGGGACAAACCAGTGATAAGTGATATTTATAATTTCATTCATTATGATGAGTTCTGAGGGGTGTGCAGGTCTCTCAGGCGGTGTGGGCTGAGTTTCTCTAAGCTCCCATCATTGTCCAGCACGTGCTCAGTGTCCCCTGTCTGCCTTTGTGGTTTTATGCATCATTTACCAATCTAGTAACCTAAGTGAATTTCTTATGCCATGGTTATTTTTATATATAATGAGAGAGCAGAAATCCTGTATGTACTTAGACTGCAAATTTGGGGAACCCAAACATGCCAAACAACCTATTTCATTTTAGACTGGTCAGGTCTGTGTTATCTGGAGCATCTCACCAGGAATTGTTATCCCTCCTCATTCAGCCTTCCATATTTAAAAGGGGTCAGCTGCTGAGTGCTGTTGACAGAGAGGAAATAACTCTCTGGAGGTGTTGCTGCTTCTCTTGACTTCTGTGTTTTGCTCTATATTAAATTTTCCAGTGTGTCTGAAACTATTAGGTCCAAATAGGAATTGATTAAAACCCAGTCTTATTCATTTGCTGCAGATGAAGGATTGAACAGCCAGAATGAACTGAAATAGGCTTTTCTGTGTTGACTAGTGAAAGAAAAATGTAACCCATCCATTGGGGTTACTGTGTGATGCTTCTTTAGCTCTTGAGTAGCTACAGCACAATTTTTTTTTCCTGTATATCAATTTTGAAAAGCCATTTTTGAAAGCTGGATTTTTCCTCTTCTTGAGTACAGTAAAAAAATGAATAAAGAGTTACAGAACAGCTGCTTTTTCTGGGCATAGAAATCTATTGCATGGTGTCCTAGTGGTGGGTACAGCTTTTTGGGGGGAATAAGACACCATTTTAGTCTTGGGGTGTGTGGGGGGGGTCCTGCTGGATCTCAGTGTGACCTGAGTGCTGTGTCCTGGTTCCTGAGGATTGCATTCCATGCATTGGCCTGCAGGAGTGGTCTGCTGGGCTGTGGCAGTAATTCCCCCCTGAAGCAGTGCCACAGCAGCTGAAGAGGTTTCCATTATTTATATGAGCCATTAGATTTTCACTGTTCTCACGAATCTGTTGGAGAAAAGTTCCTTGAGCGTGTTTAGTGCAGCCCTGTGGTACATGATGACAAAATTCATGTCTGTTGATCCACGGAGCAGAGTTTCATTGTTGGTCGGGCATCACTTGGACAGACAATCCTTGGAGTTTGATGTTTTCTTTTTAAATGTGTGTTCTTGGCTTGTGTAGGATGTGCAAGTTGAAAAGGGAAGGATAATTCCTGGACCACAGGATTTTCCTGAGCCTTGAGGCCCCACTTTGACTGCAGTTAATGTGTATTATCCTGGGCAAATCTTGGCTTTTTGTTCTTTATTCCTGCTGTGCTTCTTGAGCTGTTCTGCTGTGTTTGTAGCTTTGTTTTTGGGTTTTTTTTAAATGTAACTATATTAGAGAATCTGTGTGCAAATGTTGCTGTGCACCTTTGTCTGAGTGGCATCCAGGTCAGACTTCTTCATTTAATTACAAAAAGAATGTAGAAATGTGTTTTTCTGGCATCTCCCAGGCTCTGTATGCTCCAGCATCCATGTGCTGCTATAAATGAAGATTTTCCTCAGAGTTTAACCATTCTGTTGATGATGCATTAGGTGAAGTTGAACCTGTTCCTTCATGGTTTGATGGGGTGAAAATGGGTTGTTTATATCCGCTCATGCCACTACAAAACCCAAAATGCGCAGCTCCTACTCTAAATAACCACAAGTTTATACAAGAAACAGGTACATTCAATACAAAGCATTGATTTTTTTTTTCTGAAAAATGACCCTTCAGAAGATGCAGAATCCAATTCTCACTCTCACAAGAATGAAATTCTGTCGAAGTCCAAGAACCTGCAGCTGTTCAATTCTGTGCTGGCAGAGTTTGCCCTGTCAGGAGCAGTGTTTTACTGAGAGCAGCAAAGCCAGGCGCTGCCTGCCTCTCGCACAGGTTAAAAATCACCTGCAGAGACACAACTCTGCTGCCTCTGCAGCACCTGGCACATTTATGGGTTCTTGTTGGAAATAACTTGGGGAAATCAGATGACACAGTTAACAAGAAAGGTGCCAAAGTACAGCCTGAAGTTGCTAAAAGAAGAAAGTCTTCTGTGCTGTGATGGAAAATGGGAGAAAAATGAGTAATGAAGTGTGTAAAGAGCAGCTCTGATCAGTGGACTGGGTCTGCAGTGACTGTGCTCTGGCTGCAACTGCAGATGAGGTAAAAGTTCTGCAGGGTGGATGTTGATAGCATCAAGTTTTTCATTTATTCCTTAGGCGCTTGCTTTTCAGGGGATCTCAAACCCAAATTCTTGATTTAATACAGAGCTTGAGAAAATTGGCAGATTTTGAAGGCCATTTTTTCAAATAAATTCAAATGCTGAAAAGCAGCACAATACATGAGACTGATCCTCTAGAAGGCTTTCTCAACTTGAAAAGGGAAGAAAACCAAATATTTAAAATATTTGATTTTGCATAGACATACTTCTTGTGACACAAATGAGATAAGTACTGGAGTGTTTATATAAAACACTATATATCATTCTAGAAATTTTAAAAAGCACATAGATGCATTGTTTATAGATCTTAATGGTTGTATCAGAAGAAATAGAAATTTCACGGTGAATGATTAGTGTGATGTAAGGCTGGGAGCACAAACTTGTGTGCTTTATCATCCTTTAAGGAAAAATGAGGCACATTTTTCTCTAATTGCTTCTAAAAGCTTTGAGAGAATGATCTATTTCAGAGACTGCAAGAGGCAGAAACTTGTTATGAACAAATTAATTTCATATTTGTTATTGATTATCCTTTAAGAGACTCCATGTACAGATGGAGAACAGTCAAAAGTTATTCATGAGGTTCCTGCTGCTGCTCAGTGCTGACTCTTAGCAGGAATTGCTTTAGATGGGAAATAGAAACCTGGTAGAAATAATAGTGTAAAAGGAAGAAGAATATTGCTTTGTAAGATTTAGCTTCAAGTTGTCAAGTGACATAAATCAGGAATATCCCATATTAAATAGTTTCTAAACTCTCTCTCCTGGGTATTCTAGTAGACACTTTGTGGGAGAAATTGAAATGTAGACTTTTGATTAGGCCTTGTTGAGTATTTCCTGTGGTCCCATTTTCTGCCTGTGCTGAGCCCTGTGATGTGGAGCCAGTAACTGGATGTGTCACTGGAGACAGGAATTCTGACATGTGTTACACTGCAACCTGCAAACAGAGCTTGAAGGAGAAGCACAGCAAAAATCCCTGCACTGTTCCTGTCAATCCAGTTGTGACAAGGTTTAGGTGTGGATAATATTCATTTCCTTGACTCTTGAACAATGTTTCTTTAAAGCAGATTTAGTTTGCTGAGATGTTTGTTAATGATAGAACCACGCATGGCTCCCCATCAAGATCTGTGCAGAATGGAACTTCTGGGGGGACAGTGAGGTCATGTTTAGTGAGGAGGTTATTTAATATCAATGTAGATACCTGATAACTGAAGGTAGTTTCATGTGAAGAGTATTCCTAATTCTGTTTGATCACAAGGTGTCTGTAAAATTAATATTCTGTTCCACTTCTTGTTCCTCAGCTCCGCTTTCCCAGTTAAGCTCAAAGTTGGTGTAACACTAATTTGCCTGTAGGAATACTGATAAAGTCTCACTGTCTGTCTGGCAGTCAGATCTTTCCATCCATGTAGTGATAAAGTTTTCTGTCCCAGATGTTTCCAGATTTAGAATTAAAATTTTTAGCTGACAAGAGAGAAAAATCTTCCTGTCTATTACTGAATCTACTTAGTCTTCCTGTCTACTACACACTACTGGGTAGTTTGAGTGTTTCATTTCTGCTCAACTCAAGAAAGTTTTTTAATTCTCTGAGTCATGCATGTGCATGATTGGGAACAAATTTCAACGTAGGGTGGGTTTTGCCTGACAACTCTTCTTTCTGAGACTACAAATCCTGAAAACATGAAGGTGGGCAGCTCTTTGTTATGATGTATCAAAATAACCAAGTTCTGGGTCTAAAAAATGTCCTTTATTTTCATGGCAAACGTATTTGGAACTGGAAAATGTGAATAAAACTTGTCAATAATCCAAGTTAGTGCTTTCCTAACTGACAGAATGTAGTGGTAAGTAATTTGCTGTGATGTGATGAGGAAATAGCAAGGTGATAATACATTTTTTGGTGACAATACTCTTATCAAACAGATCAGTTGTGTTGATCTGTTTCAAGCCAGCATGAACACCACTTGTGGTAAGTGAAAATTTGTAATTCCATGTCTGTGATGTATTTCTGCCTAAGACAAATGTGGAAATACAAGTTAGTCTCTGGCTGGATCTTGTCATCCAAAAATTCAGGAGACAGAATTTTGCTGATGTCATCAGCAAAGTATTAACCTGGCAAAACTATGTCCTCAATGCTTCATATTTCTGTGGGTATTTCTATTTATACCATGATCTTAATTTTTTTTGCAGGTTGGGAGGTCTACAGAAAGCCCCATAGACTTTGTAGTAACAGACACTATTTCAGGAAATCAAAATAGTGATGAAACCCAGATCACCCAGAGCACCATCTCCCGATTTGCCTGCAGGATTGTTTGTGACAGGAACCCACCATACACAGCAAGGATCTTTGCAGCTGGCTTTGACTCATCTAAAAATATATTTCTTGGTGTAAGTACTGCTAATAATGATGTTACAAGCAAGCTCTGGTTTATATTCTGTTACTTTCAAGCCCCCAAATCTCCTTGTACTTGTTGATAACTTGTACTGTCATTAGACTTTTATTACTCCAATGCACCAGCTGCAGTGTTAAATAGAAACTGCATTTTTATGTGCCTGAGTTATCACCAGCAGAGACTCACGGTCATAATTGTCTTTAACAATGAGGCTGCACTTCAGGAACTGTTAGAGGACTTTTCTTTAGGTTGGTTTGATGTATTTCTGATAGTCACTGTCACCCATAGGAAAAAGCAGCCAAGTGGAAAAACCCTGACGGCCACATGGATGGATTGACAACCAACGGGGTGCTGGTGATGCACCCCAAGGGAGGCTTCACGGAGGAGTCCAAGCCTGGGGTATGGAGGGAGATCTCTGTCTGTGGGGACGTCTACACGCTCCGGGACACCAGGTCTGCTCAGCACAGGGGCAAACTGGTGAGTGGCAAGTTGTTGGTTTTGTTTTTTTTTTAATTTTTATTTTTGTTGCGGTTGGGATTGAAGGTACTTGAGATGATAGTTCACGTTCGGACTCTGATGTTTATTATTTTTTATCAGTGTTACAGTCTTACTGCAGTAAGTTCTGTAGTTTTTCATTAACAAGGCACAAAAAATGGTTAACTACCTCTTGTCACGAGGTCTTTTAAGGCTAAACTATCTAATTAAGAAATGACACCCAAATTATTTTCATTTTAACCCAATAACTAATCTCTGAAAGTCCCCACTGTGGACTTTTCTGTCCAACTACAAAACACCACCCAAACCCATGGAGAAGAAAGAAGAAGGAGGTAAAGAGAACAACCTGCTTCTGCCCTAAAACTTCTATCTTGCTGCCTATTTATTACTATATTCTAAAACTCCAAACTCTGAGTTTTCCACCCAGTGATATTACACACTTCTAATCAACTACACACTCGTAATCTCAGTGCTATCAGTCAATTTTGGAAGCCTGTTCCACAGCTTCAGGTCAAATACAGTGTTTTCCAGGAAGTCAGAGTCTGTTTGTACAAGAAGTTTAAAATTTTCAACATCCAGAACTCCAACAGGAAATGACTGAAATTTATCAAGGGGTACTGTGGATGTGACAGTCTGGTCAGAGAGACAAAGCTAGATCAGTTTTCCCATAAATCAGTCTGGGCAGTTTCAGGGAGCTGGAGACAAGGATGTTAATCAAATGGAAACAATCCACAGGTGGTGTTTTGTAAAAAGTTGTTTTGTTTTCTTTACAAATGGGTGTCTTCATAATTAGCCAATGGTGATGGTGTTTTGATTAAAGGACCAATCAGGTCCACCTGCAGAGTATAAAAAGGAATGGCTTCCTAATTAAATTGTTATTGGCCTTCTGAAAATGCATGGAGTGTGTCACTCTTTATCAGTGTCACTTCTGACTCAACAGTGACAGGGTGCTTGTTTTCCTGGCTTTGAGTGGAGGCAGGTCCAGGGTGGCTGGCCCTGAGCAGTGGCACTGTGAGTGTGTAAATCTGTGTGTTACAGCAGATTTTGCACTGCTGTTCTGTTCCTGAGTGTATGGGAGAACACTCAGAGCTTTCTGCTAATGCCACTTTTCCAACTGAAATAGCACAGAGTGTAAAAGCAAAATAAACTCTGCTCTGGGATCTCCATCTCTGGAATGTTCTCCAGGGACATGGGGATGTCTGAAGTTGCTGCATGGGGAGCTGTCTTTTGCAGTACTGCCAGAAGAGTCCACTTCTGTGCAAAAGCAGTTTGGGTAAGGCAGCTTCTGTTTGATTTACCTGCCACTGGGAAGATAAGAGGAGCCCTGGCAGTATATTCCTGTTTTCTCCTGTGAGGCAGGATGAGCTTTGCCTTTGCCAGAAGTGAGAGATTTCAGCTGCCAGGGACTTGTGACACATAAAACCAGGAGAGAAGTTCAATGAAGTGACTTTGCAACTCTGCCATTGGCTTTGCAGAAAACTGACTGCAGAAGGAGTGAGGGGAATGGGGTTGGGCTGCTCTGCTTTCAGCAGACACCCTTCAGGACATAAATTGCTTTGTCACACTGATGGTGGCAGGCAGATGTTGCCTGGGGACCTGGACAGATGATGTGGCAATTGCAGCCTTTGTGGTTAGCAAAACACCTTTTTAGCGCTGCTAAAGAGAGGCACAGCAAAACAAATGAATCCCCCTCACTGCATCCAAAACGAGTCGAATTCTCATTTAAATAAAATTGCATGGCACACTGGTATTGATGTGATCAGTATTCCTTGATTGGGTTCATAAAACCAAATGCAGGCTGTATAATGAATTGAACACGTTGCATATGAGGGAGCTTTTTGTTTTGCTGTTTGTGAAGGAATTATCTGAAAAGAGCATCAGATGAAGGCTTCTTTCATCTCTACTTGAACCATTACATTTTTCTGCTGGAATTACTTGGCACTGGTGACCTCTTATCTGTAGTCTGTATTGTACTACTGAGGTGTTCTGTGCAAGGATGATCCACATTAATCTGTGAATTTAAACTGGATTAAAATGTAAATGCTAAATTGGTTGTCATTCATAGTATTCTTAGGCAGATGTGATGATTTCATGTGACCTACTTAATGTATTTGTTTGTATTTGGCTGTTTGTTCTGCATTGGTGGTGTTTTCTGCATACTTTCTGTGCATAAAGCCAGGCACTAGGTCTGGTTTTCTCTTTAATTTTATAAAGAGCTTTTTAATATATATTCATCACTAATGAACTGATAGCAAAAGCATGGATTGCTTATATGTTTGTGACATTAAAATAAAGAATATTTCAGTCAAGTACAATGTGTGTTTGGCATAATCCCCTGAAAATGTTGTAAGTACCTGCTTTTAATCAGAGAGAAGCCTTTAGGCAGTGCAAGATGGGGCTGTGTTTGCTTGGAATACCTCATTAAATAAGAGGGCTAATGAGTGGGGTGGGTAATTGTTCATAAGCTGAGCCTGTGTGGCTTCAAATTTGTCACCTGAGAAATTCAGGTGGTGATTCTGTCTGCTGCAGTGCTAAGCCATGCAGGTACCTGTGCTGCTGCTGAGGGACATTCTGGGAGTTCAGGCTTCTGCAAAATGCTTGACCCTTGCCACAACCCCTGAAAAAAAGGTTTCTGAGAGGCAGGACAGCTGGCCTGTCCTGGGTAGCAGTTTTTAGTCCAAAAATGATTTCTTTTTTACTGTGTGAGCAGCTTCTGTCAGTGTAATGTGGCCAAAGAATTCCAGGAGAGAATCTGCTAATGCAGCCCTCAGGGAATGGCACGTCTTTTCTTCAGTCTATCAGGACTTACTGAAATATGACAAAGGAACAGAGAATCAATATTGGAGAAAAAAAATGCGTGCTCAGGGGCCCAAAGACTGTATAATAATTTATATTGCAGCTGCAAATGCAAATCCCCTGTACTAGCACAGAATAAGAGAGCAGTGCTTGTTATAATCCTAGATGTAGGTTAGGAGGTGAGGTGGATTCAGGACAACAGTAAGACAAAATTAAGCAGGTTAAATACTGAGAAAGGTGATGTGGTGTCTGTGTGGTGTTTGTGAGGTCCCCAGGATGAGGGAAGAGATGAGAATGTGACTTTGTGTTCTCAGAAGGCTGATTTATTATTTTATGATATTTCATTATATTAAAAGAATGCTATACTAAAACTCTACTAAAGAAATAGAGAAAAGATACATCAGGAGGCTGGTTTATTATTTGATGATGTTATATTGTATTAAAAGAATGCTATACTAAAACTGTGTTAAAGAAATAGAGAAGATACATCAGAAGGCTGGTTTATTATTATATTATATTATAGGAATGCTATATTAAAACTATACTAAAGAAACAGAGAAAGGATACATCAGAAGGCTGGTTTATTATTATATTATAGGAATGCTATATTAAAACTATACTAAACTTTAGAGAAAGGATACATCAGAAGGCTTAACAAGAATGAATACTAAAAACCCATGACTCCTCAGAGCCTTGAGACAGCTGGACCGTGATTGGTCACTAAATTAAAACAATTCACTATCAAACAATCACCAAGCACATTCCAAAGTAGCAAAACACAAGCAGAAACAATCAGATCGTTGTTTACTTTTCTTTTGGAGGCTTCTCAGCTTCCCAGGAAAAGAAATCCTGGCGAAGGGATTTTTTTCAAAAAATACCATGGTGGGGAAGGGATTTTTCAAAAAATACCACGGTGACAGTGTGTGTAAAAGCTCTTTGTGTCCTGCCACCAGGTAGAAAACGAGACCAACGTGCTGCAGGACGGCTCCCTGATCGACCTGTGCGGGGCCACGCTGCTGTGGCGGACGGCGGACGGGCTCCTGCACTCGCCGACGCAGAAACACATCGAGGCTCTGCGGCAGGAGATCAACGCCGCCCGGCCCCAGTGCCCCGTGGGCTTCAACACCTTGGCCTTCCCCAGCATGACCCGCAAGGACGTGGTGAAGAAGAAGGACGTGGAGGAGAAGCAGCCTTGGGCCTACCTCAGCTGCGGCCACGTGCACGGCTACCACAACTGGGGCCACCGCAGCGACGCGGAGGTGAACGAGCGCGAGTGCCCCATGTGCAGAACCGTGGGCCGCTACGTGCCCCTGTGGCTGGGCTGCGAGGCCGGCTTCTACGTGGACGCCGGGCCCCCCACGCACGCCTTCACCCCCTGCGGACACGTGTGCTCCGAGAAGACTGCCAAATACTGGGCCCAGATCCCGCTGCCTCACGGCACCCACGCCTTCCACGCCGCCTGCCCCTTCTGCGCCACACAGCTCACCGGGGACAACTGCGTCAAGCTCATCTTTCAGGGCCCCATCGACTGAGGAACCGCACGGAAACGACCACAATAAAAAGTTTTTTCGAACGGTTTACTGTGAAGATTTTTTTGCCACTAATTCTAGATTTTACCTTTTTTTATAATGTTGTTAATATAGGGGGAGGTAGGGTGGGGATGGAGGGACCGTGGTGGGATTGGGATACATTGATACCTGGAACTCGACAGATATCAGTGGTGTTGCATGCTCGAAAGCAGCATATTCATGGAGTCTTCTTGGTCAAATTGTAGTATATTTGTAATCTTTTTATTAGTACCCTGGATCAGAAAAAGGTGTCTTAAATGATTTTTTTAAGCTAAGATTTTTTAATGGAAAGGTTTTTTCTTCTAAACTTTGACAAGCCTTTAAAAACCTATTTTTCAAATCTAGAAGGAACATACAGAATGTAACTGTCTTTAATTTGCAGTATAATTTAACTTGAATAGTTTCTCAAGGAGCAAATACAGAATGTGTGGACAACCATAGGTGAATGTTCACTAGAGATAATTGGATATGTAAGAGAAAAATTAGCTGCCTAAAATGTAGAGGATAAAAGCTATTAAAATATCTATTATGGTATAACACAGCTGGCCAAAAAGGCATCAAAGATTACTTGAAACTGAGGAAATCCTGTTTGCATTGATTTCCTTTCAGTGTAGTAGATATCCACTGGCTGTTAGGTATGGGAGATGGCTGATTGTTTTCAGGTTTGTTTGGGTTTTTTTTCCATTTAACCTGCATCTGGTGAAACCACTTTGCTCTTTTCCATACTTAGCTCTGGGGTTTAAGCTGATGTTCTGTGTATGTCTGGTCTGGCATTTTTATTTCTGTTCTGCTTGCCCTCAGTGCTCCTTACCCAGGACCTTTGGGTGAGTGGAGGCCACAGATTCCCAAAACGGTTTGGGTTGGAAGGAACCTTAAAGCTCATCAGTTCCAGCCCCTGCCATGGGCAGGGACACCTTCCACTATCCCAGATTGCTCCAAGAGCCCTGTCCAGCCTGGCCTTGGGCACTCCCAGGGATCCAGGGGCAGCCACAGCTTCTCCGGGCACCCTGATGGAGCCAGAGCTGTGTCCAGGCTTTGCTGCAGTGATGAAGGGTGGAGTGGTGCCACAGCAGGAGGTTTAGGTACAGCTGGTACAGAATTTATTTCCATAAACCTGAATTCAGGAAAGCACTTAGTCTGTCTCTAAATCTGAGCCCATGGCTGGGACTGTTTAGAGTCTCAAGAGCTTCAGTGCATTGTGGTTATTTGCTGTTATGCTTGAAATTAAAAAAAAAGCAAATTAAAATAAGTTATTTTTTAAGCTCACTTTAAAGCATTTTCACTAGAAGGGAGAGCATCATTTCCAGTTCAGCTGAGCATTTTTGTTCACTTTTTAACTTGCTGCCATCTGTCACCTTTTCTTTTGCAGATTGAGTTGTGTTTGCATCTCTTTTTTCCCCCAAATGTTTGCAAATCAAACAACATTCAAATGTAATCAAATATATGCACTGGGGTGGTACATCTGAAGTGGATCACTTGAAATTCGTGACTTTTTAAGAGAGCTGATAAATGTTTACTATGGAAATAATTAAATCAGAATTTCATATGAGGTGTACCCTGCCCACTGTTAGGCTCATTTCATGCAGAATGATAACTCTTTGATTTGTGGTTTATTTTTTTTTTCCTTTATGCTTTCTGTACTCTTGGTATCTGAGGTATCAATCTATCCAGGTTTAAAAAAAAAAATTGGGAGAAATCTATAACATCTCTAGATGAAATTGATCATTCAAGCTCAGTTCTGTTTAATCAACTATAGCTTTTTGCTATATTTGTGCCCTTTGTATAAATATATAATTTATATGATTTTAATATATTCTGTATATATATACTTGAATTGGCCTGTTCATATTTTGGTTGTAAAATTGTTTTATAGTTAACCTTATAAACATTTTACATGTCCCTTGCCAATGGTGATGGGATGGATTTTGTCTGCTGCTGTTTTTAGTATAATTTTGCTGTCTACATGTTCAGCATTTTAATAATTTGAAAATAGCTTTACTCTTCTTTTCAGCTTTTGCTGTTAAAAAAATACAACTCTGCAGCATATTTTTTTCCTAAAAGCCCCAAACTGTACAGTTTTTGTCCCACTCAGTGATTGGAAACAGGATAAACCTTGTTAACCTACAACTGTATGCTTCTTCCTAGTGCCTTTTCAAAGAGATCCTCTTGCGATTCCATGTTCCAAGTCCTTTCTCCCAGCCCCGTGGCTCATCTCCCCAGCCAGGTGGGGGAGAAACCCAGACACAGAGGTGCCTCTTCCTCACCCCTGAGCCCCTGCAGGTTCCTCAGGTGCCACAGTCATTCCTGGTTAGCAGATACCTCATCAGGGAGAGGCAGCCTCACTCCTCCCTCCCTCCCTCCCTGCCGGACTCACATCCTGCAGGAGATGCTCCTGGCTGCCTTCAGGCCCTGCAGCTCCCTCCATGTGCAGCATTCCCTGAGGCTGAGCTCAGCAGGGTCTGCACTGGAAACACCCAGGCACCACCTCCCTCCCCCAGCTGCTTCACTGCTGCCCTGCGCTGTGCAGTTCAATCGCTGCTTCAGGGCCTCATCTCCCTTCTGCTCCCTGTGGAAGGTGAGTGGAAGGTGTTGGAGGAATCCTCACTGGAAAGGCAGCTCATCATCAGGCTTGCTGTGTTTGCCTTGTGTGAAGCAGAACACTGGATGATGGTTTGTATCCAAGGGAAGTGGCTGTTTGAAACTGTTCAAACAAGATTTTTTTTTTCCTTTTGCTGTTGGCAGTTCTGTGTAACACAAGAATTCTCAGAATCCCAGAATGGGCACGGCTGGAAGTGACTGCAGGGGATCATCTGGCCCCACCTCCCTGCTCAAGAAGGGCCATCCTGGAGCACAGGGTGTGGAATTGTGTCCAGGTGGCTCTGGAATATCCCCGGTGAGGGAGGCTCCAGACCCTCTCTGGTCTCTGTTCAGGGAAGTTCTTCCTCCTTTTCAGGTGGAACTTGTGGGCATCAGTTCCTGCTCATTCCTCTTGTCCACAGAGCAGGGTCTGCTCCATCCTCTTGGGACTCCCTTGGGATGTTTATACACATTGGTGGGGTCTCCTCTGTTGTCTCTTCTTGGGGCTGAACATTCCCAGCTCCTTCAGCCTTTCCTCCTGAGAGAGGCTCCACTCCCTTCATCCTCATGGGAGGATTTGCCCTCTGCTGTTCCTGCTCCAGCATCTCCGTGTCCCTCCTGTCCTGAGGAGCCCAGAACTGGGTACGGCACTCTGGCTAAGCAGAGGGGCAGGATTCTTTTCTGGGAAGCAATTCCCCAAGGTTGGTGTGGAATTCAGGGACTTTGCTGTTGAAATCCAGGGTCAGTCCCCTCTGCTGGGAAGGCAGAAGACTTTGTAACATGATTTTCCTCAAACCCTGGTGAAATGGTGGAGCATTCAGCTCTTAGCCCTCACCTTTCCCCAGCTCCATAAACACCTCCTCTGCTCTGGTACCTCTATAGTAAAAGGAGTTTGTGGATAAAAAAAATTAGAGTCAGTATACTTGAGAAGCACTCTCAGGTTTATTCATTATTTCAGTGTTATGATGTTCCCTGCATCCCATTTCCAATGCTGGCAGTGTATTCCATAAGGATTTTTTTTATCACCTGTTACTGTTGATTCTATCTGAATGCCTCAAAAGCAGCTTTGACTGCATAACTTAGAACTAAAAGTATTTTTCTAGTATTTTTTTTAAAAATATGATAATCTGTCAAATCCATGCACACTGGAGCTGGAGCCTTTCCCTTTTTCCTGGCAGCTTTTTGGGAGAGTGCTGAAGTGTAAATAAAATGAGTGCTGAATGCTGTTCTTACTGGGAATTGTTGTACAGGAGAGTTTACCTGAGACTGTGTTTTATTCATTAATTTTTTTTCAAATTTCGTCATTTTGTGCATCAGGCTACAGTCATAGTACTGTAAGGTCAAGTAATTAAAGAGGAATCTTTTTTTTCCATTGTGAGCGTGGGAATGGGGATCAGAAGAGAAGAAAGCCATGGTTGAGCTGGTTCCAGTAGGGATAGAAGCAAAGAAAGGGCTTGGAAATGTGACTGGATCTGTTCCTGCTTTCAGACCTCATCCATGCCCTGCAGAGGATTCTGCTGAGTTTGTTGGGAAGGTCTGGGATGCTCTGGGTGACCTTCCAGTGAGACACTCCTTGGTGTTTTAGTGGCATTCCTGGAATTTGGGGGTTTGGCTTCAGAGCCTGAGCAAGGAGCCAGAGATGCTGAGTGTGTCATAGTGAGAAACTGCAGTGGAACTGTGAACAGAACTTAATTATGTTTTAGTGCTTAATTATATTTTAGGGCTGTGGTCATTTTCCCTTTAGTGCTCTTGCAGTAGCTGGTGGGTTCCTCACCATTTTTTCATTCTTCTGGAAGTGGAAGGAAGTTTCTCCAAGAGCATCATGTTTCTATTCCTCCATCCCACAGTCTTGACACTTTCCTGTGGTTGGGGAACCATTGGTAGGGATGTGGCTGTGGTGAGGACTGACAGGCTTTTAAATCCATTTTTAGCCTGGTAGGAAAACTGACCTGACTCTTCCTCCTCATTTCCTCAGTTTTTCACCATCCTGCAAGTCCTTGGCTCCTCATTTTTTGATTTATCCCCACAGTTGCAGGTACACAAATAAATACAGCTTGGAAGGAAAACACAAGCCAGGGCCACAGCGTCTTTTGACAGATTTTTGTCATTATTCTGGGTTTTCTAAGCACTGGTCACAAGTCTGCACGCTCAGTGTTGTGAGGTGAAAGGACAAAGGTAGAAGGTAAGGCTGGTTTGGGGGTGGAGAGGGGGGAGTGTCTGGGATGGAGTCACGGTGGCTCTGCAATCTGTGTCCCACTGGGTGCAGTGGGCACTGGATCTTGGAACAGCAGTGGAGTGACCCTGGGCAGGCAGCAGAGACAGATCTTTACTATCAGCAGAACAAACATTGGAGCTGCTTGGACACCCAAACACCAGAAAAACCCCAGTGTGTGTCCAGATTCCCTCACTGGGGGAGTATTTATGTTCTCTTTCTTGGTGGGCAAGCCAATCTCCAAGTCACCTGGAGTCCCTCCTGCTGCTGTCCTGGGGGTTGGGGCTGGGAATGGCTCTTGGATCCACCATGGAGAGCCCTTGGAAGGCAGCACAGCTGTAGGAAAAGCCTCTCCCACAGCGAGCCCTGTGTGATGGAGGGGGATGTTTACCTTCAAAACAGTGTGAGCAGCTGTTCAACTTCTGGGTATATTTGTAAAATTGGTCTTTTTATACACCGTGTGAAATGGACTGGAATAATTTCTTTTGCTGTTGTACCTGTGGAAGTACAAGCCATTTTACAGGAAAAAAATTATAAAACAAATTAAAATATTATCTCAGTATTGTCACTGCCTCCTTCAGTTTGTTTTCCCTGCTGGTTGGTTGTCAGAGCTTGACTTTGATTTGCAAAAAACCATATAAACAACTTCAAAAATAAATGGTTTCTTTTACTCTTTTATCCCCTTTCTACTCAGCAAACAAAACCTGAAGCCTTTGATTGAGGATTCTTAAATATTGGAGGTAGTGGAGCGTATTCAGGTGTGAGTGCCCTGGAATTTCAGTTAATTCCCTTCCCTGATTTTTAAATTGAACTGTTTGTTTTCAGTGCCAGCTGCCTCCTTGCAGTGTTAACATAATTGCTAAATAAAAGCAATTTCCAGGAATAATATGCTTTGTGACTCTTAAAATTAATTTCCATAATGGGAATTCAGTGGTTTGTTTTCCATCTGTGTATTCTGCATCCCTTTTTTTTGCAGGCGGTCCCTGTGAGTACAGGAGCTTCATTTTTTTAAAGGAGCTAAAATGAATTGTCTGCTTTTTTTAGGACTTGGAAAAATAAGTGTTGGTGTGAGCACAGGGAAGGGAAATAAGGATATTTGCAGTGTTTTCTAGATGTGGTCACCTGCCAGCTGACTCTTGTGCTTCCATGGGAGTCAAGAGTGCTGAATCCTTTCCAGGGAAGTGCTCGTGGGTGAGTTTGGGGTGTTTGAGGTAACTGTGCTCCCCTCCCAGCAGAGCAGTGAACCTTTGGGGTGTTTGGGTGTGTCTGTGCTCCCCTCCCAGCAGGGCAGTGACCCTTTGGGGTGTTTGGGTGTGTCTGTGCTCCCCTCCCAGCAGGGCAGTGAACCTTTGGGGTGTTTGGGTGTGTCTGTGCTCCCCTCCCAGCAGAGCAGTGACCCTTTGGGGTGTTTGGGTGTTAACTGTGCTCCCCTCCCAGCAGGGCAGTGACCCTTTGGGGTGTTTGGGGTAGCTGTGCTCCCCTCCCAGCAGGGCAGTGAACCTTTGGGGTGTTTGGGTGTTAAATGTGCTCCCCTCCCAGCAGGGCAGTGACCCTTTGGGGTGCTTGGGTGTAGCTGTGCTCCCCTCCCAGCAGAGCAGTGACCCTTTGGGGTGTTTGGGTGTAGCTGTGCTCCCCTCCCAGCAGGGCAGTGACCCTTTGGGGTATTTGGGGTAACTGTGCTCCCCTCCCAGCAGGGCAGTGACCCTTTGGGGTATTTGGGTGTGTCTGTGCTCCCCTCCCAGCAGGGCAGTGACCCTTTGGGGTGTTTGGGGTAACTGTGCTCCCCTCCCAGCAGGGCAGTGAACCTTTGGGATGTTCGGGTGTAGCTGTGCTCCCCTCCCAGCAGGGCAGTGAACTTTTGGGTATTTGGGTGTAACTGTGCTCCCCTCCCAGCAGAGCAGTGAAGCTTTGGGGTGTTTGGGTGTTAACTGTGCTCCCCTCCCAGCAGAGCAGTGAACCTTTGGGGTGTTTGGTGTAGCTGTGCTGCCCTCCCAGCAGAGCAGTGACCCTTTGGGGTGTTTGGTGTAGCTGTGCTCCCCTCCCAGCAGGGCAGTGACCCTTTGGGGTGTTGGGGTATTAAATGTGCTCCCCTCCCAGCAGGGCAGTGACCCTTTGGGGTGTTGGGGTATTAAATGTGCTCCCCTCCCAGCAGGGCAGTGACCCTTTGGGGTGTTTGGTGTAGCTGTGCTCCCCTCCCAGCAGGGCAGTGAACCTTTGGGGTGTTTGGGTGTAGCTGTGCTCCCCTCCCAGCAGGGCAGTGAACCCCGTCCTGTGGGATTGCTCTGTCCAGCTTCACCCCAGGACACTGTAAGTGACTCCTGAGGGCAGGGAGGTGCTCCTGGTGGACTCCTGGGCAGGAATTCTGTGCTGGGACAGAGGCAGTGCCCAGGGGAGCAGAGACAGGCTGGGCCCTGCTGGTTTAAAGCAGTTGTGGGTTGGAATGGGATGATCTTTGAGGTCCTTTCCAACCCAAAGCACCCAAGGGTTCCAAGGCAGCCTTGGGGCAGTTCTGCTGGGAATCCTGGGTGAGGGAGGAGTTTGTGCTGGGAATCCTGGGGGAGGGAGGAGTTTCTGCTGCTCCTCAGAGGAGGGGGAGAGCCTCAAGGCAGGAGCAGAGGCTGAGAGGGAGGAACAGGGAGAGTTCAAAGCTGAGCTGCTGCTGCTGTAGCCCCAGCCTGGGGAGGGGGCTGAGGGAATCACTCATCTCATCCCACCCCTGCCATGGCAGGGACACCTTCCATGGTCCCAGGATGATCCAAACCCCATCCAGCCTGGCCTTGGATATTCCCAGGGATCCAGGGGCAGCCACAGCTGCTCTGGGCACCCTGTGCCAGGGCCTGCCCACCCTCCCAGGCAGAAATTCCCAATTCCCAATCTCCCATCCATCCCTGCCCTCTAGAAGCCATTCCCTGGCTCCTGTCCCTCCATCCCTTGTCCCCAGTCCCTCTCCAGCTCTCCTGGAGCCCCTTCAGGCCCTGCCAGGGGCTCTGAGCTCTCCCTGGAGCCTTCTCCTCTCCAGGTGAGCACCCCCAGCTCTCCCAGCCTGGCTCCAGAGCAGCAGAATTGTCCCAGCTCATCCTAAAGCAATCCTCAGCCCCCCTCAGGACTGACCCTGTGTGAGCTTGTTTTATGCAGATTTTGTGGATTTTGTATCAATTCTGTCCCAGGTTTGTTGTTTAATTGAAACCTTCAGCTTTCAGCCCATTCTCCATTCAATTTATGCACGACAACAGGACCACACATCATCCTAATGATCCCATTCCCTTGCTGCTTTTCTCTCCTCATCCCTCCAGCTCCCTGATTAAAGATGTTGTGGTCTCTTTTTTCACTCCCCTCTGAAGGGAGCATCGATTCCTATCTGTGTTACCTGGCTGTAAAATTGCACTCCTCACTCACTGCAGCTTGTGCTGCTGGGAAATCATCTTTGGGAGAGCTTTCCAGGGCATCTGCGGCTCCTGCTTTTCTTTGCCTTTCAAGGCATGGCTGCATGGATGCATATTTTTAGGAGGAACTTAAGAAATCTCTTTCATGTAAAACTAAGGCAGACAGAAGTTTGACAGAGGAGTCTGAGCCTGATAGTTCCTTTCTTTTCCACTCACTGAAAACTCCTGTCTGAAGGCAGGAGATGAGAAAAGACTTCACAGCAGAAAGGAATTCAGTAGAAACCCGGTTACATCAAGGCTTAAAATCCTAGATGTGCCTGTAAATAATTGAATTTTTATATATTTTATAACATAACATAACATATATACTATAATATAATATATAATGTATATAATGTATATATTATATTTATACACACATTTCTATATTTATATACATTTCTTTATATATACAAAGAAATACTCTTGGGGGAGCATTGACCTTAAATGCTGTATTTTTAAAGGAGCCAGACCTTTGAACTGAGCCAAAATCTCCTAATTCTGGTAGGAATTGTCCTCTGCAAGGACAGAAGGGGAACAGAAAGGGAGCCAGGGAGCAGAAATGGGATGTGCTGTGTGAGTTTCTGGGTTTCCTCAGGATTTGGTCCTGCCCCCCTTTGGTGCCTGTTGAGCCAAGGCCGCAAATCCAGCTCAGCTGGGCAGGGAGAGCAGGGAGCAACATCTGGCACAGCTGTGGAGCATCCCCTCCCCTCTTTATTTCTCCCTGATTAAACGGAGCGAGGAGCCAGGGAAGGGCTGGAGGAAGGGAGAATTCAGAGTAATTCCCTTGATGAGAGGGTCCAGAGGAGGATTAAGCTGAGCTTTGTCCAAGCTGTGTCTGTACACGGGGAGTGGTTTGGCTTTAGATGTGCTTCAGCAAACCTCACCCATGAGTGGGCCTGGAGGAATCACGGAATGGTTTGGGCTGGATCCCTGGTGTCCCAAGGATCACCTCATCCCACCCCTGCCATGGCAGGGACACCTTCCACTGTCCCAGGTGGCTCCAAGCCCTGTCCTGGATACTGGACACTGCCAGGGATCCAGGGGCAGCCAAAGATGCTCTGGGCACCCTGTGCCAGGGCCTCACCAACCTCACAGCCAGGAATCCCTTCCCAATATCCCACCCATCCCTTCCCTCTGGCTGTTTGCATCCATCCCCCCTTGTCCTGTCCCTCCACCCCTCATCCCAAATCCCTCTCCAATCCCGGTGGCAGAAAGGCACCAAGAGGTGCTGCCACAGCCATCCCATGTCAGGGCAGCTGCACAGGCACCCAAAGCCAAAACAATTCCCCTTTCCCAGGGGAAGGCACGAGCTAACAGGGGGGCAGGTTTGACTTCTGGCTTTTCCCTGCTCAGCCCTTGGGTTGGTTTTCATTTCCCCTTTCCTATCCAGAGAACAGGAACTACAGAACTACCTGGCACTGCCTGAGACTATTTGAGATTTTTCTTTTAAAAATCTGGCTTTTCACTGGATGTGAAAGAAACAAAATTATATGCCCTTCCTGCAAGCAGATAATAAACATATCACTTCTTTTTTCAGTGGGAATGTTCTGTGCAGAATCTGGTGTCTTCCTTCAGGTGTTTGTTCTTCCTTCACCCTCTGGCTGCTCCCAGGAGTGTTGTCCCTTTGGCAGGATCTGTTTTCTCCCTTCCCTCCTTGCCCATCAGGATACACCACCCTGTTGGATTAGGCCCTTTTCTGACCCAGAGATGGGGCAACTCTGCCCTTAAGGCCATTTCTGTGTTTTTTCTGTGCCTTTTCAGGTTCCCTTGCTGGATCTGGGAACGTGGCTCTGCTGCTCAGTGGGACACCGGGGTGTGGGGTCACATCCCAGCCTTGCAATCCCCCTCTTCCCATCCATGAGCCACCTGGGAATTCCCTCTTGGGAGTTGCTGCTTTTGTTGGTCTGAGCTGAACCTGGTGGGATTGAGGCTCCCTTGGCTGCAGATCCCTGCCCCATGGGGCTGGAATCCTTCCCCACCTGCCAAATTCCCCCTCCTGGGAATCTGGGGCTGATGGGCCCATTCCCTCATGGAATCACTAAGGTTGGAAAACCCTTTAGGATCATGGAGTGTCAGGATTTTGCAGCTCTGCTTTCCAGTGTCAGGGCTTTTTCTATTCAAAATCCTCCTGGAATTCCTCTCTGGAATTCCCTGCTGTTGGTAGAGCTCATGGGCAAGGAGAACACTCGTGTTTGGTGCTTATTCCTGCACATCCTCCCGGTGCAGCCAGTTGGTTTTGCATTTCTTTATCCTTTGAGCCGAGTCCTGCACCAATACCTGCGCTTTTCCACCTGGCACAGACACCTGGTGGGAAAAAAACCTGGGTGATTCCTTTTGCCTTATTCAATCCTGGATCCACTCTAAACCACCTTTCTACTTTTCCAGAACTTGCCTGCTATCCACAATGAATTAATCAATTAGATGTCATTAACAGCACTGCGATGGCTCTGGGAGGTTTCCCACTCTGCACCCAACATTTGCTTTTCACTTTTCTGGTTTTTTTTGTTTGTTTTGTTTTGGTTTTTTTTTTTTTTCCCAGTGATAACATCAAACTCAATTCCAGGATTTACAAGGTAAAGCCTCTCCTTGGAGAATCCACCAGCATCCATCAAAGTCCCGGAGGTTTTTATTCCCTGGTGATTAGCTGGGTGCTCCCCTGCCCTGCCAGGCAGCTCACCCATCCTATTTAATCGGATTATGCAAAGTGTTTTGCAGTGAGGACGAGGCAGAGACCTGGGATGAGCTCAGATTTGGGGATGGAGATGAGGATGTGGCGGGAGGGGGGCACGGCTGCCTTCCCTGGGATGCCCGGGGATTTCCTTTAATTCCCTCAGCAAAGGGAGCAGGAATTCAGAGCAGGAATTCAGAGCAGGAAGCAGAGCAGGGATCAGAGCAGTTTTTCTTTTTCCCATCCTGGCTGGAGGAAGCTGCTGGGGGAAATGGGGGGTCTTGGTTTGGAAAGCCAGGTGTGCGCTAATGAAGGCAGGAGTGTCCCCCGAGATGGAAAATGTAAACCCCCTCCTTCTGAATTGCTACAATTTTTAAATTAAGGGGCTCTCAGTGAAGGATGTGGGAACAGGAATAACAGTTCTTTATTGGGAAGAAAATTAAAATAAAATAAAAATGCAGTAAAACAAAACAGCACTGCCAGAGTCAGCCCATGCCCTGCCCCCTGTGTGTCAGGGCGGTGGCCCAGCCCCATGCCATGGGGGCCCAGCCCTCCTGCAGTGCCAGCTGTGGCTCTGCTGCAGCAGAGGTCCTGCACAAGGGGGGAGTTTTCCTCTGCAGCTCCAGGGCTGCTGGAGATGGGCCTGGTTTTCTCTGGAAATCCAGTGGAAAGGCTGCCCTGGTGTCCCAAAACCCTCAGATTGGATCCAGGCAGGAATGCTTGGCTCCTCCCCTGGGCGGAGCATCTCCCCATGGGATGCTGGGATTGGATCAGCCCTGCAGGGACACTCAGTGGCCATGGACAGCAGAGATCTCCTGGAGGGAGGGTTGGCTGTGGGAGAGATAAAGAAAAAACTGCCCAAAGAACAGAGGATAACTGCCCCAGCTCTGACAGATGGGAAATTGAACACACATTGCTTTGTAATCCAAGACAGGGGGGTAGGGGGGTTCTCCCTGTCCCTGTTTTCCACTTCCTGGGATACTCATTCACTCCTGGCTTGTTTCACACACATCCCTGTCACCCCAAAGAGTTTTTCCTAAGATTTTACCTGCAGGTTTATGGCCAGCTCCTGATTTTCCAGCAAATCCAAATCTGTCAGAGCAAAAAGGAACCTGGCGGAGGCCCTTCCTTGGTCCCTGTCCCTGCCCTTAGCACAGGACATGGATCCCCAAAAACACCCTGGATTCCAGGCAGGATGTTGGATGTGGGGGCTGATTCCTGGAGCTCCCCACCAGCTGATGGCATCATTATTATGGCATCATCCTGATTTTTTTTCCCCTCTCTTGTCCTGCTTTGTTTCAAGGATTAACATCTAGTGCTGTGTGGATGTTTCAGAATTGCAGCTATCTTTTATTTTCCATTTTTTAAAACCCACTTGGTTGCAGGGGGAAACACAACCCCAAAGAGAACACACATCAAAAGAAGGCCAAATATAGAACATTAAAAAAAAATTAAGACAATTTTGAATAATAGCAATGTATGAGTGAGGTTTTGTAAAAAATCTGCCGACTTTGAAGGCAGTCTCATGACTTATGAATATTTAGAGCTGACAGTCCTGGATAGAGGCTTTTCCTTGAGCTTATTTGGGAATGTGGTGCTAAACTTGAGCGAGTGATGGGCTCAGAGCAACTCAGGGTGTCAGAGTTGTGTGAACTCAGCTCCTTTGGTTTGGGGGGGTTTACAGGGAGGGTGGTGTTTGACCGTTCCATGGAATCATGGAATGCTTTGGGTTGGAAGGGACCCTAAAGATCATCCAGTTCCACTGTCCCAGGTTGCCCCAAGCCCCATCCAACCTGGCCTTGGACACCTCCAAGGATGAGGCATCCACAGCCTCTGTGGGCATCCTGTGCCTCCCCACCCAGAGGCACTGGGGTTTTGGGAAGCAGCCCACCCTAGGAAATCTGCTCCTCTGAGCATTTTGGGTTATGGTCCTGAGCCTGGAAAGGGACTGGGAGCTGGTTTAGTCTCTTGCATCCTTAGGAGACCCCCCTGGTCTTCCTAAAATGCTCTGAGATGTCAGGAGAGAGCCATTTGGGGTTCATTTCCCCTTCAGAGCAGGGGGGAACCAGAATTCCAGAACGGTTTGGGTTGGAAGGGACCTTAAAGCCCATCTCCTTCCAAACCCTCTGCCATGGGCAGGGACTCCTCCCACTGTCCCCAGGCTGCTCAAACCCCCTCCCAGAAATAATCTGGAGGGTTTTCCTGGTGACTTTGGTGGGAGAAAAAGTGGGGCTGAGCAAACAATGAGCCAGAGGTGCAGCTCGAGGCCTTGCTGTTGGTTTTGTGATAAAGGTCCTGGGGTGCTCAATTCCCAAGGAAACACTGCTGCAATAAAGTGATTATAGGTTTTTCCAGATGTATTTAGGGTTAGGAGGCTAAGAGGAAATTCCTAGCTGAATTCCTGTCTGTGGGATAATGCTCTTTCCACGATCCTCCCTGCCAAGAATCACTTAATTATGAGTAATTAAAAAAAAATAACCCAACCTATGGCAGGGCTTTGGTTTGGCTCGAAAATGCTGAGGGATTTGGAGACAGGAAAATGGAAGAAGGGAATAAACAACAAAAAAAGCATGAACTGAGTGACCTTCTGTGCAGATGGGACTTGGCAAAGAGGGCAGTGCTGGGGGGAAAAGGGATGTGGGGGAGAGAGGGGATTTTCTTATCAGGGCAGGGATTTTGTCCCATGCCCCATGCTGGAGCCAGGGATGCTTTTTGGGTTCCCTAAAAAAACTACAGCTCCTTCTCACCAGAAGAGCTGCTAATTCTGTTATTTTCCTTTTTATCCTCCCTGCCAGACACAAAAAATAATAAAAATCAGTGTTTTCTGCAGGGATTGGGATTGCTGTGATGGACCCAGGGCTGTTGGTTCGGTGGTGGGTGTACAAATGCAGCTTTCCCAGGAAAACCTGATGTGTTTGGGCAGGGGCTGGCTCTCAGATGAGGTGAAAAATCTGAGCCCTGGAGCAAAATCTGAGGGGATTCATTTAATTTTTTCCCCTTCCCTGCCAGGGATTTGATTATGGACCCTCCAAAATGCAACACTTAAAGCAGCAAAATGATTCCAACATGAAACTTTATCCCTGAGAAATCAAAAGTTTTGCTCAAGCCTCATCTTATAGAAAACAAGAGAAGAAAGTTTTGAGATTTTTTTTTTTTTAGATTCCCCCTCAGCTGTGCCCCACCAAGGAAATCTTGGGTAGTTTGAAATGTGGGATTGAAAATGCCCTTTGCTAATTGTTTGCCCTGGAGATGGGCATCAAATGGGTTTTTTTTTTGGTTTGTTTTTCTTTAAGTGCTTCAAAACCACACCAAGATCTGGAGGTGTTGCACACCTGTGCTGGGTTTTGGGGATGGATTCCCTCATCCATAAGTGAAGCATAAACCAAAGTGGGATCTTCCTGTGGCCCATCCATGTTATCCTGTGACTCAGGGCACCAAGGGGACAGGGAGGGTTGGCACAGGGACATTTAACCCTGCCAGGGCTGTGGGTAGAAGCTCCTGGCAAGAATTTCCCCTGTTTTCTGTTGGGGTGGGTGCCCAGAGCCCTGGGATTTGTACCTGGAGGGGTTGGATGTGTTTCAGTGAGACACACGTGGGTATTGTGCACATCAGGCCCATTGAGGGCAAACTCCTGGGTGGAGGGATTTGGAAACATTCCTGGCTTTGTGGAAGAAGGGGAGGGAGCTGGAAGTGATGGAGGGAAAATGTGATGCTGAGGGAAAAGGGTGGGGGAGTGTGACCGTGTTCACAGGGGTTTTTGGGTGAGGGAAGAGATGAGGATCTGACTCCATGTTTCAGGAGGCTTGATTTATTATTTTATGATATATATTACATTAAAACTATACTAAAAGAATAGAGGAAAGGATTTCATCAGAAGGCTAGCTATGAATAGAATAGGAAAGAATGATAACAAAGGTTTGTGTCTCGGACTCTCTGTCTGAGCCACCTGGACTGTGATTGGCCATTAATTAGAAACAACCACATGAGACCAATCCCAGATGCACCTGTTGCATTCCACAGCAGCAGATAATCATTGTTTACATTTTGTTCCTGAGGCCTCTCAGCTTCTCAGGAGGAAAAACCCTAAGGAAAGGATTTTCCATAAAAGATGTCTGCAAAAAGGGAGGATGGAAAAGGAGGGATGTTGAGGTTATTATACCCACGGGGGCAATAAAACAGGTGTGAGCCTGGGAGGGAGCCTGGGGCTCTGAGCTCCTTCCCCAGGTGTTGGTGCCTCCATCTGGCTCTGGGGCCTGGATTCTGTCCAGGGGAAAGAAGGGGAAAGCTGGGGAAGGGGCAATAAAAAAATGCTGGTACCCAATTGCATCTCTCCAAACTCAGAGTTGGGTTTGGACTGCAAGGGACCTTGACGTTCATCAAATTCCATCCTTGCCATGGGCAGGGACACCTTCCACTATCCCAGGCTGCTCCAAGCCCCATCCAGCCTGCCCTGGGACATTTCCAGGGATCCAGGGCAGCCACAGCTTCTCTGGGCACCTGTGCCAGGGCCTGCCCACCCTCCCAGGGAAGAATTTCTGTGGTCCATGCAAGGTCCTTCCTGTTCCCATTGAATTTAGATCTGGGCAGGGGTGGGATTGCAGCAGCCAGGCTGGGATGGACTGGGGTTCCTGGGTGGGACAGATGTGCCCTCGGGCACTGAGGGGACAGGACCCTGTGCACCCCCAAATGCAGAAAGGATAGTTACAGAAGGCTAACAAGATAAGAATGAAAATTTGTGTCACATTTCCAGATATCCAACACAGCTGGGCCCCATTGGCCAAAGAGTGAAAACAACTCACAGCAGAACCCAATGAAACAATCACCTGTGGGTAAACAATCTCCAAACACATTCCACATGAGCACAACACATGAGAAGCAAATGAGATAATTATTGTTTTCCTTTTCTCTGAGGCTTCTCAGCTTCCCAGAAGAAAATCCTGGGTAAAGGGATTTTTCCAGAAAATGTCAATGTGACACCTCACTCATTGCCCACCCATGGTCTCTCTGGGACAATGGGGAACAGCAAATTGTATCCTGACTGCCTTTAAAAACCCCTTTAAACCTTTCTGCAAAGGGCCTGTAGGTTTTGACAAGGTTCTCCTGGTGCAAAAAGCCAGAGGAACTTTGTGGAGCAGCCCTGGCTGAGATCCTGAGCTGCCTGGGACAGCCAGGGCCTCACGGACACCAGGGGAATAATAAGGACATGGTGGCTGCAGAGGGCAGGAAAATTTATTTTTGCAGGGCAGTAAAACCTGCTCAGTGCCAGGCTCTGATTTTCTCCTTCCTCACCTCCAGGTACAGCTTTCCATGGATTCAGCCCTGCCCATCCCTGCCATCCCTTCCTTGAGGTGGTGCTGAGCAGGTTTTGGGGAGCTGTGGGAAGAGGATCCCCCACAGGGAGCTCAATTTGTGTTTAACCCCTAAATCTGTGTTTAATTTAAATTTGTGTTTAACCTCCACCTAAATCATGGAGGAAGGGTTTATGTGTGGCTGTTGCAGAGAGGGATGAGGGAATTTATCATGCTCTGACTGCTGCCAGGGAAAATTCAGGCGGGTGAAGGATTCCTGGATTTATGGGAGAGGGAGTACAAAAGCAAGGGGATATTCCTGGATCGAGCACTTTAACCTGCAGAACTGAAGGATTTTAGGGATGGAGCAGGGGCACAGGGAGGGCACATCCAGGGGAAAAACAAAAGCAAAATTTTCTGGTGCCAGGCAGCTGCACTGGGGAGGAGGGGAGGGATGATCGGGGGTTTTGGGGTGGGATTTGATGCTCAGCCCCCCAGGAGCTGCACCCCAACCCTGAGCAGGGCTGGCTGGAGGTGCAGGACCGGAGCCAAGGGTGCCTGCATTTCCCTGTGGCCATGCCAGGCTGTGTGCCAGCTCTGGGTGCTGTGCTCCGTCCCCTCAAGCCGCAGCTGCAGCCCATTTCTGAGCCCAGCTGGGGTTTTGCAGGTGGGGAGGGAGGCCGAGCTTACCTTGAGCTCAATAAATCCTGTTCTCCCCCAGGATTCACCTTCTCCCTGGGCACACTGAAACCCTGGTGAGCTGCCCTGCAGCAACCCCAGCTCTGCACCTTGTCCCCAACTCTTGCAAGCAGGTCCTGCCATCCTGGCTGATTTTCCAGTTTAATCTCCTGTACTTTCAGTATCTTTGAGTCTTTACTGGCTTGGAAATGTCTTTTTTTTTTTTTTTTTTTTTTTTTATTCTTTCTCTCTCTCTCACCCTTGGTGCTACCATCAGCTTTCTGACACGAGGGTTTTATTGGAATAAAAGCAGATTTTTATCTCCCAAGCCTGTTTATTAAACTCTCTCCCTTCTTCCACAGTGAGCTGCCACCCACCCTCGCGGACGTTTGTCGATTCAAATCAGGTTTAATCAACTCACAATATTGGACACAGTAAAATTGGATTTTTGAAAGCCCAATAAAGTTGTGCCACTGCTCTGGAGGAGCTCAGATTTCATCACATCGTGTCAGCAGCCACAGGGAGCAGCCCATGAGGAGCTCATCTGCAGGGAGCAGCAAGCTGCTAAAAATGGATGGAGCCTCTCCTGAAGAAATATTGACTATTAGTATTCTTATTAACATTCTGCTGTCAGAAATGACCAGTGGTAATAAATACAGCTGTAGCTTTTCATCCCCCTGCCCATTCATCACTGTCTGCCTGAGCTTCCCTGGGTGCCCAGCTGCTCCCCACTGTGCACATGACCCCTCATTGGGCCCCATCTCTGCCCAAAAGGAGCTGTTTGCCCTCGTGCTGTGTCCTTTATTATTCATAATTATACTATATTCATTAATAATTATGTATTTATTGATACTTTTATTAATATTATTATTAATAAAATTATTGATTATTACATTATTAATTAATAATATACTCTTATTAATTTATATAATTAATAAATTTGTTGATGATTATATTATAATAATAAATTAATAAATTTTAAAATAATTATATTATTTTAAATTTAAATGATGATAGAAAAGTAATTTATAAATTAATGCATAATGTAAACTATTAATAATTATAATAATGTTGATAAATATCAATATAAATATAATCTATATTATAATAAACTATAATAAAATATAATTAATATTAGTATGTATTAATAAAATTTCTGTTAATTTTATTAAATCAATTAAATATACATTATTATTATTATTATTATTATTATTATTATTATTATTATTATTATTATTATTATTATTATTATTATTATTATTATTATTATTATTATACTATTACTATCACTATTTTGTTTGGGTTGGAAGGGACCTTAAAGCCCATCCCATTCCACCCCCTGCCATGGCAGGGACACCTTCCACTATCCCAGGCTCCAAGCCTGTCCAGCCTGGCCTTTTGTGGTATTTTTGGGGTTCCCCCATCATGGGGAGGAAAGATGAATCTGACTCTGTGTTCTTAGAAGGCTAATTTATTATTTTATGATCTATATTATATTAAAGAATGCTATACTAAACTATGCTAAAGAATAGAGAAAGGATACAGACAGAAAGCTAAGAGATAATAATGAATCTTGTGACTCCTTCCAGAGTCTGACACAGCCTGGCCCTGATTGGTCATTAAGTTAAAATAATTCACATGAGACCAATCAAACATGCACCTGTTGGATAAACAATCTCCAAACCACATTCCAAAGCAGCAAAACACAGGAGAAGCAAATCAGATAATTATTGTTTTCATTTTTCTCTGAGGCTTCTCAGCTTCCCAGGAGAAGAAATCCTGGCGAAGGGATTTTCCAGAAAATATGACAGTGACAGCCTTGGGCACTTCCAGGGATCCAGGGGCAGCTGCTCTGGGCACCCTGTGCCAGGGCTTCTCCACCCTCCCAGCCAGGAATTCCCAATTCCCAATCTCCCATCCATCCCTGCCCTCTGGCACTGGGAGCCATTCCCTGTGTCCTGTCCCTCCATCCCTTGTCCCAAATCCCTCTCCAGCTCTCTGAAGCCCCCAGGAACGGAGGCTGCAGTTCCTGATATTCACCTGTGGATCCCAAAATCTCCACAAGAGCTTTTGTGACTCTGTGCTTTTGTGGAACCAAACCCTTGGGGGTTTTAGGGCTGGGGATTCAGCATCACTTGTGCATTCAGCTGTGGGGTGATGGCGTCCCTGTCCCAGCATCCCAACGTGGCCAGCAGGACCAGCTTGGAAGGGACCTTGCTGCTCTGAGGGAATTAAATATTCACTGAGCAGCAAGGGAGTGTCTCTGCTGCTGCAAAGCAGCGTTTTCATGGCTGGGAACCACTGGTGCCTGCCCACTTTGGGGTAAAAAATGCCATAAAGGTAAAACAGGTTGTTTTGGAGGGCCTTTTGTGATGGGACGGGCTGTGCTGGGCAGAGCACTTGGCCCTCCTGTGGTCCCAACCCAGCAGGAACAATTTAATTTTTAATTATGAAGAAGCACTAAAGCCCATTTTTAAAGTATGTTTTGAATGGCTGCATCATAAATTAAGGTCAAAATACAATTTCTAAACTCTCAAGCCATGATGCAGAATTCACTTTATTGATTTTCTGTGTGATTTGTAGGAGCTCCCATCATTGTTTTGACAGTTTTATCCTGGAGTAATAGACTTCCTTTTGGATAATTACAGTTCCTACATTAAATTTCAATCTTCTGTCGGACTCAGATAATCACACTCAGATTGTGTTTCTTTCTTTAGCTGTACATACCCAATAAACTTCATATTACAGCACTAATTGTTTCAACACTGGAATTTCAGCAAGGAATTTCAACCCTTAACTTACAGAGACAAGTTCAAGGGTTAATCATGCAAAAAAACCCTTTAATCTCTAAAATTGGTGGCAACATTAATTTTTTAAGCAGTGAACATCTATTTTGGGGAAATAAACAGCCCAACAGGTGCTGTTGATCCATCATGAAGATATTTAAAGCTGATTAATTGCTCATGCCCACTTTGAGTGTGTCTCACCCTGGGTCACAGAGGGTCCCCAAGGGGTGACACTGAAAGTGCCACCACTTCCCTCTCCCAGCCCAGCACTGTGGGTGTTTGAGACTGTTCCTTAGCCTTTCCCAGAGTGAGACAGCAGATTCTCCCTCCAGAGCAAGCCCAGGAAGGTGTTTCACAGCTGATGCTGCAGCCACCCCCGTGCCTGGGCTATCTCTGCATCTCCAGCCTGCAGTGATCTCTCCCTCCGGTGCCCGGTCATTAAAAGGAAATTAATTTCAGCAGGCCCTGACGCAAGGAAACTCTTGGATTCCTGCTCTGTTATGACTGTTAACCAGCTAGATCTCTCTTTAATAGCTTATTTAAAGCGCTGGGCTCCTGACAGGCCGGGTGATGGATGGAGCTGTCAGCCCCGCTCCGTTTGGAGAGGAGAGGAACATCTCTTCAACCACGAGCTCCATAAATCAAAAGGATGAAAAGCAGCCAGTGCATTTTCCTGGACAGGAGAGTCCTTCTCCCTGCAGAGTGCAACAGGCACGAAATTGAGGCTGGATTGATCAGGTCTGGAACCCCTTTGGACAGGTGCTGGAATGGGAGGGAACGGGCACAGAGCAGCAAAGCCACACCTTGGGCACCCTGACACTCACCAGCAGCCCCTTCATGGCAATTCCAGTGCCACTGCTCGTGGAAACAGGGAATTGATGCTGTTCCCTGTGCTCCCAAAGCTGCCTGTGCTCTGGGGATGTGAGATCCCTGGAGGTTTGGCACTGCTGGAAGCACCACTCTTGTGCCAGCTTTGCCTGGGGAGGTGGTTCTGCCCCTTCATGCAGAAAATGAACTCCTGGGTTTTTTCTTGCCACAAAACCACCATCATATGGGCACCAGGCTGAGCAAAATTGAATCCCCATCCCTGGAGGGATGTAAAAGCCACATGGACATGGCATTTGGGGCCATGGGTTAGGGGTGGGCTTGGCAGTGCTGGGGCAATGGTTGGACCCGATCTCAGAGGTATTTTGCAACCTTAATGAATCTGATACGCCAAATATTCACAGGGCAGAGCTGTGGATTCTGCCAGGTGCGAGACCCTGCTAGCACTACAACCTTGTCTCCATGTTTTTTCCAGGCTGCCTTTCCCAGAGAGCTGATGGATGGGAGCAGGAGCCACCCCCACCCCCCTGCAGATGAGTGATTCGCAGCGCCTGAGTTTTGTTTAATATTGAAAGATGCGCAAAGCGTGGCTCTGACCTAGATTGGAGCTCTTGGGGGGAAGGCTGGGGAGCAGCCAGAGGAGGCAGGGCCTGTGCCTTGCCATGGAATGCTGCTGCTGCTGTGATAAAATAATCATTCAGGGATGGGAATTAACCCACTTAATCAGTGCTGCTCTGGGCTTGCTCCTCGCTGAGTGCTCAGAGGTGACTTGAGGTGCACAGACCCTGCTGGGCCCCAGTGGTCCCTGTGGCTTCTCCCAGCCTTGCCTTACCTCCAGGATTGCAAGATGTTTGAGCCTTCCTTTTTTCCCTTTTTCCTTCTCTATTTCTCCTTCCCATTCTTCTTTCCTTTCCCCTTCTCCTTTTCTCCTCTTCTCCTTTTCAGCTTTTCTCCTTCCTTCCCCTTCTATTCCTCCTTCTCCTTCTTTCTCCTTCTCCTCCCTCTCCTTACCTTTACCCTCCTTCTTATTTTCCCCTTTTCTCATTTTTCTCTCCCATTTTTCCCTTTCTTTTCCTTTGCTGGGGCTCCCCTGTAGCAGCCCCCAGCTCCTTTGGGATCACCTGCCCTGCCACGCCAGGAAAGCAGAGGGGTCCTTCAGATTCCAAAGATGGACATTTTTTAGAAAGCACACCCAAAGAGCTCTTTTTAGGTCAGAATATGCATTTTTAAACACTTCCCATCACATCCCAGTCATCACAGAGAGGTTTGTGTTTGACATACAAACCCTGGAATGCTCCCACAACTCCTCCAGGCTCGTCCTCAATCCCTTGGTCTGTTTTTTTTTGGGAGGAGGGGGCATTTTGTGTCACAGCAGTGGCAGATTGTGGCTCCCTGTCTGTCAAGTCCAAGGGTTTCACAGTGGAGCTGTCGAAGGAGAAGGGAAAACTGGTGAACCACATAATTAGTTTTTGATTCAGTGATTAATATCACTTGCAAACAGGTAATCACAGCCCGAGCAGGCTCTTCCATGATGTTCCTCCTAATGAACCAGCATGGCTGGCTGGTGCTTTGCCTTTCAATGGGAACACAAATGTCACATTCACATTTTATGAAAAATCCCTTCACCCAGGGTTTTTCTTCTGGGAAGCTGAGAAACCTCAAAGAAAGAGGAGAAAAAAGGAATTTGGGAAATTTAGAGACTATCAAGAAAAATTGACCGGTCTTATATCATGTGCAGTGCAAAGGACCAAAAGAGGCCAAAAGTAATCTCAGAGATGTTGCAAAAAGCAGGGGAAAAAGTCAAGGAGGAAGACATAACTTAGAAGGGAAGATATGAGGGACATGGCATGGACACTTTAAAAAAAAAAAAAAAAACCCTGAAAAAATCTTGCCCAAAGTCAAAGCCATCAAAAGGCATGGCATGCCATCAAGGGCAGGGACATGCAGCAAAGATTCCTCTATTGGTCCCTGCTTGAAATCACCATTTTTTTTCCCTTCCCAAAGGAAATTTCATTTTTGGGAAGGGAAAAGGGAATCTTGTGAACCCAAAAAGAAAGGCTTACAAACACTCTAGAAAGGAGAGAGGATGAAATGAAATGCAATGAAAAAAAAATCCCAAAATATCCAGAAAATTGGGAGATTTAGTGTCTTGAAAAAATGGTCGGTGAGGAAATGAGCTGCAGTGCAAAGGACTAAAAGAGGCCACAACTAATCTCAGCGATGTTGCAAAAGAAGGAGAAGAAGTCAAGGAGGAAGACATAACTTAGAGGGGAAGATAGGAGGGACATGGCATGGACACTTAAAAAAAAAAAACCTGGAAAAATCTTTTGCCCCAAAGTCAAAGCCATCCAAAGGCAGGCCATATGCCATCAAGGGCAGGGACATGCAGCAAAGCTTGCCAAAACTGATCCCCGCTGAAGGCCAAAAACAGGTAAGAAGGACTTACAAACACTCTGGAATGGAGATACCATCAAAGGAATTGCAATTGAGGAGAAAAAAAAAGGAATTTGGGAAATTTAGAGACTACAAGAAAACGGACTGGGGTTATATCATGTGCAGTGCAAAGGACCAAAAGAGGCCAAAAGTAATCTCACAGATGTTGCAAAAGCAGGGGAAAAGTCAAGGAGGAAGACATAACTTAGAAGGGAAGATATGAGGGACATGGCATGGACACTTTAAAAAAAAAAAAACCCTGAAAAAAATCTTGCCCAAAGTCAAAGCCATCAAAAGGCATGGCATGCCATCAAGGGCAGGGACATGCAGCAAAGATTCCTCTATTGGTCCCCATTGAAATCACAATTTTTTTCCCCCAAAAGGAAATTTCATTTCTTTTTGGGAGGGGAAAAGGAATCTTGTGAACCCAAAAAGAAAGGCTTACAAACACTCTAGAAAGGAGAGAGGATGAAATGAAATGCAATTGAAAAAAAAAACAAAATATCCAGAAAATTGGGAGATTTAGTGTCTTGAAAAAAATGGTCGGTGAGGAAATGAGCTGCAGTGCAAAGGACTAAAAGAGGCCACAACTAATCTCAGAATGTTGCAAAAGAAGGAGAAGAAGTCAAGGAGGAAGACATAACTTAGAGGGGAAGATAGGAGGGACATGGCATGGACACTTAAAAAAAAAAAAATCTCAAAAAAACTTTTTGCCCAAAGTCAAAAAGCCATCCAAAGGCAGGCCATATGCCATCAAGGGCAGGGACATGCAGCAAAGCTTGCAAAAAACTGATCCCCGCTGAAGGCCAAAACAGGTAAGAAGGACTTACAAACACTCTGGAATGGAGATACCATCAAAGGAATTGCAATTGAGGAGAAAAAAAAATTTGGGAAATTTAGAGACTACAAGAAAACGGACCGGTGTTATATCATGTGCAGTGCAAAGGACCAAAAGAGGCCAAAAGTAATCTCACAGATGTTGCAAAAGCAGGGGAAAAGTCAAGGAGGAAGACATAGGAAGACATAACTTAGAAGGGAAGATATGAGGGACATGGCATGGACACTTTAAAAAAAAAAAAAACCCTGAAAAAAAATCTTGCCCAAAGTCAAAGCCATCAAAAGGCATGGCATGCCATCAAGGGCAGGGACATGCAGCAAAGATTCCTCTATTGGTCCCTATTGAAAAAGAGGCCAAAAGATTTTTTTCCTTCCCAAAAGGAAATTTCATTTTTTTTGGGAAGGGAAAAGGGAATCTTGTGAACCCAAAAAAGAAAGGCTTACAAACACTCTAGAAAGGAGAGAGGATGAAATGAAATGCAATTGAAAAAAAACCCAAAATATCCAGAAAATTGGGAGATTTAGTGTCTTGAAAAAATGGTCGGTGAGGAAATGAGCTGCAGTGCAAAGGACTAAAAGAGGCCAACAACTAATCTCAGATGTTGCAAAAGAAAGGAGAAGAAGTCAAGGAGGAAGACATAACTTAGAGGGGAAGATAGGAGGGACATGGCATGGACACTAAAAAAAAAAAAAAAAAAACTTTGCCCAAAGTCAAAGCCATCCAAAGGCAGGCCATATGCCATCAAGGGCAGGGACATGCAGCAAAGCTTGCAAAACTGATCCCCGCTGAAGGCCAAAACAGGTAAGAAGGACTTACAAACACTCTGGAATGGAGATACCATCAAAGGAATTGCAATTGAGGAGAAAAAAAGGAATTTGGGAAATTTAGAGACTACAAGAAAACGGACCGGTGTTATATCATGTGCAGTGCAAAGGACCAAAAGAGGCCAAAAGTAATCTCACAGATGTTGCAAAAGCAGGGGAAAAAGTCAAGGAGGAAGACATAACTTAGAAGGGAAGATATGAGGGACATGGCATGGACACTTTAAAAAAAAAAAAAACCTGAAAAAATCTTGCCCAAAGTCAAAGCCATCCAAAGGCATGGCATGCCATCAAGGGCAGGGACATGCAGCAAAGATTCCTCTATTGGTCCCTTATTGAATTTTTATAACCATTTCATTAAGATTTTTTCCTTCCCAAAAGGAAATTTCATTTTTTTGGGAAGGGAAAAGGGAATCTTGTGAACCCAAAAAGAAAGGCTTACAAACACTCTAGAAAGGAGAGAGGATGAAATGAAATGCAATTGAAAAAAAAAAAGAAAATATCCAGAAAATTGGGAGATTTAGTGTCTTGAAAAAATGGTCGGTGAGGAAATGAGCTGCAGTGCAAAGGACTAAAAGAGGCCACAACTAATCTCAGCGATGTTGCAAAAGAAGGAGAAGAAGTCAAGGAGGAAGACATAACTTAGAGGGGAAGATAGGAGGGACATGGCATGGACACTTAAAAAAAAAAAAAAAAACCGAAAAAAATCTTGCCCAAAGTCAAAGCCATCCAAAGGCAGGCCATATGCCATCAAGGGCAGGGACATGCAGCAAAGCTTGCCAAAACTGATCCCCGCTGAAGGCCAAAACAGGTAAGAAGGACTTACAAACACTCTGGAATGGAGATACCATCAAAGGAATTGCAATTGAGGAGAAAAAAAGGAATTTGGGAAATTTAGAGACTACAAGAAAACGGACCGGTGTTATATCATGTGCAGTGCAAAGGACCAAAAGAGGCCAAAAGTAATCTCACAGATGTTGCAAAAGCAGGGGAAAAAGTCAAGGAGGAAGACATAACTTAGAAGGGAAGATATGAGGGACATGGCATGGACACTTTAAAAAGAAAAAAACTGAAAAAAAAATCTTGCCCAAATTCAAAGCCATCAAAAGGCATGGCATGCCATCAAGGGCAGGGACATGCAGCAAAGATTCCTCTATTGGTCCCTCATTGAATCACAAGATTTTTTTTTTCCTTCCCAAAAGGAAATTTCATTTTGGGAAGGGAAAAGGGAATCTTGAACCCAAAAAGAAAGGCTTACAAACACTCTAGAAAGGAGAGAGGATGAAATGAAATGCAATTGAAAAAAAAAAAACCAAAATATCCAGAAAATTGGGAGATTTAGTGTCTTGAAAAATGGTCGGTGAGGAAATGAGCTGCAGTGCAAAGGACTAAAAGAGGCCACAACTAATCTCAGCGATGTTGCAAAAAGAAGGAGAAGAAGTCAAGGAGGAAGACATAACTTAGAGGGGAAGATAGGAGGGACATGGCATGGACACTTAAAAAAAAAAAAACTGAAAAAAACTTTTGCCCAAAGTCAAAGCCATCCAAAGGCAGGCCATATGCCATCAAGGGCAGGGACATGCAGCAAAGCTTGCCAAAACTGATCCCCGCTGAAGGCCAAAACAGGTAAGAAGGACTTACAAACACTCTGGAATGGAGATACCATCAAAGGAATTGCAATTGAGGAGAAAAAAAAAAGGATTTGGGAAATTTAGAGACTACAAGAAAACGGACCGGTGTTATATCATGTGCAGTGCAAAGGACCAAAAGAGGCCAAAAGTAATCTCACAGATGTTGCAAAAAGCAGGGGAAAAGTCAAGGAGGAAGACATAACTTAGAAGGGAAGATATGAGGGACATGGCATGGACACTTTAAAAAAAAAAAAAAACCCTGAAAAAAAATCTTGCCCAAATTCAAAGCCATCAAAAGGCATGGCATGCCATCAAGGGCAGGGACATGCAGCAAAGATTCCTCTATTGGTCCCTTATTGAAATCACAAGATTTTTTTCCTTCCCAAAAGGAAATTTCATTTTTTTTGGGAAGGGAAAAGGAATCTTGAACCCAAAAAGAAAGGCTTACAAACACTCTAGAAAGGAGAGAGGATGAAATGAAATGCAATTGAAAAAAAAAACCAAAATATCCAGAAAATTGGGAGATTTAGTGTCTTGCAAAAATGGTCGGTGAGGAAATGAGCTGCAGTGCAAAGGACTAAAAGAGGCCACAACTAATCTCAGCGATGTTGCAAAAGAAGGAGAAGAAGTCAAGGAGGAAGACATAACTTAGAGGGGAAGATAGGAGGGACATGGCATGGACACTTAAAAAAAAAAAAACCAAAAAACTCTTGCCCAAAGTCAAAGCCATCCAAAGGCAGGCCATATGCCATCAAGGGCAGGGACATGCAGCAAAGCTTGCCAAAACTGATCCCCGCTGAAGGCCAAAAGAGGTAAGAAGGACTTACAAACACTCTGGAATGGAGATACCATCAAAGGAATTGCAATTGAGGAGAAAAAAAAAAAGGAATTTGGGAAATTTAGAGACTACAAGAAAACGGACCGGTGTTATATCATGTGCAGTGCAAAGGACCAAAAGAGGCCAAAAGTAATCTCACAGATGTTGCAAAAGCAGGGGAAAAGTCAAGGAGGAAGACATAACTTAGAAGGGAAGATATGAGGGACATGGCATGGACACTTTAAAAAGAAAAAACCCTGAAAAAATCTTGCCCAAATTCAAAGCCATCAAAAGGCATGGCATGCCATCAAGGGCAGGGACATGCAGCAAAGATTCCTCTATTGGTCCCTTTTATTGAATTTTTTAAGATTTTTTTTTTCTTCCCAAAAGGAAATTTCATTTTTTTTTAAGGGAAAAGGGAATCTTGTGAACCCAAAAAGAAAGGCTTACAAACACTCTAGAAAGGAGAGAGGATGAAATGAAATGCAATTGAAAAAAAAACCAAAATATCCAGAAAATTGGGAGATTTAGTGTCTTGAAAAAATGGTCGGTGAGGAAATGAGCTGCAGTGCAAAGGACTAAAAGAGGCCACAACTAATCTCAGCGATGTTGCAAAAGAAGGAGAAGAAGTCAAGGAGGAAGACATAACTTAGAGGGGAAGATAGGAGGGACATGGCATGGACACTTAAAAAAAAGAATCTCAAAAAACTCTTGCCCAAAGTCAAAGCCATCCAAAGGCAGGCCATATGCCATCAAGGGCAGGGACATGCAGCAAAGCTTGCAAAACTGATCCCCGCTGAAGGCCAAAACAGGTAAGAAGGACTTACAAACACTCTGGAATGGAGATACCATCAAAGGAATTGCAATTGAGGAGAAAAAAAGGAATTTGGAAATTTAGAGACTACAAGAAAACGGACCGGGTGTTATATCATGTGCAGTGCAAAAAGGACCAAAAGAGGCCAAAAGTAATCTCACAGATGTTGCAAAAGCAGGGGAAAAGTCAAGGAGGAAGACATAACTTAGAAGGGAAGATATGAGGGACATGGCATGGACACTTTAAAAAAAAAAAAACCCTGAAAAAATCTGCCCAAATTCAAAGCCATCAAAAGGCATGGCATGCCATCAAGGGCAGGGACATGCAGCAAAGATTCCTCTATTGGTCCCTTTTGAAATCACAAGATTTTTTCCTTCCCAAAAGGAAATTTCATTTCCTTTTGGAAGGGAAAAGGGAATCTTGAACCCAAAAAGAAAGGCTTACAAACACTCTAGAAAGGAGAGAGGATGAAATGAAATGCAATTGAAAAAAAAACCAAAAAATCCAGAAAATTGGGAGATTTAGTGTCTTGAAAAAAAAAGGTCGGTGAGGAAATGAGCTGCAGTGCAAAGGACTAAAAGAGGCCAACACTAATCTCAGCGATGTTGCAAAAGAAGGAGAAGAAGTCAAGGAGGAAGACATAACTTAGAGGGGAAGATAGGAGGGACATGGCATGGACACTTAAAAAAAAAAAAAAAAAAAATCTTGCCCAAAGTCAAAGCCATCCAAAGGCAGGCTATATGCCATCAAGGGCAGGGACATGCAGCAAAGCTTGCCAAAACTGATCCCCGCTGAAGGCCAAAACAGGTAAGAAGGACTTACAAACACTCTGGAATGGAGATACCATCAAAGGAATTGCAATTGAGGAGAAAAAAAAAGAATTTGGGAAATTTAGAGACTACAAGAAAACGGACCGGTGTTATATCATGTGCAGTGCAAAGGACCAAAAGAGGCCAAAAGTAATCTCACAGATGTTGCAAAAGCAGGGGGAAAAAGTCAAGGAGGAAGACATAACTTAGAAGGGAAGATATGAGGGACATGGCATGGACACTTTAAAAAAAAAAAAAACCCTGAAAAAATCTTGCCCAAAGTCAAAGCCATCAAAAGGCATGGCATGCCATCAAGGGCAGGGACATGCAGCAAAGATTCCTCTATTGGTCCCTTATTGAAATCACAAGATTTTTTTTCCTTCCCAAAAGGAAATTTCATTTTTTTTGGAAGGGAAAAGGAATCTTGTGAACCCAAAAAGAAAGGCTTACAAACACTCTAGAAAGGAGAGAGGATGAAATGAAATGCAATTGAAAAAAAAAAAGGAAAATATCCAGAAAATTGGGAGATTTAGTGTCTTGAAAAAATGGTCGGTGAGGAAATGAGCTGCAGTGCAAAGGACTAAAAGAGGCCAACACTAATCTCAGCGATGTTGCAAAAGAAGGAGAAGAAGTCAAGGAGGAAGACATAACTTAGAGGGGAAGATAGGAGGGACATGGCATGGACACTTAAAAAAAAAACCAAAAAACTCTTGCCCAAAGTCAAAGCCATCCAAAGGCAGGCCATATGCCATCAAGGGCAGGGACATGCAGCAAAGCTTGCCAAAACTGATCCCGCTGAAAGGCCAAAAAGGTAAGAAGGACTGAAGGCCAAAACAGGTAAGAAGGACTTACAAACACTCTGGAATGGAGATACCATCAAAGGAATTGCAATTGAGGAGAAAAAAAAGGAATTTGGGAAATTTAGAGACTACAAGAAAAACGGACCGGTGTTATATCATGTGCAGTGCAAAGGACCAAAAGAGGCCAAAAGTAATCTCACAGATGTTGCAAAAGCAGGGGAAAAGTCAAGGAGGAAGACATAACTTAGAAGGGAAGATATGAGGGACATGGCATGGACACTTTAAAAAAAAAAACCCTGAAAAAATCTTGCCCAAAGTCAAAGCCATCAAAAGGCATGGGCATGGCATGCCATCAAGGGCAGGGACATGCAGCAAAGATTCCTCTATTGGTCCCTTATTGAAATCACAATTTTTTTTCTTCCCAAAAGGAAATTTCATTTCCTTTTGGGAAGGGAAAAGGGAATCTTGTGAACCCAAAAAGAAAGGCTTACAAACACTCTAGAAAGGAGAGAGGATGAAATGAAATGCAATTGAAAAAAAACCCCAAAATATCCAGAAAATTGGGAGATTTAGTGTCTTGAAAAAATGGTCGGTGATGAAATGAGCTGCAGTGCAAAGGACTAAAAGAGGCCAACACTAATCTCAGCGATGTTGCAAAAGAAGGAGAAGAAGTCAAGGAGGAAGACATAACTTAGAGGGGAAGATAGGAGGGACATGGCATGGACACTTAAAAAAAAAAAAAAAAACCCAAAAAAAAATTTGCCCAAAGTCAAAGCCATCCATCCAAAGGCAGGCCATATGCCATCAAGGGCAGGGACATGCAGCAAAGCTTGCCAAAACTGATCCCCGCTGAAGGCCAAAACAGGTAAGAAGGACTTACAAACACTCTGGAATGGAGATACCATCAAAGGAATTGCAATTGAGGAGAAAAAAAAAAATTTGGGAAATTTAGAGACTACAAGAAAACGGACCGGTGTTATATCATGTGCAGTGCAAAGGACCAAAAGAGGCCAAAAGTAATCTCACAGATGTTGCAAAAGCAGGGGAAAAGTCAAGGAGGAAGACATAACTTAGAAGGGAAGATATGAGGGACATGGCATGGACACTTTAAAAAAAAAAAAAACCTGAAAAAAAATCTTGCCCAAATTCAAAGCCATCAAAAGGCATGGCATGCCATCAAGGGCAGGGACATGCAGCAAAGATTCCTCTATTGGTCCCTTATTGAAATCACAAAGATTTTTTTCCTTCCCAAAAGGAAATTTCATTTTTTTTTGGAAGGGAAAAGGGAATCTTGTGAACCCAAAAAGAAAGGCTTACAAACACTCTAGAAAGGAGAGAGGATGAAATGAAATGCAATTGAAAAAAAAAACCCAAAATATCCAGAAAATTGGGAGATTTAGTGTCTTGAAAAAATGGTCGGTGATGAAATGAGCTGCAGTGCAAAGGACTAAAAGAGGCCAACACTAATCTCAGCGATGTTGCAAAAAAGAAGGAGAAGAAGTCAAGGAGGAAGACATAACTTAGAGGGGAAGATAGGAGGGACATGGCATGGACACTTAAAAAAAAAAAAAAAAAAAAAAAAAACTCTTGCCCAAAGTCAAAGCCATCCAAAGGCAGGCCATATGCCATCAAGGGCAGGGACATGCAGCAAAGCTTGCCAAAACTGATCCCCGCTGAAGGCCAAAACAGGTAAGAAGGACTTACAAACACTCTGGAATGGAGATACCATCAAAGGAATTGCAATTGAGGAGAAAAAAAAAAGGAATTTGGGAAATTTAGAGACTACAAGAAAACGGACCGGTGTTATATCATGTGCAGTGCAAAGGACCAAAAGAGGCCAAAAGTAATCTCACAGATGTTGCAAAAGCAGGGGAAAAAGTCAAGGAGGAAGACATAACTTAGAAGGGAAGATATGAGGGACATGGCATGGACACTTTAAAAAAAGAAAAAACCCTGAAAAAAATCTTGCCCAAAGTCAAAGCCATCAAAAGGCATGGCATGCCATCAAGGGCAGGGACATGCAGCAAAGATTCCTCTATTGGTCCCCATTGAAATCACAAGATTCCCTTTTCCCTTCCCAAAAGGAAATGAAATTTCCTTTTGGGAAGGGAAAGGGAATCTTGTGAACCCAAAAAGAAAGGCTTACAAACACTCTAGAAAGGAGAGAGGATGAAATGAAATGCAATTGAAAAGAAACCCAAAATATCCAGAAAATTGGGAGATTTAGTGTCTTGAAAACATGGTCGGTGAGGAAATGAGCTGCAGTGCAAAGGACTAAAAGAGGCCACAACTAATCTCAGCGATGTTGCAAAAGAAGGAGAAGAAGTCAAGGAGGAAGACATAACTTAGAGGGGAAGATAGGAGGGACATGGCATGGACACTTAAAAAAAAAAAAACAAAAAACTCTTGCCCAAAGTCAAAGCCATCCAAAGGCAGGCCATATGCCATCAAGGGCAGGGACATGCAGCAAAGCTTGCCAAAACTGATCCCCGCTGAAGGCCAAAACAGGTAAGAAGGACTTACAAACACTCTGGAATGGAGATACCATCAAAGGAATTGCAATTGAGGAGAAAAAAAAATAATTTGGGAAATTTAGAGACTACAAGAAAACGGACCGGTGTTATATCATGTGCAGTGCAAAGGACCAAAAGAGGCCAAAAGTAATCTCACAGATGTTGCAAAAGCAGGGGAAAAAGTCAAGGAGGAAGACATAACTTAGAAGGGAAGATATGAGGGACATGGCATGGACACTTTAAAAAAAAAAACCTGAAAAAAATCTTGCCCAAATTCAAAGCCATCAAAAAGGCATGGCATGCCATCAAGGGCAGGGACATGCAGCAAAGATTCCTCTATTGGTCCCTTTGATTGAAAATATCACAAGATTTTTTTCCTTCCCAAAAGAAATTTCATTTTTTTGGGAAGGGAAAAGGGAATCTTGTGAACCCAAAAAGAAAGGCTTACAAACACTCTAGAAAGGAGAGAGGATGAAATGAAATGCAATTGAAAAAAAAAAAAAAATATACAGAAAATTGGGAGATTTAGTGTCTTGAAAAAATGGTCGGTGAGGAAATGAGCTGCAGTGCAAAGGACTAAAAGAGGCCAACACTAATCTCAGCGATGTTGCAAAAGAAGGAGAAGAAGTCAAGGAGGAAGACATAACTTAGAGGGGAAGATAGGAGGGACATGGCATGGACACTTAAAAAAAAAAAAACCCAAAAAACTCTTGCCCAAAGTCAAAGCCATCCAAAGGCAGGCCATATGCCATCAAGGGCAGGGACATGCAGCAAAGCTTGCCAAAACTGATCCCCGCTGAAGGCCAAAACAGGTAAGAAGGACTTACAAACACTCTGGAATGGAGATACCATCAAAGGAATTGCAATTGGAGGAGAAAAAAAAGGAATTTGGGAAATTTAGAGACTACAAGAAAACGGACCGGTGTTATATCATGTGCAGTGCAAAGGACCAAAAGAGGCCAAAAGTAATCTCACAGATGTTGCAAAAGCAGGGGAAAAAGTCAAGGAGGAAGACATAACTTAGAAGGGAAGATATGAGGGACATGGCATGGACACTTTAAAAAAAAAAAAAACCTGAAAAAAATCTTGCCCAAAGTCAAAGCCATCAAAAAAGCATGGCATGCCATCAAGGGCAGGGACATGCAGCAAAGATTCCTCTATTGGTCCCTTATTGAAATCACAAGATTTTTTTTCCTCCCAAAAGGAAATTTCATTTTTTTGGAAGGGAAAAGGGAATCTTGTGAACCCAAAAAGAAAGGCTTACAAACACTCTAGAAAGGAGAGAGGATGAAATGAAATGCAATTGAAAAAAAAAATATCCAGAAAATTGGGAGATTTAGTGTCTTGAAAAATGGTCGGTGAGGAAATGAGCTGCAGTGCAAAGGACTAAAAGAGGCCACAACTAATCTCAGCGATGTTGCAAAAGAAGGAGAAGAAGTCAAGGAGGAAGACATAACTTAGAGGGGAAGATAGGAGGGACATGGCATGGACACTTAAAAAAAAAAAACCAAAAAAAACTTGCCCAAAGTCAAAGCCATCCAAAGGCAGGCCATATGCCATCAAGGGCAGGGACATGCAGCAAAGCTTGCAAAACTGATCCCCGCTGAAGGCCAAAACAGGTAAGAAGGACTTACAAACACTCTGGAATGGAGATACCATCAAAGGAATTGCAATTGAGGAGAAAAAAAAAAAGATTTGGGAAATTTAGAGACTACAAGAAAACGGACCGGTGTTATATCATGTGCAGTGCAAAGGACCAAAAGAGGCCAAAAGTAATCTCACAGATGTTGCAAAAGCAGGGGAAAAAGTCAAGGAGGAAGACATAACTTAGAAGGGAAGATATGAGGGACATGGCATGGACACTTTAAAAAAAGAAAAAAACCCTGAAAAAAATCTTGCCCAAATTCAAAGCCATCAAAAGGCATGGCATGCCATCAAGGGCAGGGACATGCAGCAAAGATTCCTCTATTGGTCCCTTATTGAAATCACAAGATTTTTTTCCTTCCCAAAAGGAAATTTCATTTCCTTTTGGGAAGGGAAAAGGGAATCTTGTGAACCCAAAAAGAAAGGCTTACAAACACTCTAGAAAGGAGAGAGGATGAAATGAAATGCAATTGAAAAAAAACCCAAAATATCCAGAAAATTGGGAGATTTAGTGTCTTGAAAAAAAAATGGTCGGGTGGTGAGGAAATGAGCTGCAGTGCAAAGGACTAAAAGAGGCCAAACTAATCTCAGCGATGTTGCAAAAGAAGGAGAAGAAGTCAAGGAGGAAGACATAACTTAGAGGGGAAGATAGGAGGGACATGGCATGGACACTTAAAAAAAAAAAAAAAAAAAACTTTGCCCAAAGTCAAAGCCATCCAAAGGCAGGCCATATGCCATCAAGGGCAGGGACATGCAGCAAAGCTTGCCAAAACTGATCCCCGCTGAAGGCCAAAACAGGTAAGAAGGACTTACAAACACTCTGGAATGGAGATACCATCAAAGGAATTGCAATTGAGGAGAAAAAAAAAAAAAATTTGGGAAATTTAGAGACTACAAGAAAACGGACCGGTGTTATATCATGTGCAGTGCAAAGGACCAAAAGAGGCCAAAAGTAATCTCACAGATGTTGCAAAAGCAGGGGAAAAGTCAAGGAGGAAGACATAACTTAGAAGGGAAGATATGAGGGACATGGCATGGACACTTTAAAAAAGAAAAAAACCCTGAAAAAAATCTTGCCCAAAGTCAAAGCCATCAAAAGGCATGGCATGCCATCAAGGGCAGGGACATGCAGCAAAGATTCCTCTATTGGTCCCTTATTGAAATCACAAGATTTTTTTCCTTCCCAAAAGGAAATTTCATTTCCTTTTGGGAAGGGAAAAGGGAATCTTGTGAACCCAAAAAGAAAGGCTTACAAACACTCTAGAAAGGAGAGAGGATGAAATGAAATGCAATTGAAAAAAAACCCAAAATATCCAGAAAATTGGGAGATTTAGTGTCTTGAAAAAATGGTCGGTGATGAAATGAGCTGCAGTGCAAAGGACTAAAAGAGGCCAACACTAATCTCAGCGATGTTGCAAAAGAAGGAGAAGAAGTCAAGGAGGAAGACATAACTTAGAGGGGAAGATAGGAGGGACATGGCATGGACACTTAAAAAAAAAAACCAAAAAAACTCTTGCCCAAAGTCAAAGCCATCCAAAGGCAGGCCATATGCCATCAAGGGCAGGGACATGCAGCAAAGCTTGCCAAAACTGATCCCCGCTGAAGGCCAAAAGAGGTAAGAAGGACTTACAAACACTCTGGAATGGAGATACCATCAAAGGAATTGCAATTGGAGGAGAAAAAAAAGGAATTTGGGAAATTTAGAGACTACAAGAAAACGGACCGGTGTTATATCATGTGCAGTGCAAAGGACCAAAAGAGGCCAAAAGTAATCTCACAGATGTTGCAAAAGCAGGGGAAAAAGTCAAGGAGGAAGACATAACTTAGAAGGGAAGATATGAGGGACATGGCATGGACACTTTAAAAAAAGAAAAAACCCTGAAAAAAATCTTGCCCAAAGTCAAAGCCATCAAAAGGCATGGCATGCCATCAAGGGCAGGGACATGCAGCAAAGATTCCTCTATTGGTCCCTTATTGAAATCACAAGATTTTTTTCTTCCCAAAAGGAAATTTCATTTTTTTTGGGAAGGGAAAAGGGAATCTTGTGAACCCAAAAAGAAAGGCTTACAAACACTCTAGAAAGGAGAGAGGATGAAATGAAATGCAATTGAAAAAAAAACCCAAAATATCCAGAAAATTGGGAGATTTAGTGTCTTGAAAAAATGGTCGGTGAGGAAATGAGCTGCAGTGCAAAGGACTAAAAGAGGCCAACAACTAATCTCAGCGATGTTGCAAAAGAAGGAGAAGAAGTCAAGGAGGAAGACATAACTTAGAGGGGAAGATAGGAGGGACATGGCATGGACACTTAAAAAAAAAAAACCCAAAAACTCTTGCCCAAAGTCAAAGCCATCCAAAGGCAGGCCATATGCCATCAAGGGCAGGGACATGCAGCAAAGCTTGCCAAAACTGATCCCCGCTGAAGGCCAAAACAGGTAAGAAGGACTTACAAACATTCTGGAAGGGAGATACCATCAAAGGAATTGCAATTGGAGGAGAAAAAAAAGGAATTTGGGAAATTTAGAGACTACAAGAAAACGGACCGGTGTTATATCATGTGCAGTGCAAAGGACCAAAAGAGGCCAAAAGTAATCTCACAGATGTTGCAAAAGCAGGGGAAAAAGTCAAGGAGGAAGACATAACTTAGAAGGGAAGATATGAGGGACATGGCATGGACACTTTAAAAAAAACAAAAAACCCTGAAAAAAATCTTGCCCAAATTCAAAGCCATCAAAAGGCATGGCATGCCATCAAGGGCAGGGACATGCAGCAAAGATTCCTCTATTGGTCCCTTATTGAATCACAAGATTTTTTTTTCCTTCCCAAAAGGAAATTTCATTTTTTTGGGAAGGGAAAAGGGAATCTTGTGAACCCAAAAAGAAAGGCTTACAAACACTCTAGAAAGGAGAGAGGATGAAATGAAATGCAATTGAAAAAAAAAAAAACCAAAATATCCAGAAAATTGGGAGATTTAGTGTCTTGAAAAAATGGTCGGTGAGGAAATGAGCTGCAGTGCAAAGGACTAAAAGAGGCCACAACTAATCTCAGCGATGTTGCAAAAGAAGGAGAAGAAGTCAAGGAGGAAGACATAACTTAGAGGGGAAGATAGGAGGGACATGGCATGGACACTTAAAAAAAAGAATCTCAAAAAAAATCTTGCCCAAAGTCAAAGCCATCCAAAGGCAGGCCATATGTCATCAAGGGCAGGGACATGCAGCAAAGCTTGCCAAAACTGATCCCCGCTGAAGGCCAAAACAGGTAAGAAGGACTTACAAACACTCTGGAATGGAGATACCATCAAAGGAATTGCAATTGAGGAGGAAAAAAAAAGGAATTTGGGAAATTTAGAGACTACAAGAAAACGGACCGGTGTTATATCATGTGCAGTGCAAAGGACCAAAAGAGGCCAAAAGTAATCTCACAGATGTTGCAAAAGCAGGGGAAAAGTCAAGGAGGAAGACATAACTTAGAAGGGAAGATATGAGGGACATGGCATGGACACTTTAAAAAAAAAAAAAAAACCTGAAAAAAATCTTGCCCAAATTCAAAGCCATCAAAAGGCATGGCATGCCATCAAGGGCAGGGACATGCAGCAAAGATTCCTCTATTGGTCCCTTATTGAAATCACAAGATTTTTTTTCCTTCCCAAAAGGAAATTTCATTTTTTTGGGAAGGGAAAAGGGAATCTTGAAACCCAAAAAGAAAGGCTTACAAACACTCTAGAAAGGAGAGAGGATGAAATGAAATGAATGAAAAAAAAACCCAAAATATCCAGAAAATTGGGAGATTTAGTGTCTTGAAAAAATGGTCGGTGAGGAAATGAGCTGCAGTGCAAAGGACTAAAAGAGGCCACAACTAATCTCAGCGATGTTGCAAAAAGAAGGAGAAGAAGTCAAGGAGGAAGACATAACTTAGAGGGGAAGATAGGAGGGACATGGCATGGACACTTAAAAAAAAAAAAACCCAAAAAACTTTGCCCAAAGTCAAAGTCAAAGCATCCAAAGGCAGGCCATATGCCATCAAGGGCAGGGACATGCAGCAAAGCTTGCCAAAACTGATCCCCGCTGAAGGCCAAAACAGGTAAGAAGGACTTACAAACACTCTGGAATGGAGATACCATCAAAGGAATTGCAATTGAGGAGAAAAAAGGAATTTGGGAAATTTAGAGACTACAAGAAAACGGACCGGTGTTATATCATGTGCAGTGCAAAGGACCAAAAGAGGCCAAAAGTAATCTCACAGATGTTGCAAAAGCAGGGGAAAAGTCAAGGAGGAAGACATAACTTAGAAGGGAAGATATGAGGGACATGGCATGGACACTTTAAAAAAAAAAAAAACCCTGAAAAAATCTTGCCCAAAGTCAAAGCCATCAAAAGGCATGGCATGCCATCAAGGGCAGGGACATGCAGCAAAGATTCCTCTATTGGTCCCTATTGAAATCACAAGATTTTTTCCTTCCCAAAAGGAAATTTCATTTTTTTTTGGGAAGGGAAAAGGGAATCTTGAAACCCAAAAAGAAAGGCTTACAAACACTCTAGAAAGGAGAGAGGATGAAATGAAATGCAATTGAAAAAAAAACCAAAAATATCCAGAAAATTGGGAGATTTAGTGTCTTGAAAAAATGGTCGGTGAGGAAATGAGCTGCAGTGCAAAGGACTAAAAGAGGCCACAACTAATCTCAGCGATGTTGCAAAAGAAGGAGAAGAAGTCAAGGAGGAAGACATAACTTAGAGGGGAAGATAGGAGGGACATGGCAGACACTTAAAAAAAAAAAAAAACCCAAAAAAATCTTTGCCCAAAGTCAAAGCCATCCAAAGGCAGGCCATATGCCATCAAGGGCAGGGACATGCAGCAAAGCTTGCCAAAACTGATCCCCGCTGAAGGCCAAAACAGGTAAGAAGGACTTACAAACACTCTGGAATGGAGATACCATCAAAGGAATTGCAATTGAGGAGGAAAAAAAAAGAATTTGGGAAATTTAGAGACTACAAGAAAACGGACCGGTGTTATATCATGTGCAGTGCAAAGGACCAAAAGAGGCCAAAAGTAATCTCACAGATGTTGCAAAAGCAGGGGAAAAGTCAAGGAGGAAGACATAACTTAGAAGGGAAGATATGAGGGACATGGCATGGACACTTTAAAAAAAAAAAAAACCCTGAAAAAAAAAGGAATTGCCCAAAGTCAAAGCCATCAAAAGGCATGGCATGCCATCAAGGGCAGGGACATGCAGCAAAGATTCCTCTATTGGTCCCTTGAAATCACAAGATTTTTTTTCCCTTCCCAAAAGGAAATTTCATTTTGGGGAAGGGAAAAGGGAATCTTGTGAACCCAAAAAGAAAGGCTTACAAACACTCTAGAAAGGAGAGAGGATGAAATGAAATGCAATTGAAAAAAACCCCAAAATATCCAGAAAATTGGGAGATTTGGTGTCTTGAAAAAATGGTCGGTGAGGAAATGAGCTGCAGTGCAAAGGACTAAAAGAGGCCACAACTAATCTCAGCGATGTTGCAAAAGAAGGAGAAGAAGTCAAGGAGGAAGACATAACTTAGAGGGGAAGATAGGAGGGACATGGCATGGACACTTAAAAAAAAAAAACCCAAAAAACTCTTGCCCAAAGTCAAAGCCATCCAAAGGCAGGCCATATGTCATCAAGGGCAGGGACATGCAGCAAAGCTTGCCAAAACTGATCCCCGCTGAAGGCCAAAACAGGTAAGAAGGACTTACAAACACTCTGGAATGGAGATACCATCAAAGGAATTGCAATTGAGGAGAAAAAAAAAAGGATTTGGGAAATTTAGAGACTACAAGAAAACGGACCGGTGTTATATCATGTGCAGTGCAAAGGACCAAAAGAGGCCAAAAGTAATCTCACAGATGTTGCAAAAGCAGGGGAAAAAGTCAAGGAGGAAGACATAACTTAGAAGGGAAGATATGAGGGACATGGCATGGACACTTTAAAAAAAGAAAAAAACCCTGAAAAAAATCTTGCCCAAATTCAAAGCCATCAAAAGGCATGGCATGCCATCAAGGGCAGGGACATGCAGCAAAGATTCCTCTATTGGTCCCTATTGAAATCACAAAGATTTTTTCCCTTCCCAAAAGGAAATTTCATTTTTTTTGGAGGGGGAAAAGGGAATCTTGTGAACCCAAAAAGAAAGGCTTACAAACACTCTAGAAAGGAGAGAGGATGAAATGAAATGCAATTGAAAAAAACCCCAAAATATCCAGAAAATTGGGAGATTTAGTGTCTTGAAAAAATGGTCGGTGAGGAAATGAGCTGCAGTGCAAAGGACTAAAAGAGGCCACAACTAATCTCAGCGATGTTGCAAAAGAAGGAGAAGAAGTCAAGGAGGAAGACATAACTTAGAGGGGAAGATAGGAGGGACATGGCATGGACACTTAAAAAAAAAAAACCAAAAAACTCTTGCCCAAAGTCAAAGCTTGCCCAAAGTCAAAGCCATCCAAAGGCAGGCCATATGCCATCAAGGGCAGGGACATGCAGCAAAGCTTGCCAAAACTGATCCCCGCTGAAGGCCAAAACAGGTAAGAAGGACTTACAAACACTCTGGAATGGAGATACCATCAAAGGAATTGCAATTGGAGGAGAAAAAAAAGGAATTTGGGAAATTTAGAGACTACAAGAAAACGGACCGGTGTTAGATCATGTGCAGTGCAAAGGACCAAAAGAGGCCAAAAGTAATCTCACAGATGTTGCAAAAGCAGGGGAAAAAGTCAAGGAGGAAGACATAACTTAGAAGGGAAGATATGAGGGACATGGCATGGACACTTTAAAAAAAGAAAAAAACCCTGAAAATATCTTGCCCAAATTCAAAGCCATCCAAAGGCATGGCATGCCATCAAGGGCAGGGACATGCAGCAAAGATTCCTCTATTGGTCCGCATTGAAATCACAAGATTCCCTTTCCCTTCCCAAAAGGAAATTTCATTTCCTTTTGGGAAGGGAAAAGGGAATCTTGTGAACCCAAAAAGAAAGGCTTACAAACACTCTAGAAAGGAGAGAGGATGAAATGAAATGCAATTGAAAAAAAAACCAAAATATCCAGAAAATTGGGAGATTTAGTGTCTTGAAAAAATGGTCGGTGAGGAAATGAGCTGCAGTGCAAAGGACTAAAAGAGGCCACAACTAATCTCAGCGATGTTGCAAAAGAAGGAGAAGAAGTCAAGGAGGAAGACATAACTTAGAGGGGAAGATAGGAGGGACATGGCATGGACACTTAAAAAAAAGAATCTCAAAAAACTCTTGCCCAAAGTCAAAGCCATCCAAAGGCAGGCCATATGCCATCAAGGGCAGGGACATGCAGCAAAGCTTGCCAAAACTGATCCCCGCTGAAGGCCAAAACAGGTAAGAAGGACTTACAAACACTCTGGAATGGAGATACCATCAAAGGAATTGCAATTGGAGGAGAAAAAAAAGGAATTTGGGAAATTTAGAGACTACAAGAAAACGGACCGGTGTTAGATCATGTGCAGTGCAAAGGACCAAAAGAGGCCAAAAGTAATCTCACAGATGTTGCAAAAGCAGGGGAAAAAGTCAAGGAGGAAGACATAACTTAGAAGGGAAGATATGAGGGACATCGTATGGACACTTTAAAAAAGAAAAAAACCCTGAAAAAAATCTTGCCCAAAGTCAAAGCCATCAAAAGGCATGGCATGCCATCAAGGGCAGGGACATGCAGCAAAGATTCCTCTATTGGTCCCCATTGAAATCACAAGATTTTTTCCTTCCCAAAAGGAAATTTCATTTTTGGAAGGGAAAAGGGAATCTTGTGAACCCAAAAAGAAAGGCTTACAAACACTCTAGAAAGGAGAGAGGATGAAATGAAATGCAATTGAAAAAAAAAAAAAATATCCAGAAAATTGGGAGATTTAGTGTCTTGAAAAAATGGTCGGTGAGGAAATGAGCTGCAGTGCAAAGGACTAAAAGAGGCCACAACTAGTCTCAGCGATGTGGCAAAAGAAGGAGAAGAAGTCAAGGAGGAAGACATAACTTAGAGGGGAAGATAGGAGGGACATGGCATGGACACTTAAAAAAAAAAAAAAACCTCAAAAAATCTTGCCCAAAGTCAAAGCCATCCAAAGGCAGGCCATATGCCATCAAGGGCAGGGACATGCAGCAAAGCTTGCCAAAACTGATCCCCGCTGAAGGCCAAAACAGGTAAGAAGGACTTACAAACACTCTGGAATGGAGATACCATCAAAGGAATTGCAATTGGAGGAGAAAAAAAAAGAATTTGGGAAATTTAGAGACTCCAAGAAAACGGACCGGTGTTATATCATGTGCAGTGCAAAGGACCAAAAGAGGCCAAAAGTAATCTCACAGATGTTGCAAAAGCAGGGGAAAAAGTCAAGGAGGAAGACATAACTTAGAAGGGAAGATATGAGGGACATGGCATGGACACTTTAAAAAAAAAAAAAAAACCCTGAAAAAAAATCTTGCCCAAATTCAAAGCCATCAAAAGGCATGGCATGCCATCAAGGGCAGGGACATGCAGCAAAGATTCCTCTATTGGTCCCTTGAAATCACAAGATTTTTTCCTTCCCAAAAGGAAATTTCATTTTTTTGGGAAGGGAAAAGGGAATCTTGTGAACCCAAAAAGAAAGGCTTACAAACACTCTAGAAAGGAGAGAGGATGAAATGAAATGCAATTGAAAAAAAACCCAAAATATCCAGAAAATTGGGAGATTTAGTGTCTTGAACAAATGGTTGGTGATGAAATGAGCTGCAGTGCAAAGGACTAAAAGAGGCCACAACTAATCTCAGCGATGTTGCAAAAGAAGGAGAAGAAGTCAAGGAGGGAGACGTAACTTAGAGGGGAAGTTGTGAGGGACATGGCATGGACACTTAAAAAAAAAAAAACCCAAAAAACTTGCCCAAAGTCAAAGCCATCCAAAGGCAGGCCATATGCCATCAAGGGCAGGGACATGCAGCAAAGCTTGCCAAAAGTGATCCCCGCTGAAGGCCAAAACAGGTAAGAAGGACTTACAAACACTCTGGAATGGAGATACCATCAAAGGAATTGCAATTGGAGGAGAAAAAAAAGGAATTTGGGAAATTTAGAGACTACAAGAAAACGGACCGGTGTTATATCATGTGCAGTGCAAAGGACCAAAAGAGGCCAAAAGTAATCTCACAGATGTTGCAAAAGCAGGGGAAAAAGTCAAGGAGGAAGACATAACTTAGAAGGGAAGATATGAGGGACATGGCATGGACACTTAAAAAGAAAAACCCTGAAAAAAAATCTTGCCCAAATTCAAAGCCATCAAAAGGCATGGCATGCCATCAAGGGCAGGGACATGCAGCAAAGATTCCTCTATTGGTCCCCATTGAAATCACAAGATTTTTTTTCCTTCCCAAAAGGAAATTTCATTTTTGGAAGGGAAAAGGAATCTTGTGAACCCAAAAAAAAAGGGCTTACAAACACTCTAGAAAGGAGAGAGGATGAAATGAAATGCAATGAAAAAAAACCCAAAATATCCAGAAAATTGGGAGATTTAGTGTCTTGAAAAATGGTCGGTGAGGAAATGAGCTGCAGTGCAAAGGACTAAAAGAGGCCACAACTAATCTCAGCGATGTTGCAAAAGAAGGAGAAGAAGTCAAGGAGGAAGACATAACTTAGAGGGGAAGATAGGAGGGACATGGCATGGACACTTAAAAAAAAAAAAAAAAACTTTTGCCCAAAGTCAAAGCCATCCAAAGGCAGGCCATATGCCATCAAGGGCAGGGACATGCAGCAAAGCTTGCCAAAACTGATCCCCGCTGAAGGCCAAAACAGGTAAGAAGGACTTACAAACACTCTGGAATGGAGATACCATCAAAGGAATTGCAATTGAGGAGAAAAAAAAGGAATTTGGGAAATTTAGAGACTACAAGAAAACGGACCGGTGTTATATCATGTGCAGTGCAAAGGACCAAAAGAGGCCAAAAGTAATCTCACAGATGTTGCAAAAGCAGGGGAAAAGTCAAGGAGGAAGACATAACTTAGAAGGGAAGATATGAGGGACATGGCATGGACACTTTAAAAAAAAAAAAAAACCTGAAAAAAATCTTGCCCAAATTCAAAGCCATCAAAAGGCATGGCATGCCATCAAGGGCAGGGACATGCAGCAAAGATTCCTCTATTGGTCCCTTATTGAAATCACAAGATTTTTTTTTCCTTCCCAAAAGGAAATTTCATTTTTGGGAAGGGAAAAGGGAATCTTGTGAACCGCTAAAGAAAGGCTTACAAACACTCTAGAAAGGAGAGAGGATGAAATGAAATGCAATTGAAAAAAACCCCAAAATATCCAGAAAATTGGGAGATTTAGTGTCTTGGAAAAATGGTCGGTGAGGAAATGAGCTGCAGTGCAAAGGACTAAAAGAGGCCAACACTAATCTCAGCGATGTTGCAAAAGAAGGAGAAGAAGTCAAGGAGGAAGACATAACTTAGAGGGGAAGATAGGAGGGACATGGCATGGACACTTAAAAAAAAAAACCCAAAAAACTCTTGCCCAAAGTCAAAGCCATCCAAAGGCAGGCCATATGCCATCAAGGGCAGGGACATGCAGCAAAGCTTGCCAAAACTGATCCCCGCTGAAGGCCAAAACAGGTAAGAAGGACTTACAAACACTCTGGAATGGAGATACCATCAAAGGAATTGCAATTGGAGGAGAAAAAAAAGGAATTTGGGAAATTTAGAGACTACAAGAAAACGGACCGGTGTTATATCATGTGCAGTGCAAAGGACCAAAAGAGGCCAAAAGTAATCTCACAGATGTTGCAAAAGCAGGGGAAAAAGTCAAGGAGGAAGACATAACTTAGAAGGGAAGATATGAGGGACATGGCATGGACACTTTAAAAAAAGCAAAAAACCCTGAAAAAAATCTTGCCCAAATTCAAAGCCATCAAAAGGCATGGCATGCCATCAAGGGCAGGGACATGCAGCAAAGATTCCTCTATTGGTCCCCATTGAAATCACAAGATTCCCTTTCCCTTCCCAAAAGGAAATTTCATTTCCTTTTGGGAAGGGAAAAGGGAATCTTGTGAACCCAAAAAGAAAGGCTTACAAACACTCTAGAAAGGAGAGAGGATGAAATGAAATGCAATTGAAAAAAAACCCAAAATATCCAGAAAATTGGGAGATTTAGTGTCTTGAAAAAATGGTCGGTGAGGAAATGAGCTGCAGTGCAAAGGACTAAAAGAGGCCACAACTAATCTCAGCGATGTTGCAAAAGAAGGAGAAGAAGTCAAGGAGGAAGACATAACTTAGAGGGGAAGATAGGAGGGACATGGCATGGACACTTAAAAAAAAAAACCCAAAAAACTCTTGCCCAAAGTCAAAGCCATCCAAAGGCAGGCCATATGCCATCAAGGGCAGGGACATGCAGCAAAGCTTGCCAAAACTGATCCCCGCTGAAGGCCAAAACAGGTAAAGGACTTACAAACACTCTGGAATGGAGATACCATCAAAGGAATTGCAATTGAGGAGAAAAAAAGAATTTGGGAAATTTAGAGACTACAAGAAAACGGACCGGTGTTATATCATGTGCAGTGCAAAGGACCAAAAGAGGCCAAAAGTAATCTCACAGATGTTGCAAAAGCAGGGGAAAAAGTCAAGGAGGAAGACATAACTTAGAAGGGAAGATATGAGGGACATGGCATGGACACTTTAAAAAAAGAAAAAAACCCTGAAAAAATCTTGCCCAAATTCAAAGCCATCAAAAGGCATGGCATGCCATCAAGGGCAGGGACATGCAGCAAAGATTCCTCTATTGGTCCCTATTGAAATCACAAGATTTTTTTTCCTTCCCAAAAGGAAATTTCATTTTTGGGGAAGGGAAAAGGGAATCTTGTGAACCCAAAAAGAAAGGCTTACAAACACTCTAGAAAGGAGAGAGGATGAAATGAAATGCAATTGAAAAAAAACCAAAATATCCAGAAAATTGGGAGATTTAGTGTCTTGAAAAAATGGTCGGTGAGGAAATGAGCTGCAGTGCAAAGGACTAAAAGAGGCCACAACTAATCTCAGCGATGTTGCAAAAGAAGGAGAAGAAGTCAAGGAGGAAGACATAACTTAGAGGGGAAGATAGGAGGGACATGGCATGGACACTTAAAAAAAAAAAAAACCCAAAAAACTCTTGCCCAAAGTCAAAGCCATCCAAAGGCAGGCCATATGCCATCAAGGGCAGGGACATGCAGCAAAGCTTGCAAAACTGATCCCCGCTGAAGGCCAAAACAGGTAAGAAGGACTTACAAACACTCTGGAATGGAGATACCATCAAAGGAATTGCAATTGGAGGAGAAAAAAAAGGAATTTGGGAAATTTAGAGACTACAAGAAAACGGACCGGTGTTATATCATGTGCAGTGCAAAGGACCAAAAGAGGCCAAAAGTAATCTCACAGATGTTGCAAAAGCAGGGGAAAAAGTCAAGGAGGAAGACATAACTTAGAAGGGAAGATATGAGGGACATGGCATGGACACTTTAAAAAAAGAAAAAAACCCTGAAAAAAATCTTGCCCAAATTCAAAGCCATCAAAAGGCATGGCATGCCATCAAGGGCAGGGACATGCAGCAAAGATTCCTCTATTGGTCCCCATTGAAATCACAAGATTCCCTTTCCCTTCCCAAAAGGAAATTTCATTTCCTTTTGGGAAGGGAAAAGGGAATCTTGTGAACCCAAAAAGAAAGGCTTACAAACACTCTAGAAAGGAGAGAGGATGAAATGAAATGCAATTGAAAAAAAACCCAAAATATCCAGAAAATTGGGAGATTTGGTGTCTTGAAAAAATGGTCGGTGATGAAATGAGCTGCAGTGCAAAGGACTAAAAGAGGCCAACACTAATCTCAGCGATGTTGCAAAAGAAGGAGAAGAAGTCAAGGAGGAAGACATAACTTAGAGGGGAAGATAGGAGGGACATGGCATGGACACTTAAAAAAAAAAAACCCAAAAAACTCTTGCCCAAAGTCAAAGCCATCCAAAGGCAGGCCATATGCCATCAAGGGCAGGGACATGCAGCAAAGCTTGCCAAAACTGATCCCCGCTGAAGGCCAAAACAGGTAAGAAGGACTTACAAACACTCTGGAATGGAGATACCATCAAAGGAATTGCAATTGGAGGAGAAAAAAAAGGAATTTGGGAAATTTAGAGACTACAAGAAAACGGACCGGTGTTATATCATGTGCAGTGCAAAGGACCAAAAGAGGCCAAAAGTAATCTCACAGATGGTGCAAAAGCAGGGGAAAAAGTCAAGGAGGAAGACATAACTTAGAAGGGAAGATATGAGGGACATGGCATGGACACTTTAAAAAAAGAAAAAAACCCTGAAAATATCTTGCCCAAATTCAAAGACATCCAAAGGCATGGCATGCCATCAAGGGCAGGGACATGCAGCAAAGATTCCTCTATTGGTCCCCATTGAAATCACAAGATTCCCTTTCCCTTCCCAAAAGGAAATTTCATTTCCTTTTGGGAAGGGAAAGGGAATCTTGTGAACCCAAAAAGAAAGGCTTACAAACACTCTAGAAAGGAGAGAGGATGAAATGAAATGCAATTGAAAAAAAACCCAAAATATCCAGAAAATTGGGAGATTTAGTGTCTTGAAAAAATGGTCGGTGAGGAAATGAGCTGCAGTGCAAAGGACTAAAAGAGGCCAACACTAATCTCAGCGATGTTGCAAAAGAAGGAGAAGAAGTCAAGGAGGAAGACATAACTTAGAGGGGAAGATAGGAGGGACATGGCATGGACACTTAAAAAAAAAACAACCCAAAAACTCTTGCCCAAAGTCAAAGCCATCCAAAGGCAGGCCATATGCCATCAAGGGCAGGGACATGCAGCAAAGCTTGCCAAAACTGATCCCCGCTGAAGGCCAAAACAGGTAAGAAGGACTTACAAACACTCTGGAATGGAGATACCATCAAAGGAATTGCAATTGAGGAGAAAAAAGGAATTTGGGAAATTTAGAGACTACAAGAAAACGGACCGGTGTTATATCATGTGCAGTGCAAAGGACCAAAAGAGGCCAAAAGTAATCTCACAGATGTTGCAAAAGCAGGGGAAAAAGTCAAGGAGGAAGACATAACTTAGAAGGGAAGATATGAGGGACATGGCATGGACACTTTAAAAAAAAAAAAACCTGAAAAAAATCTTGCCCAAAGTCAAAGCCATCAAAAGGCATGGCATGGCATGCCATCAAGGGCAGGGACATGCAGCAAAGATTCCTCTATTGGTCCCTTATTGAATCACAAAGATTTTTTTCCTTCCCAAAAGGAAATTTCATTTCCTTTTGGGAAGGGAAAAGGGAATCTTGTGAACCCAAAAAGAAAGGCTTACAAACACTCTAGAAAGGAGAGAGGATGAAATGAAATGCAATTGAAAAAAAAACCAAAATATCCAGAAAATTGGGAGATTTAGTGTCTTGAAAAAATGGTCGGTGAGGAAATGAGCTGCAGTGCAAAGGACTAAAAGAGGCCACAACTAATCTCAGCGATGTTGCAAAAGAAGGAGAAGAAGTCAAGGAGGAAGACATAACTTAGAGGGGAAGATAGGAGGGACATGGCATGGACACTTAAAAAAAAAAAAACCCAAAAAAACTCTTGCCCAAAGTCAAAGCCATCCAAAGGCAGGCCATATGCCATCAAGGGCAGGGACATGCAGCAAAGCTTGCCAAAACTGATCCCCGCTGAAGGCCAAAACAGGTAAGAAGGACTTACAAACACTCTGGAATGGAGATACCATCAAAGGAATTGCAATTGGAGGAGAAAAAAAAGGAATTTGGGAAATTTAGAGACTACAAGAAAACGGACCGGTGTTATATCATGTGCAGTGCAAAGGACCAAAAGAGGCCAAAAGTAATCTCACAGATGTTGCAAAAGCAGGGGAAAAAGTCAAGGAGGAAGACATAACTTAGAAGGGAAGATATGAGGGACATGGCATGGACACTTTAAAAAAAGCAAAAAACCCTGAAAAAAATCTTGCCCAAATTCAAAGCCATCAAAAGGCATGGCATGCCATCAAGGGCAGGGACATGCAGCAAAGATTCCTCTATTGGTCCCCATTGAAATCACAAGATTCCCTTTCCCTTCCCAAAAGGAAATTTCATTTTGGGAAGGGAAAGGGAATCTTGTGAACCCAAAAAGAAAGGCTTACAAACACTCTAGAAAGGAGAGAGGATGAAATGAAATGCAATTGAAAAAAAACCCAAAATATCCAGAAAATTGGGAGATTTAGTGTCTTGAAAAAATGGTCGGTGAGGAAATGAGCTGCAGTGCAAAGGACTAAAAGAGGCCAACACTAATCTCAGCGATGTTGCAAAAGAAGGAGAAGAAGTCAAGGAGGAAGACATAACTTAGAGGGGAAGATAGGAGGGACATGGCATGGACACTTAAAAAAAAAAAAAACCAAAAAACTCTTGCCCAAAGTCAAAGCCATCCAAAGGCAGGCCATATGCCATCAAGGGCAGGGACATGCAGCAAAGCTTGCCAAAACTGATCCCCGCTGAAGGCCAAAACAGGTAAGAAGGACTTACAAACACTCTGGAATGGAGATACCATCAAAGGAATTGCAATTGAGGAGAAAAAAAAAAGGAATTTGGGAAATTTAGAGACTACAAGAAAACGGACCGGTGTTATATCATGTGCAGTGCAAAGGACCAAAAGAGGCCAAAAGTAATCTCACAGATGTTGCAAAAGCAGGGGAAAAAGTCAAGGAGGAAGACATAACTTAGAAGGGAAGATATGAGGGACATGGCATGGACACTTTAAAAAAAAAAAAAACCCTGAAAAAAATCTTGCCCAAATTCAAAGCCATCAAAAGGCATGGCATGCCATCAAGGGCAGGGACATGCAGCAAAGATTCTCTATTGGTCCCTTTTGGATTGAAATCACAAGATTTTTTTTTCCTTCCCAAAAGGAAATTTCATTTTTTTGGGAAGGGAAAAGGGAATCTTGTGAACCCAAAAAGAAAGGCTTACAAACACTCTAGAAAGGAGAGAGGATGAAATGAAATGCAATGAAAAACCCAAAATATCCAGAAAATTGGGAGATTTAGTGTCTTGAAAAATGGTCGGTGAGGAAATGAGCTGCAGTGCAAAGGACTAAAAGAGGCCACAACTAAATCTCAGCGATGTTGCAAAAGAAGGAGAAGAAGTCAAGGAGGAAGACATAACTTAGAGGGGAAGATAGGAGGGACATGGCATGGACACTTAAAAAAAAAAAAAAAAAAACTTTGCCCAAAGTCAAAGCCATCCAAAGGCAGGCCATATGCCATCAAGGGCAGGGACATGCAGCAAAGCTTGCAAAACTGATCCCCGCTGAAGGCCAAAACAGGTAAGAAGGACTTACAAACACTCTGGAATGGAGATACCATCAAAGGAATTGCAATTGAGGAGAAAAAAAAAAGGAATTTGGGAAATTTAGAGACTACAAGAAAACGGACCGGTGTTATATCATGTGCAGTGCAAAGGACCAAAAGAGGCCAAAAGTAATCTCACAGATGTTGCAAAAGCAGGGGAAAAAGTCAAGGAGGAAGACATAACTTAGAAGGGAAGATATGAGGGACATGGCATGGACACTTTAAAAAAAAAAAAAAAACCCTGAAAAAAATCTTGCCCAAATTCAAAGCCATCAAAAGGCATGGCATGCCATCAAGGGCAGGGACATGCAGCAAAGATTCCTCTATTGGTCCCTTATTGAAATCACAAGATTTTTTTCCTTCCCAAAAGGAAATTTCATTTTTTTGGGAAGGGAAAAGGGAATCTTGTGAACCCAAAAAGAAAGGCTTACAAACACTCTAGAAAGGAGAGAGGATGAAATGAAATGCAATTGAAAAAAAAAACCAAAATATCCAGAAAATTGGGAGATTTAGTGTCTTGAAAAAATGGTCGGTGAGGAAATGAGCTGCAGTGCAAAGGACTAAAAGAGGCCACAACTAATCTCAGCGATGTTGCAAAGAAGGAGAAGAAGTCAAGGAGGAAGACATAACTTAGAGGGGAAGATAGGAGGGACATGGCATGGACACTTAAAAAAAAACCAAAAAAAATCTTTGCCCAAAGTCAAAGCCATCCAAAGGCAGGCCATATGTCATCAAGGGCAGGGACATGCAGCAAAGCTTGCCAAAACTGATCCCCGCTGAAGGCCAAAAGAGGTAAGAAGGACTTACAAACACTCTGGAATGGAGATACCATCAAAGGAATTGCAATTGAGGAGAAAAAAAAAAGAATTTGGGAAATTTAGAGACTACAAGAAAACGGACCGGTGTTATATCATGTGCAGTGCAAAGGACCAAAAGAGGCCAAAAGTAATCTCACAGATGTTGCAAAAGCAGGGGAAAAAGTCAAGGAGGAAGACATAACTTAGAAGGGAAGATATGAGGGACATGGCATGGACACTTTAAAAAAAAAAAACCCTGAAAATAATCTTGCCCAAATTCAAAGCCATCAAAAGGCATGGCATGCCATCAAGAGCAGGGACATGCAGCAAAGATTCCTCTATTGGTCCCTTATTGAAATTACAAGATTTTTTCCTTCCCAAAAGGAAATTTCATTTTTTTTGGGAAGGAAAAAGGAATCTTGTGAACCCAAAAAGAAAGGCTTACAAACACTCTAGAAAGGAGAGAGGATGAAATGAAATGCAATTGAAAAAAAACCCAAAATATCCAGAAAATTGGGAGATTTAGTGTCTTGAAAAAGTGGTCGGTGATGAAATGAGCTGCAGTGCAAAGGACTAAAAGAGGCCAACACTAATCTCAGCGATGTTGCAAAAGAAGGAGAAGAAGTCAAGGAGGAAGACATAACTTAGAGGGGAAGATAGGAGGGACATGGCATGGACACTTAAAAAAAAGAATCTCAAAAAACTCTTGCCCAAAGTCAAAGCCATCCAAAGGCAGGCCATATGTCATCAAGGGCAGGGACATGCAGCAAAGCTTGCCAAAACTGATCCCCGCTGAAGGCCAAAACAGGTAAGAAGGACTTACAAACACTCTGGAATGGAGATACCATCAAAGGAATTGCAATTGGAGGAGAAAAAAGGAATTTGGGAAATTTAGAGACTACAAGAAAACGGACCGGTGTTATATCATGTGCAGTGCAAAGGACCAAAAGAGGCCAAAAGTAATCTCACAGATGTTGCAAAAGCAGGGGAAAAAGTCAAGGAGGAAGACATAACTTAGAAGGGAAGATATGAGGGACATGGCATGGACACTTTAAAAAAAAGAAAAAACCCTGAAAAAAAATCTTGCCCAAATTCAAAGCCATCAAAAGGCATGGCATGCCATCAAGGGCAGGGACATGCAGCAAAGATTCCTCTATTGGTCCCTTATTGAAAACAGATTTTTTTTCCTTCCCAAAAGGAAATTTCATTTTGGGAAGGGAAAAGGAATCTTGTGAACCCAAAAAGAAAGGCTTACAAACACTCTAGAAAGGAGAGAGGATGAAATGAACAATTGAAAAAAACCCCAAAATATCCAGAAAATTGGGAGATTTAGTGTCTTGAAAAAATGGTCGGTGAGGAAATGAGCTGCAGTGCAAAGGACTAAAAGAGGCCACAACTAATCTCAGCGATGTTGCAAAAGAAGGAGAAGAAGTCAAGGAGGAAGACATAACTTAGAGGGGAAGATAGGAGGGACATGGCATGGACACTTAAAAAAAAAACCCAAAAAACTTGCCCAAAGTCAAAGCCATCCAAAGGCAGGCCATATGCCATCAAGGGCAGGGACATGCAGCAAAGCTTGCCAAAAGTGATCCCCGCTGAAGGCCAAAACAGGTAAGAAGGACTTACAAACACTCTGGAATGGAGATACCATCAAAGGAATTGCAATTGGAGGAGAAAAAAAAGGAATTTGGGAAATTTAGAGACTACAAGAAAACGGACCGGTGTTATATCATGTGCAGTGCAAAGGACCAAAAGAGGCCAAAAGTAATCTCACAGATGGTGCAAAAGCAGGGGAAAAAGTCAAGGAGGAAGACATAACTTAGAAGGGAAGATATGAGGGACATGGCATGGACACTTTAAAAAGAAAAACCCTGAAAAAAATCTTGCCCAAATTCAAAGCCATCAAAAGGCATGGCATGCCATCAAGGGCAGGGACATGCAGCAAAGATTCCTCTATTGGTCCCTTATTGAATCACAAGATTTTTCCTTCCCAAAAGGAAATTTCATTTCCTTTGGGAAGGGAAAAGGGAATCTTGTGAACCCAAAAAAGAAAGGCTTACAAACACTCTAGAAAGGAGAGAGGATGAAATGAAATGCAATTGAAAAAAAACCCAAAATATCCAGAAAATTGGGAGATTTAGTGTCTTGAAAAAATGGTCGGTGAGGAAATGAGCTGCAGTGCAAAGGACTAAAAGAGGCCACAACTAATCTCAGCGATGTTGCAAAAGAAGGAGAAGAAGTCAAGGAGGAAGACATAACTTAGAGGGGAAGATAGGAGGGACATGGCATGGACACTTAAAAAAAAAAAAATCTCAAAAAAACTTTGCCCAAAGTCAAAGCCATCCAAAGGCAGGCCATATGCCATCAAGGGCAGGGACATGCAGCAAAGCTTGCAAAACTGATCCCCGCTGAAGGCCAAAACAGGTAAGAAGGACTTACAAACACTCTGGAATGGAGATACCATCAAAGGAATTGCAATTGAGGAGAAAAAAAAGGAATTTGGGAAATTTAGAGACTACAAGAAAACGGACCGGTGTTATATCATGTGCAGTGCAAAGGACCAAAAGAGGCCAAAAGTAATCTCACAGATGTTGCAAAAGCAGGGGAAAAGTCAAGGAGGAAGACATAACTTAGAAGGGAAGATATGAGGGACATGGCATGGACACTTTAAAAAAGAAAAAACCCTGAAAAAATCTTGCCCAAATTCAAAGCCATCAAAAGGCATGGCATGCCATCAAGGGCAGGGACATGCAGCAAAGATTCCTCTATTGGTCCCTTTATTGAATACAAGATCCTTCCCAAAAGGAAATTTCATTTCCTTTTGGGAAGGGAAAAGGGAATCTTGTGAACCCAAAAAAAAAGGCTTACAAACACTCTAGAAAGGAGAGAGGATGAAATGAAATGCAATTGAAAAAAACCCAAAATATCCAGAAAATTGGGAGATTTAGTGTCTTGAAAAATGGTCGGTG